>JAHDVF020001030.1:0-540000 GCA_022606425.2 Lepidostoma basale | reverse complement strand
AATCGACGCGCGTGCATGACACGATGTATGAATGTTGAGAAAGCGAGAGAAATATGTCAGGAAAGAAAAGTGTGGCAGTACATTCTATCTGCCGACCCCTTCGGGGTGACGGCGTGATGGTTAGTTAGTTAGTTAAAAAAAACTTAGTTTAATTCGTAATATTGAATAAGTTTTAACTTTTAACGTAAATGACTTTTTCACACACAGTGAAAAAATCACAATTTTCAATACCTAATTGTTCTCCTTTTGTTTTTTACACTACTGTCTTACAACGATAATCAGAACAAAATTCGAAACAACCCAGAAACGTTATTGGGCATGCGGATAGTGTGCTTTTTGAATTAATTTCGGATAGAATAGAAGTATTCCTCTCTCACTCTTTTGTATTCAAAATATTCTCGTAATTTTTCTTGACGACATGTAGGTTTTTGCCTTTATTTTATAAGGTTATTAATAGTTCAACTGTTTACTTTAAAACTCCATATTTTATAATAAATATGAATAATTCGGATAATAAAATCTGTTGTCTAGAATTCTTATTATAAAGTATATATGTATATATTTATTTTGTGTAAAAAATCCACAGTTATTTGATATTTGAGGCTAAGTTTAAAACAACCTCTTGACACAGGAGACTAACATTAAGCAACGTAACGCAGTTCTCCGGTGATATGATCCTCCGTTATAAATCACGGCCTCTACGGGGAGTGAAATAATATTAAATCTGTCACGAGTATGTCACAATTGCCACCATTAGAGAGCTGTAAAGGATCAGGAATACTGACCGATAAATTCTCTTTTTAATGCCTCGAGGATGAGTTTAGTCACCGCGAGCACCGCCGTAAACTTTTATTCGGAACTGTCAGTTTCATTTCATTTCATTTCATTTCATTTATTTTGCTAATAATCACAAACATTACAGACATACAATTCCAAATCATTTGCAATTACATTATAAACAGAGAAGCATTAAAAAAAATAAAAATTAAGCTTAAGAGTAAGAAAAAATCATAACATTGATATTGCATCCCTGAGGCAACTCACACTATCACGAAATATGTCGACCTCCGAGGCGATCCGATTAAGCAATAAGATTGCCCTACCCACAGGCATTACCATTGGCAGGTTGGTTCTGCAGCGTGGCAAATAAAACAATCTGTGCTGTCTTTGACGAAGGTAATTATCAGGGACAAATAGACCTACATCACTCAGGACATCCGAGTTCTGTATACGGCCGCCAATCAGCTGAAAGAAGTGAACTCCCAAGTGAATGTTCCTCCTTCTCTCCAATGATTGGTAGCTTAGCATACCTAGCAAGAATTCAGTCGGAAAGAGCCACGGGTAATAACCGCGCTCCCTGAGGTAAAGAAAGCGCAGAAATTTTTTCTGCACTCGCTCAACCATCAGAGAATATCGGATCCCAGGCGGTGACCAAATAACGGAACTATATTCCAGCCGACTTCTTACCAGGGAATTATACAACACCCTAAGTACCTGTGTGTTCGAAAATATCTTGGCATTCCTGAAAACAAATCCAAGCATTCTAATGGAACTATTACATAGAGCAACTATGTGAAGATTGAACGATAATTGAGCATCGAACAGAACACCGAGATCTCTGGATGTAGAAGCTCTTTCAAGCTGTACCCCATCCATAAGATAGCGAAAGTATAATGTTTTCGATGCCCGTGTGTATGACATAACAAAGCACTTGGAGACGTTGAAGAATAATTTATTACGTTTACTCCATTGGGTTATGCTCTGAATGTCACACTGAAGCTTCAAGCAATCTGAGGGATTCTCTATTTCAGAGAAAACTTTTATGTCATCAGCAAATAATAAAAAATTTGAAAACTTTATTTCGTTAGAAATATCATTTATGAATATCGTGAAAAGCAATGGTCCTAAATTAGACCCTTGTGGCACCCCTGATGAGGTGTGAAAGGCCGAAGACTGAAAAAGTCCATATGACACATATTGTTTTCGAGATGTTAGATAGCTAGAGAAAAGCTTGAGCAGATTGTCACTAAAGCCAATCCTTTGAAGCTTTCGAAGCAAAAGTTGGTGGTCCACCTTATCAAACGCTTTTGAAAAATCGCTATACGAGCAGTCGACTTGTGCACCTTTATCAAGGCACTTAGTGACAAAGTTCGTAAATACCATCAAATTTGTAATGGTTGAACGCCCTGATCTGAATCCATGCTGTTCATTAATTATGAATGGTTCTATCTTTGGGTTAATAAAACGATGTATTAACGCCTCAAATACCTTCGCAGGTGTAGATAAAATTGCTACTGGTCGATAATTTTCAACACATGATTTTGTGCCTTTCTTGAAAACTGGAGAGATTTTAGAAATCTTCCAAAGTTCCGGAAAGACACCCGTTTGTAGCGATCGATTAAATATAATGGACAGTGGTTTTTTGAAAATGTGGTTGCAACCTTTTAATATAAAGGTTGGAACAAAATCTGGACCTAATGAATTCGTGTTTTTGAGTTGATTAATAGCCTTGAAGACTTCACATTCACTGAAAAAATCTATGGAAATATCTTGAGCGCCCTGAGTCGTATTCTGCGAATCAGCATGGACTGCCTCATTTGATGGAGTACTGAACACAGATTTAAAATGTTCAGCGAACGCATTCACAACTTCTCTGTTGTGAACCTCTTGACCTTGCCACGTCATTGTATCAATAACACCACCATCATGGCGTTTGGAGTCTATATATTTCCAAAAATCATTGGGATTTCTCAAGATATCGGCTCCAATGTTGGATATATATGATTTGAAAGAAGATCTCATTTTACATTTTACCGTAGCTCGAAGACTACTAAAGAGAGTGTAGTAATGTGAATTACCAGAAGACTTCCACTTTTTGTGGTAACTATGTTTCATTCTGATGTCACTGATAATATCTCGAGTGAACCACCTCGGATATCGTCTATTAGTGGTAGCCGGGGGTTTCCTAGGGAAGCAATCATCAAAACAAGAATACACAATGTCATAAAAAACTTGTACGGCCTCATTCACGTCTGTTATAGAGCGAAGTTGATCCCAGTTTGCCTGAAAAAGTGCATCATAGAGGAAACTGAAATCACCATTGGAAAAATTCCAGCCCCTCCATGATACCGTGTCCGCAGTAGGGACCCTAGAATGGGGTCTTGAAGTCTCTATAATCAAGTCGAAATTTAAAGCAGGATGGTAAGAGTCCTCTTTCGTGAGGGGAGATTCGCCTCGAGAAACGGATACCGGAACTGTCGAAAATATTAAATCAAGTATTCTTTGTTTGGTATTCAGAATGCCATTGCACTGGACGAGTCCCAGCACCGAACACATATTGGCACAACTGTCGACATATTGGCATAAAAGCAGCAAATTTGAGAATATTTATTATAACTAAAACACGTGTTTTGAAGCTAAATAACTAAAATCCTTTTATCTTGTAAAAAAAATTAAACATATGAAAACGTAAATTTTTTCTAAGTTTAATTATATTTAACGAATGATATTTTTCACTTTGCTTACACGTTCCGTATATCAAATGCATCTTTTAATCTTATACAATAATGTCGTTACATATTTTATGATCTTCTAATTTTTTCTCATTTACAGTGAATGATTTTAAGTCCAAATTTGTGTTTGTTTTTGTATTTGAAATTGTTATAAAATAAATATATTTTTTGATTCTATATATAGTAAGACAATATAACAATAGTTTTAAATAATATTTCATGTTACAAAATACTCAGTACATGTATTTAATTTTACTAAGTTTATATTAAAACTGAACAAATCACACTTTCTAGATAAAGTCGGTAACAAAAACAGAGAATTTTCTATAGCGTATTCAAGAGCAAACGGAATAAAAAACCTTGTCTCCATTGAATTGAAAAACAAATTTATTATCATCCGTTGCGCAAAACATAAAATAAAATTGGATTAATTAATCAGTAACTGTTTTTTAAATTGAGAAAGAAGCAACGCTTTCGGAATAATGTTAAAGTTGTTCCTTTAGCTTCGGATACGGCGGCCGCACGCATGCGCCGGATCTGAGAAGTTGGGAGTCTGCCCTACGGTCGCTCAATCTATACGTCACGAGAGTGTGCCCACGGCGAACACAGCCACACTCTACGCCGTAGTGTGGGTTCTACGATATTTCGTAGGCAGTGCATTAGTGACAGCCGAGCGGTGTAGACGCGTCGCGACGCCAGCGCCGATTTCGTTTACTATGACGTGTTGTTTTATGAAATATTGGTGATTTGTGGGTGTCTTTTTTGTGGAAATTAAGATTCTTGTGTAAGTAATAAATCTGTGAAGTAACTTATTTAATCTGAGTGTCGTAAGTAAGTGTTGCTAAGATTTTAGGCGGTTTAATAATTCCATTTGATTAATTTGGTGGTGATTTTTGGTTTTGAAGTGGAATTAATCTTCAGGATTCCTGTGGTATTGGAACAGCAGATAACAACGGGTAAGTTCTATAATTTGTTAAGTACACCAATATATTTTATATATGTAAAGAATGTCTCATCTAATTCTGAACATATCTTATTTTATAAGTTGATTTATTTATTAAGAAATAAGACATTACATTATTTGTAATTTTATTAAACACATTTTTTTTAAATATCAATACTCGAGTCTTTTTTAGAAAAATAAACTAATTAACTCTCCGAAGGGGTAGGCAGAAAGAATGGTCAGCCACACTTTTCTTTCCTGACATATTTCTCTCGCTTTCTCAACATTCATGCATCGTGTCATGCACGCGCGTCGATTTCTCTGACTCCTCGCATGGCCGACATTAAATATGTATGTCTTTTTTATATTGTACATAATAAGCAGAAGATTAGTAAAGATATTAATAACTTAATAATTATTTAAAATAAGAACTAAACACTTTTAAAAACGTTGTATAAACCACTTTATTTTGAGTCAGGAGCGCCAACCGGTTTCTTCAGTTTGTGAATAGCCCTGACGAAGCTCGTTACAGAATGAAACCGGTTAGCGCTCCTGACTCAAAATAAAGTGGTTATATACAACGTTTTTAAAAGTGTTTAATTCTAGTTTTGAATATGTTTAACCACCAAGTAATAGCTTCTTTCCAAAGTTTAATAATTATTTATTTACCTCTCTTTAAAATTAATGTTCCCAAGATTAGAAAAGAAGTAATGGCAAAACAAGAACACAATCAGTTTGTGATGTTGATTCAAACGTTTAACCAGAGCTTTATATGTTTAATACAAAGGCAAATAATTATGCAACGCATATTTTTTCAGTACATCGTATCACATTTTCTAGTACTACATTATGACTTGGCTTATATCCATCAAGAGATTTCAGTAAAATCATTTGATTATCTATAATAATGATAATTAAAATGAGTTTATGCAATTTTACATCGTTTTCTTGTAGTTGAAGGTATAAAATCTCTACGGCATGGTGATAAAAAAATTTAAAGTAGAAAATATAGGTTGATTTTAAAATTATAAATCCATTCCTAAGATTAAATGGATTATTTCAAACAAATTCAGCACCCGGAATCTGTTTATAAGAAGATGTAAGCTTTAAAGTAATTAATTAAGTTATGTAATAATCAATTAATAAAACGATATCTTTATTAACCATCCACTTATTCACTTAATTTCGCTAGGCTTGTTGGCATCGACATACTGGTGACACGGTTATAAGCTTACTTATTTTTATACATACAGATAGATAGATACATTATGTAACATCTGACTTATTTTGTTAGAAAAAAAGGTTTTAAAAAAAGAATTTTTTTACAAACAATATAATTTATAACGATTTATTTCAAATATGATATTTTAATTCCGATTTTTTTATTATAATTATGTAAATTAACGTCAATTCAAATGATACATATGGACTATACTTTTTTCGTACCCGTTCGATGAATATAATATTCGATTGGGTGTAATAGATACGACTTTTTAACTGTGTTTATGTTCCAATAATTTAGCATTTGCATTTTTTTTCGTAAATGAAATAACGAGGTATCCATTATTTAGTATTACGTGAGGCAAATGGTATTCTATTTACTTTTGGACGGTTCAAACTACTTTGCCTTTTTTATTCGGAGGGTCTTTTTAATATTAGGTCCTTACATATGAAATTGGCGTTTTGTATGGGAGGAACATAAAGTTGATTTTTAAAAATTATAATATATTTATTTAATCAAAGAATGTACCATTGCTATCTATGCACTTTTGCCATCTCATAGGTAGTTCATCGATCCCTTTACTAAAAAAACCATTCGGACTTGAATCAATAAAATCTTTGAAGTCGGTTTGGACTGCCCCATCGGAGTTGAATTTTTTCCCTTACAAGAAGTTATCCAAATTTCTAAAAAAATAGTAATCTGTTGGGGCAAGGTCCGGAGAGTACGGTGGATGTCTTAGACATTCCAATTGAAGCTCTTCTAATTTGGTAGCCATCTGTTGTGCAGTGTATGGTCTAGCGTTATCATGAAGCAGCAGTGGCCTAGAGCGATTAACCAGCCTCGGTTGTTTAGCAGCTAGCTTTTCCATCATGGTTTGCAGTTGCTGACAATAGACATCTGCCATAATCGTCTGGCCAGATTTAAGAAAGCTGTAGTGAACGACACCAGCACTAGTCCACCAAACGCTCACAAGTAACTTTTTTGGAGTTAATTTTCGCTTGGGGCATGGTTTGGCTGGTTCGGCAGGGTTCAGCCATTGCGATGAGCGTTTCCGATTATCATACAGGATCCACTTTTCATCACGGGTAATGATTCGATTCAAAATCCCTTCATTGTTGTGCCGGTTGAGTAATGCAACGCAGCAGTCAACGCGTGTTTGTTGATTTGCTTCACTCAATTCGTGAGATACCCACCTTTCAAGCTTTTTCACCTTCCCAATTTGCTTCAAGTGGATTAAAACAGTTTTATCACTAACACCGCAGCCTGCAGCTAACTCGGACGTGGTTTGCGATGGATCCGCTTCCACAATAGCCTTCAATTCTTCATTATCAACTTTGGTCTCCGGCCGTCCACGGGGCTTGTTCTGCAGGTCGAAATTTCCAGAACGAAAACGTTGGAACCAAAAACGCACTGTGTTTTCTTTTGCGGCACCGTCGCCATACACATCATTAATCCTTCGAGCCGTTTCTGCAGCACTGGTGCCACGGTGGAACTCGTACTCGTAAATAACGCGATATTTCAAGTTTTCCATTTTGTAAACTGAGTGACGCAAAGAAAAAAAAACAATTGAGGAAAAAACAAATGAATTATAATTTTCGAAACACAAATAAAATTTGAATTTGGAATTCCTAACCAAAGAGAAGATATTTGAGATCAAAATTGCCAGTACGGCAAAACGCCAATTCCATATTTAAGGACCTAATATTTTAATTTTGGATTCAATATAAATGGTTGTGAACCTTTTAAACTAAATATTTATTTATTGGGTTGACGCATATAAATAGATTTTATTTAAACAAGTGACGTAATCAACTTTTGGTAATAGTTGTAGTACTGAAATCCTGGCGAGCGATTTTTTATATGTACAAGTCACGAAGCTTCTTCAATATAAACAAATCTTAATATCCATCACGTCATCTCCTTAAAGGGGTAGGTAGAAAGAATCGACCGCCATAACTGTTCTTTCCTGAAAAACTTCTATCTATTCGTTCGTTATAGATACAGATATAGTGAATCGCCAAACTGTTATTTCTTGACATACTTCACTCAATTCTTCAAAATTCAATCGTCATTACATGCACGCACGTCGATTTCTCCGACTCTTCACGTGGCCGAAAATCAATATTTGATTTTTTTGATCATGCCACATTTTCCTCGTTCTTAATCTATGTCTTGTTCCATTTACATCGTTAGCAAATAAAATAATCTTCACCATTCTTCCTTAATTCATTCTTTCCGTTTGTCCAAACTATTATAATGATATTTTTATAATTTTGTTAATAACACTTTCATTCGCACTGCATTCACTTCGTATATTTGCATTTGGCACATACAGGTTTATTACGCATTCGTCTACAATATCACATTTTTACTACATGTATTCTACATACTTTTAACCTTATATTGCCGGCTCCATGCTTCAATTCCATACATAAGGATAGGTACACTACTGTGCACTGATCACCATCTTATCTTATTTGGATTGGCTTTTGTTTGCGATGACAACTTTAAGTATTCCATAATATATACCACCAAACAATTTAAAAATATCCCAAAGGGTTTCTTATAATTGTAATTAACGGGAATGGTGTGCTCATGCTCAATATGCTTCATTATAAATATGAAAATCTGTTGAGATGGCAAAGGGATTTGAAATAAGGGTTCTTCGCAGAGATTACATTAATGCCATTGCGTTCGGTTATTTGAATAGATTCCGAGATTAGAGTTTATTTGCTTTTTTGCGGAAATATTTTTTAAGCAATTCATCTCTCAAATTTAAATTTTTAAGGTTGAATTTTCTTTTATTATTTTTATTTTATATCAACACTTTTGAAATTAAAAATTTTAATATTACAATTATGTATTATAGTTTTTCGTGCGTTTTTTAATGAGCTTGAAACACAAGTGTAAAGCGGTTTTACTTGGATAATAAATTATATAAATAGTAGTGATAAATTTGATTCGCCTTGCAATAGCATTCTCAAACTTATTATAAAACGTTATGGTTCGAAATTATAATCATATGGGTGCAAACTTGCTGCATAAAAATTACAAATAATACTAGGGTAGTTTTAACCCTTGTAAATAAATAATTAAAAAGTAGTGTCTTTTACGAAGTAAGCAATGAATTATTATTCACGAAAGCACATATTAAGTTAAATCAACGATTGCGAATGTTTGTAATTTGATCAAGTTTTTGATCAAAAAACTTTCTCATATAGCGTTGCGGATTTAGCAGTTTGGAACTGAGCAGCCAGAGAGGGAGAGAGAGGGAGAGAGAGGCAGCGCGAGTATTTATAAATATAATTTCCATATCAGAATACGTGATTCCCATTCCTTGCCTCAAATCACATCCCATTAAATCATACGATATGAATACACGACCCGAGACCTTGTATGAATTTTAAAATTCATTATACCGCTCTGTTTACCCCGTAAAATAAAATGTGAAGTTAATACACGAAATATTACGTTAGGGCGACTCGGGGTGACAATACTGGGGATGGATTTTAATTCGGGAAAACAGAAAAATACGTGATACTAAACATGATCGGGTCGCTTTCCATTCGGAACGAAAACGGGGGTGGAGCGAGGCTAAATAGCTACATTTTGTCAAATGGCTTTGCAATTTGCATACTTTTTTGCGTCTTCAATTACAAGGTGTTTACAGTGATCCATATTAGATACAAAACATTATTTTATTTGAATCAAAGGTTACATTAATGTTTAGCAAAGGTTTTATGATTAAAAAATCATATTTGTTGTTTCTTGAACAATGATGTAAAACACTCTATTAATTGTTGTGATCGATGAATGTTTCGCTTTTCTAAGGCATCATCAAACATTTTGTTCCACATTCCTTTTCACATCCTTCCTTTGTTTAATGCTTTCGAGAGCCAAAACATGTCATTACCATAAACTATAATAAATCATCTAGAAAACCGACGTTTTGATTCCTGTTAATTTAAAAAAAAAGTAAATCACCTTATGGGATGTGAGGAATCCTAATAGTGACGAAATATTTTACAGTCATTAATTTATTAACATGTTAATTTTTTGATATTATTTGTCAAGTGAACACATTAAAAAATAGTTTAAATAATTGTAATGTTAGTATCCAAACGTGCAACATTCTATTTTGATTATTTTTAAATGTATTAATTCGTTTATATATTTATTTTTTAGGGTAACAAACAGCGATTTCAATATACATAGACAAACACATAGAGACAACAAAACAATGTCAATTACATGCTACCACAAATATTGTACAACAACACATCGATGTTATTAAAGCACTTATCGTAAATGTCGAGTTTATCTTACAATAATTAGGTCTGTCGATATCAGACTGAAGTTTTAGGCAATCGGATGTGTCAGAAATATTTAGAAAGTCCTTCATGTCACCAGCAAAAATGAGGTGTTTGGAATATAGAAAACAGTTGCACAATATCATAAATATAAATAATAAAGAAAAGAGGTCCCAGATGGAAGCCCTGAGGAACTCCGGATGGTTTTCCCACGGTCTGACTTGAAGCCACCAATAACCACAGCCTGTCAACGATTTTTTTTATATAGGAATTTATTTATCTTAGAAGGTCACCGTGGATTGCAAGTCTGCCAACTTTATCTAAGAGTACGCTGTGGTTTGCCTTATCAAAATCTTTGGCGTAGTCAATGTACGTCAATGTACACTCGTATATGGCATCAGTTTGGAGTCCGCGGTGCATGTTCAAAATTACATAGTCGGTGAACGGTATTAGATTAGATAAAACAGATTTGTTTCGGAGGAAACCATGGTCTTGACCACTCAGAACTCATTTAAGAGAGGGATATAATTGGTCATATACAATACGCTCGAAAATTTTATTCATAGCAGTTAAAATGGAGATCTTGATATAGGAAAAATGTGTGTTTACAAAGGGCGGGCGAGCGGAGAGAGATATTGAAAGAAGGGTTGGGCAGACTTTCTAAAAAGCTACGAATGTGTGATAAATCTGTTATAATAGAATATCAAATGTACATATAAGATATCAATGCAGTGCGAATAAAAAAAAGTGTTATGAACAAAATAATTAAAAGATAATTAAGATGTTTTAAACAACAATAAATAATGAATGGTAAAGAATGTATATGTAAACGACGTGAAAGGAACTTGAAACAGAAGAAGATCGGGAAAAACTTAGCACGACCAAATCAATCAAATATGAAATATCGCTTACGCGTGCATGACACGATGTATTATACGAATGTTGAGGAAACTAGAAGTACGTCAGGAATCAACAGTGTGGCGATCCATTCTTTTTGCATACTAGATGGCGTGATGGTTAGTTAGTTATGTACTCGTAGTTAGTTTAATATTTATATTCAACTAACTACAGAACATATTATTATATTTGAGTTAGTATAATTTTGAAAATTAATTAAGGATTTATGAAAAAACACGTAATAATTAATAATATAATATGTTAATATAACATAAATGAAACATGTTTTAATAATATGGATTAAATAAGCATTTCATTTATATATACCGTAGGTTTACTCGCACGAAGAGAGAGAGGCAATATTTTGGTTAGAAAAAGTAATATAACTCGGTATCTAGTACCTATCTTCGAATGTCTCCCATAAAATGGATAGGTAGTAAAATATCAATAAAAATATTCCGATGTAAAAAGTTTACTGGCTTTTTTGTGACCGATAGTCAAAAATGAACAAGAGTGCAGAAATACAAAAAACACGTGTTTTTAGCATGTAATGTTAGACGTAGTATTTCAACAAAAAATTCTTAGAAAATTTGTTTATTTAAAGGGAATCGCAAGAAACCGCTTAACATTTATTGACAAGTGTAAATTAATTTTAATTTTGATTAATACGAACGAAAACGTCTGTTTTCTAGAAGTTTTATTATATTTTATGTGAATACCATGTTTCGCCTCTCTAATGCATTACCAAATGTTACACATTTGATAATGCCTTAGACAGGTGAAAATGCCTTAAACAGGGGTTCAAGGAGACTGTCATAGACGAAACACGTCGTTCACATAAAAAATAATCAAACTCGTAAAGAACAACTTATTGAATGTTAAGGCATTAACACTAAGGAATTCCATAGTAATATACTTTTAAATTGAAAAGCTTTGTTTAATCCACTATTTAATAAAACATATTAAAAAAACACGACATGTTTCGTAGGATACCTCCATCTTCAGGTGTAAAAATATAATAAAAACTATACAATGAAAGACTAATAAAAAACGCATTTAAAATTCGTTAAAATAAGTAGGTACTAACAATTATTGTATCGAATTTTAAATTCGTTTTTATTAGACTTTCTTTGCTTAGTTTTTATTATATTTTTACGCCTAAAGATGGAGGTATCCTCCGAAATGGTCGTGTTTTTAAATATTTTAAATTAAATAGTGGATTTAATAAAGTTGTTCGATTTCCAAGTATATTGTAAGGAACATACTTTTTCATTTGTATTAATTATTAAATATGAAGTTTTAGAATGAAGGTTTAGGACATGGGTTCAAGCCTGGACAACGACTAGATTCCTTCTTCATAATAATGAGCTATTTTCTGCTCACATTGAAGATAGTAAAATAAATTCTAAAATCATTGATGTAAATCCTTGATGTAAGTCTTTTTAAATAAAAAAAGAACAATAAATTTTAAAATATATAAATTGAAACAATTTTTTACGGTAACGTTTTCACTTCAAAGCGCTTTTATGTTCCATTCCTTTAGTATGTAGATCTACTCATTAATGTTGCGTTTTTGCAGCCACTTCGAAATCTCTTCATAATTCGTGTTTGAATATCACATTGTTTTAATATATGCTTTTTGAGAATGTCGCTGTCGCAGAGGCGAAAAGAGAAGGATGGAGTGCCGCATCGGTTTAAGTGTGGCAGTCCATTCTTTCTGCCTACCCTTTCTGGGAGACGGCGTGATGGTTAGTTACTTAGTTAGTAGCGATAGCTGTTCACACACATCGGCTGACTGACACATAGGCTGGCGAAACAGCTGTCGCGATATTCTCAAAAAGTGTATAATAAAAATACTGTGATATTATAACAATGCTGTAAATTTAACAGTTAATAAATAATATAAAGGATATATCTTGAATTACATATGAGGCAGTCAATGGAAAAGTGGACTAGCGCACATGATGGCCAATATTGAGTTAACTATGGGAATGTGTCTAAAACATGTGTTTCTTCGATTCAAAAACGGACTAAACTTAGTTCCAACAATATTCTTTAGATGGGAGTGTTTTTTTTGTTTTTGCATTTAAATATTTAAAAATATTCTCAATGCAAAAGTGGACCATGATGGTTAGTCCAAAGTATTAGTGCGGAAAATGAAGTTCCTTTAAGCTTGCTTTATTATGCCAGTATATTGTGTCCAATTCTGATTATGTGGTGAATGACATTGACAATTTTTAGTGAGTGGTCATTCCTATTTACCATGTGATTAGGATTTTGGTTTAATTGAAAAACATTTTTTTTTACGAGATATTTACAATCCGGAACACTGGGTTCAAGTAATACAATCAGCCAGGAAAAGTAATCCATTTAAAATAATCTCAATGGAAAGGGATCATTTTTATTCAACAATTAAATTGGAGAGTAACATAGTAAATAGAAAGGTCTCACTTGATTGATCCAAAGAAGGTGGGGTTAGTCCACTTTTTCTTCGACTGCCTCATATATGGCGTGGCTATGGATCGAATAATAAACTAGTGGGGTCCAAATATCTACTCGTACATAAAATCTTATTAAATTTTCGTATGGAGCATTCACCTTGTGGTAAGACTTATTTATATTTAAAGTATAATTTAAATAAAAACACTGCACTTTGTTTTTCACCACTATGCGGTTATTTTAACTGCCGACTAATTTCGCTTGTACCTAAGCTTCCTCAGGGCTTCGTAATAACAGGATATAATACTTCGTAATAACAGGTTTCGTAATAACAGGATTATAATACTTCGTAATAACAGGACAGGACACTGTTATTACGAATCCCTGAGGAAGCTTGGGTACAAGTGAAACTAGTTGGCAATTAAAATAACCGCATAGTGGTGAAAAACAAAACTGCAGTGTTTTTATTTCTATTTTATATAAAATATAAATAATAATAAAAAAATCTTATTGTTAGTTCCTTGAATTAATTGTCATTTTTAATACGTATTCTGATTTAATCAGAATCTAATGAACATGTATTGATATTCTCCGATGTATAAAATATATTTGTAATTTCAAAATTTAGAAATATTTCGGTCAGATTCTCAAACGTTCACGAGTCTCGAGAGATTACAGATTGCGGGAAAATATTCGTATGAATATATTTGATCACAAAGTTTACGATCATAATTAGTATTGCGGTCTTCATTTATTCTGTGGCGTCACATAGGGATTCCTTCAGAACAATATCTCCCATAAATAATCAGATGATAAATAATGGTTTCCCAATAGCGGTAGCCCTCGGCAGATCGCAGTACCCATCTCCCGGGAGGGGACATCATTCCACGCGCTTTGAATAAACCAACGAAGAAATTCAACAAGGGAAACTGTCCTAAAAATGTTCATATTTCGCAGCTATCACTTGGCTGTGTGCTATATAAAACTCATACTTACAAGTATTATGAAATTTAACATATTATAAATGTGTGCTATTGTATTTTTTTTTCAATTTAACTAGGCTAATCCATAGCAACGCGTGGCCGGGTACAGCTAGTATTTAATAAAATCAATCATTGGGTTGTAAGACACATTAAACTAAAGCAAATAATTGGTAACTAACTAACTAACCATCACGCCGTCTCCCCGAAGGGGTAGGCAGAAAGAAAAAACTGCCACACTTTTCTTTCCTGACATATTTCTCTGGATTCCTCAACATTCATACATCGTGTCATGCACGCGCTTCGATTTCTGTGACTCCTCACATGGCCGACATTCAATATTTGATTTATTTGATCGTGCCACGTTTTCCTTGGTCTTCTTCTATTTCTGGTTCCATTTACATCGTTAACATATAATTTTTTTACCATTCTTTCTTCATTCATTCTTTCCATATGTCCAAACCATCTTAATGATCCTTTCATTATTTTGATCATAACACCATCATTCGCACGGAATTCACATCTTATATTTTCATTCGAGATTCTATTAAACACAGAGTATCCACACATTCGTCTAAGAGATCTTATTTCTACTACATTGATTCTACTTTCGTCCTTCTTGCCAGTTCCATGATTCGCTTCCATACATAATAATTATATACGTTTTTCTTTTTGTATACAACAGGTCGTTTGTATCCAATTACTAAATAAAATTTGTTTTTAGTTTGTACTGATTCTCATGACATTTGATAGGTAGCTGATCTATCGCCATTTTATTGTCGCGTGAATTCTACGCCAGATCAAAGACAGTGTGACAATCACACTGCCATCGCCGGGAATAGTATAGGGACCTTTGGTATTGCAGTCAGAGCTATTGTCACTCTGTCATGAAGGTCGTCGAAGTGGTTATAATTTATTTTCATAAATTACTAAATTCTTAATTTTGAATAAAAGTTAAATGTGCCTTTTTAAAATAAGCTTAAATAGAAAGTAAGTAAAGAAACAATTTCCTTAAAATGTATAAATAAAAAAAAGGAGCAAAATAATAGTTTATCAAATTGCAAGAATGCAATATTATTATTGTTAATTTTTTATTTAACAGGGAAAATTTATCATAATAAAACTAATAAAATATATAAATTTCAATAGACTTATTTTTACAGAATATATTATTTGTGACGTTAATAGAGTAAAGTTGTGGAAAATATTGTCTGAATATGGAATTAGTACAAAAGTGATCACGGCAATTAAGTCGCTATACACGGAAAGCATTGTTAGTGTCAGAGTAAATTAGTGTCAGAGTAATGTCCCCGTGGTTATTTAATCTATTATATATATGGACAAGTGTATGAAAGAGCTGAAAGGGTATGGGATGTAGGTGCCAAAATGAGCGGAGTGTCAGTAAGCTGTCTTTTGTATGCGGATGACGCTGTCCTAGTTGAAGACAACGAGCATGAACTACAAGTCCTGGTGAATTGTATGTATGAGGTATGCATGCGAAATGATCTGATGATGAATGTTAATAAATAATGAAAGGATCATTAAAATGGTTTGGGCATATGGAAAGAATGAATGAAGAAAGAATGGTAAAAAAATTATATGTTAACGATGTAAATGGAACCAGAAATAGAGGAAGACCGAGGAAAACGTGGCACGATCATATAAATCAAATATTGAATGTCGGCCATGTGAGGAGTCACAGAAATCGAAGCGCGTGCATGACACGATGTATGAAGGTTGAGGAAGCGAGAGATATATGTCAGGAAAGAAAAGTGTAACAGTCTATTCTTTCTGCCTACCCCTTCAGAGAGACGGCGTGATGGTTATTTAGTTAGTTAGTTTTGGATTATCCATTGTTTTGGCAATTTTATGTGGCGACTATGATACTTATTTTGAATATGTTTAATTTTGAACACTGTTATAATATTACAATTCATTTATTTAATATGAAATTGAAAATAATATATGATTTTGTCGCGATAGCTATAACGCCAACCGGTTTTGTCACATTAAATTTCTCAAACAACTGTTATTTGTAACATCCGATGATGCTTATATTGATTGGAGAAACAGGTGTCTTGACAATTTCATAATATTAAAAAAAGAATTGTGATATTATAAGCCCATTTACAGTATTGCGGAAAAAAACTAAATTTGAGAAAAAAAAAATGTTTACACGCAACCATTCTGAACTATTTCTTCATTTGAATAAAATAAACAAAAGGCATACGAAGAGATCGGCCAAAATATTGCAATCGAAATGAGGAAGGCAAAAATATGCGGGAAAGGAGGCTATTTTGATGGTAATTTTATGACGCACAAATAAACTCGGAACAGAAAACTCGGAATTCCGTTAAGCGGGCGCCACCTCGCTCTCTCCGGCCCTGGGTTCACCCTACGCCCCCCACCGGTCCTGTGCAGACTTAATGGATAGAAGAAAAACGGTTTATGGAACTTGACAGCCGTGGAAATGGACGGATGTTCAGCAATTTGTGAAAATTTAACGTGGCATCGGGAATTTCTTCCATTCAAATCGCAAGAATTGGAATGTTATTTTGAAAATAAGTACCTCTTAAATTATGCTTAGAAAATAATCTCAATTGTAATTTTTTTAAGCTTGAAATTTGAGATTTACGCCGAACTGTATTTAACCTGAAACATGTCTTAAATTTTTTGCTAAATTACAGAAAGAGTGTCGAATTTTAATGAATTGTAAGTCCGTATTTCCCACTTTCGAGTTAATTTTTCTAGACATATTATGAAAGTTTACATCTTCATCATCGAGAGAATGATATAAATATTATATAATCAATTATTTTAGCCGAAGCACTATGATACTTAAATACTCTCTGATGTTTTCATTTTGAAACACTGTTATTATACGTATCACAACATATTTTTATGAGAATGTCGCGTCAGCTGTTTCGCCAACCAATGTTGGCATCATTAGGGGTTGCATATTAGGTTAAATAAATATTTTTGTTTAATTTAAAGTGGTTTTCATTAAAAGAAACACAAGTCAATACGAAATTATAAGAAATGAAAACGTTTTTTATGTATATTTCGTATCACAATTTTGTATTTCAAAATTATTTATTTAAGGCTAGAAAACTTAAATTTAGATCAAGTTTTTACTGAATACGACTGAAGCTCATTTTTACGCCCCTATTAAACATGTAATAACTCAGTTAGAAAATACTAGAAAAATGAGTATTTATTTCAAGATCGAGTAACCATCGTAAAACTTTACCTAAAAAGTGTATTTTTAAGTTTTACACCTGATTAACTAGTTTTAGACATAAAAAAGCAGCCTTATATTTACACTAAGACTCTAGTACTTTTTTGTATGGAAAAATACAAAATTTCTCTAAGTTTTTTCTTTTGAGAACTTTTTCTGAGCCAAATATCATCGCTGGCTTCATACTAAAATCAAAGCAAATATGTAAGTTTTTGTAGCTTGCACATTAATATTTTTTATTATTCATTAAGTACAAAAATGTAATAATTTATTTATGTACGATTTTTAAATCTTAGAATATAAAAAAATGAAGGCAATATTAAAATTATAACTAATAAATAAATAAATACTGATTTACTTGCTTAAACAGCCGATGACGCCCATCGCTGGATGCAGGCCTCTCCCATACTTCTCAATATACTCCTGTCTTACGCCTTCTGCATCCTGTTGACAGCATTTTTTCTTGTATCACCAGAGCATCATGTGGAAGGTCCCTCTCTGCTTCTCTGAAACAACTCAACTCAACAACTTCTCATTTTTCAAAAAAAAAACTTGGATTTTGAGTATCTCTATTAGGTAATATTGAGTATCTCTATGAGTATCTCTATTAGGCTCTTTCGCCAATCTATGTTGACTTCATCAGGTGTTCACCCGATGATGACAATATATGTTGGCGAAACAGCTGTTTCGACAATTACAAATGAAGTAATAAATAATTTGTGATACGTATTAAAACTGAATTCAAAATGAAAACAGTTAATAATGTAGAAGTGCCATAGTGTTTCGGTCAAAAAGTGTATTATATAACCAATCAAATATGTCAACATTACGAGCTTTTGTGTAATTAAATATAGCAGAAGGTGGTATAATTCATCCAATGCAAAGACTGCATTATTTTGCCCTTTTCACTTCTTATTTATAAGCAGATACTTGGATGTTTTCGTCACATTAAATTATCGTTATAATGAACATTTAACAGTTCTTTAAAAATGAATTGGACATTCCGAAAAAGCAAGTAATATAATGCAATAAATAAATTTAACGATTTTCAGTATCTTGCAAGGATCAAATGTTTGATGATGTCTTAGAAAGGTAAAACAAATTCCCCTAAAATGGTGTACAACTTCTATTAAATAGCGTAAACGATAAAACGAGAAACGACACAGTTTTCAAATACGAGTTTCAAATACCTATATTAGGAAGGAATGTAGAGGGGAAGAAAGTATTGTGAACAAATTATGAAAGGATCACTGTGTTGGCTTGGTCACACGAAACGCAAAGATAAATAAATAATGGTTAAGAAAGTATACCTTAACGATGTGCACTGAGAACGGAGTCCAGAAAGACTGAGGAAGACATTGCGTGACTAAATCAATCAAATTTTAAAGTTCGACTATGTTAAAAGTTGGAAGAATCGACGTACGTATATGGCTTGGTGTACGAAAGTAGAGGAATCTAGAGAAGTGTTTCAGGATGAAGTAGTGTGGCGGTCCATTCTATAAAACAGACGTTTTTATTTCGTATACATGTAATGGCTATCCCTGGCTGTACCCAACTGATTTTTAGCTGGGTATGTTGGACTACCAATCATTGAAAATTAGACGAAATATCCACCTGGGTGTTCATTTTTTTCAACTGATTCGTGGTCGAATACATAACCCTGATATTTTGAATGACTTGACTTTGTTCGTCCCCGACAATTATCTGCGACAAAGGCAATATATATTATTTCACCTGTCACTGTGTAGAACCAATCTACCTAAGGTTACCCTTCGGCAGGGCAATAATCCTACTGAACCGCATCTCTTCGGATGTGCACATTTTTCACGATAGTGAGGCTACCCTCATCTCTAATATTTATTTTTACCTAATTGTTATCGAATATTTTTTTAAATTGTCTTTTCTTTGTTTTATTATTACATTATTTGTATTTTTTTTTTTAAATTGTCATTATTATTTTGGATATTGAGATTATAAACGATTTGGAATTGATAATATTCTGTAATGTTTATAATTTTTTTTAATAAATTGAAAAATAATGTGGATTTTTCTTTTAAATATATCACCCTTCATTTTGTGTTGTGGATTCATATTTGAATAAATATAACTACGAGTACACTTCGTATTCTTCCAACACTTTTTTGATACTTTTTATAGACATGTTTCGGTTGTTGCCCAACCTTTTTAGATGTACAATTTTTAAAATTTGTACATCGAAAAATGTTGGTTAGTCTTTAAAATGTAATAAAGTGTTGTAAAAATACGAAGTATATACAACACTAACATACATTTTTTTAAATTACATATCAGACATGTTTCGGACAACCAGTCCTTTCTCAGTGATATTATGAAGATACATATTTAAAAAAAAAAAAAACTAACTAACCATCACGCTGTCTCCCCGAAAGGGTAGGCAAAAAGAATGGACTGTCACATTTCTACTGATGCGGCAATCCATCCTTCTCTTTTCGCCCCGCAGGAGACGCGGTGTGATGGGTTGCAAACCTCATCGCCACCAGTAGGCATCTCCCGCGCACACTTCGATCGTCCAACACCCACAAAATAAATCTAAAACAAATAATATAAAATACAATGATATAAAATAAAATAACAAAATAAAAATAATTTAACACAAACTGTTCTTTTTAAATGGTGCACATATTGTCTATTTAATTTATGTTCCACGAATCCACCGTTTTTATTTTAATTTAGCACATAATGTTTTTTCGATGGTGCACATGTTGACATGGACGATCCGGACTTTTGTGTTTATTTAATTTATGTTACACGTATCCACCGTTTTTTAAATTAGCTGTAATTAGGCACTTAACCAGCAAGAACTTCAAAATAATATTGAAGAAATTATTCAAATTGTCATTGGAACAAATGAAAAATTTATTTTTACACCTGTCAAAATTCTTTTTAAAAACGATAAAAGAATTTTGACAGGTGTAAAAATTATAAACTGAAATGTAATGATTGCTCATCTTTTTATATAGGTAAACTCGTATTTTAAATATGTATCTTTATAATATCACTTAGGAAGGACTGGTTGTCCGAAACATGTATGATATGTAATTTTAATTGATTTAAAAGTTAGTGTTGTATATACAAAGTATATAAAAAGGAAAGAGACAAATAAAACATCTACAATACATAGTATGACGAACATAGTATAAGATAGTTATAATCATTAAAATTTAATTTGAAGTTTCATACGAGTATCATTGTTCAAGAAACAATAAATATTTCATACATATGTATACCTAAAAAAAGCATGTTGCCCGTATTTATATATTTATGTTCAATATATTTTTGTTCTACTGCAGAACAGAAGGTTGTGAAACTTTTGTTTTTGTCTGTAAAACGCCACTGGGGTATTAGTGACCGTGCACGAGTATGTTTCGCTAAACCCAAACTCCCTTGCACGAGCTACTTTTGTATAACTTTTCACGAAAGTAACCCAGATTTAAGGTACTTTTCCGTGCCTCCATGTGACATAAATGCTTTCCTTATCTGTATCTATGTGCGTATTGATTCTCAATGCCCGAAATGGCCTTTCTAGTGTATAATGCCGGGTTATATTATGTACTAAATCGGTCTGATAACTGCTCCGACGTCGTGGGGCATCTACTTTTATGGATTGTGAAATGCGTGATGTAGAGACATAGCAGTTAATGTTAAGCACCGCGAGAGAAGAAGATCGGAAGGACTGAGAGGAGCACAAGTTTGATGTTTGAACAATATGTTCTCTTCATTAATAATAGTAAAAAAGGTCATTTTTCATGTTTCGCTTGTCTAAGGCATTATCTCATCTATTTTTAGACTATCTATGTAATCTTTGACTTATTCTAAAAAAACGTTTATTTTTGAGAAGTTTAATTATATAACATATAATATGAATGTTTTCCTTTAACATGTTTGCCTCGTTAAGAAATTACATAATAATATGTGATTTCCAAAATTTTTAACAAAACTTCTAGAAAACAAAAGTTTTCATTCGTATACATTTACAATTACTAAACATACATTACCAAACTACTTCTAATTGAACTAGATAATTATGAATTTTAAGAAATATTATTTATCGTAAAAGTACGATCATAGAAACTTGTTTTATTGGCTCTGAATGGAATTGTGGTTGTTTGCACTTGTTTCTACTGATCGGAGTGAATGTTACCTTTCTTTTGGCATGGGTGTCAGATGTGTACAGAATGTATCAATGAAAGCGTAAATGGCCGTTCACAATGGAGTTCTGGTCCCAACCCTTATGTATGGGAGCGAAGCATGAAACTGGCAGAAGAAAGATGAGAGCAGAATAAATGCGGTAGAGATGAGGTCCCTAAGACGTATGTGTAGGAGAACGATGTACGACAGAATCTCAAATGCTGATATTAGAAAAGAATGTAGAGCGAAAGAAGGTATTATGAGCAAAATTATGAAAGGATGGCTGCGTTGGTTCGGACATATGTAGCGCATGGGTTAAAAAATAATGGTTAAAAAAGTGTACGTTAACGATGTAAATGGAGTACGGAGTCGAAGTAGGAAGACATGGCATTACCAAATTAATCAAAATTTAAAGGTTGTGGTATTTACATATCTATTGTTTTCCTCCTAATTTGTATTTCTTAGAATATTGCTATTTCAAAGGTACGAGTATACATTTGTTATAATTATCCCTTTCCTTCTCGCACCTCCTGCTCTGATTTCACCGTTTATTATTAGTTGTTATACTGCCCTGATGAAGCTTGGGTCCAAGCAAAACTAGTTGGCATCAATATAATACCTCTACCGTAGTTAAATACAAAGTTGTTTTATTTATATAATTTTTTATCATATTTTTATTTCGGATAAAAAAATCCAATAAGTTTATCGAATCAATGAATATTTTAAAACACGTGCGCTCACATTTTGAAGCATTTAATAATCAAAATAAAAACTCTTCATAGTACAGCAAGTCATTTGATTTAGAGAATCTATTTGTTTTTCGATTACAATGAAACGAGGCTGACTCGTATTAAGAGATTTGCGTCATTTTATCCGAATCCTTTACTCGTCGTGAACGTATCTAGCGCTATTCAGAATCACATCGTATTTATTTTGTAACATGAAAGCGTTGTCCTTGTTGGAGTATGAAAAGTACAAACCATTTCGTGTAAGCGTACGTTTTATTGTCCCCTAGTGCGTATTCCGGGACGTTATTTTGATAGCGGCATTTGATAGAAATCATACGGAGGCCTGGCTGCTTGTACTGAGAGATTTATTCCGGGAGATATGGTGTTTTAAATGGGTACTTACCTGCTTCATATTCTGCTCCTATTTACTTTTTATTTGTGCATAATTAATTAGCAATCCATACATCTTTGGAAGCCCGAGAAACCGAATTGGGTCAGTGTTGTCTGCGAGGGCTATCTCTATAGTCGCTACAATCCAGCACCTCTCCAGTTCATTTAATTAAAAAAATAGCATTTTCAGTCCTTTAACTCTTTGTTGAATTGTCTTTGGTTATTTGAAAGCTGTTCTAAGCTGACCAAGACAGGGAGGCCTACTCAAAGGTGATAGTCAACGTTGGGGAGACCTGACAGGACACAGAAAGAAAGAGATTCGAAAGTCTAGATAAAAATAAAAATTATTCAATACAGACGTTTTTATTGATACAAAATTTTCTATGACTTATTTTTTATAATAAAAAATGAAGTTTGACGACTGTCTATTAACGCACTTATAAAACCGTGAATTCACAAACACACCATCACTTATACGAAACAAATTAACTTACCATCACGCCGTTTTCCCGAGAGGGCAAACATAGAGGGTGGCCCGACACAATATTCTATCCTGACAAAAGTCTTGCGCCTCTTCTACACTAAAACACCACCACACGCACGCTCGTCAATTGTTCAAAATTCGAAAACTGCCTTTTAGTAACTGTTTAATTTGGTGGCCGAGGAAAACGTGACACGATCAAATCAATCAAATATTGAATGTCGGTCACGTGAGGAGTCGGAGAAATCGACGTGCGTGCATGACAAGATGTATGAATGTAGAGGAAGCGAGAGAAGTATGTCAGGACATAACAGTGTGGCGTTTCATTATTTCATCACTTCATCCTACTCCTCCGGGGAGACGGCGTGATGGTTAGTTAGTTTAGTTAGTTAGTTTAATTTGGTCATGCAATGTTTTTCTTGGCCTTCCTCGACTTATTTTCCTATCGCTTTTCCTGCGCCATCAGTTCTTAATCATTGTCTACGCCTGTCTTTGGTCTTATGTAGAATTCACGTGACAGTATAATGGCGATAGATTAGCTACCTATTTATCACATGTCATGAGTATCAACGTAATGATGCGCTGTAATGATGTGAAGAGTGAATGAACAAAATAAATAAATAATAATAATCACAATTCGTACAATTTTTGCCTCATAACGCGGGTATGATCACAGAACGGTCCACCAACCCACGTGTGGGGCCGTTATCCTACGCGCGGCCCTGTGGAATCTCGCGAAATGTGTTTGCGCTGATTTTAGTTGAATCGCCGAAAAAAATTCGCAGTAATAATATTAACATTGATACCGGTCGTTTCATGGTCCATTCAACTACGTAATGCTCGTATTATCATTCTTTGTTCCAAAAAATAAACATCATACACACGTGCACACAATAGAAAATAAAAAGAAAACATTGAGAATCGTATCGGCTAAAATATGAAAAAAAAGTATTATTACACATTATTAGATATTGTAAAAAAACTAAATGTAATAAAATAAAACGATGTTTTTTAAGAAATACTTTCAATTTGGCCTTTATTTCAACTGCGACCGGTTTTGTCAGGCTCGCTGGCACCGACAGACTGGTTCAAAAGTCCAGTACAATCATTTATATATCTTAAAAAATCTCATGTTTGTAATGAAATTTTATCAAGAGATAATCTTGAATTCTTTTTCTCTTCTTATTTTGGTCCTGTCCCACCTCCGTGGTGCATAGAACCTTTAGGAATCTTTTCCACCCGACTTAATCGCATGCCTGATGCCTAACATCATTCCAAGTGAGGCTTGCTGCCTTAACCTCGTCCTGTAAGGCTCTTCTCCAGGTGGCTCTAGGTCTGCCTCGCTTTCTCTTTCCCTCCATAGGGGACCAGTCCAGTGCGCCCTGAGCGATGCAGGCTGGGTTCAGCCTCAGAGTGTGACCGATCCACTGCCATTTGCGTCTAGCGACTTGTTCTCTAATTGAAATTTCAACTGCAATGGTCCAGAGAACGGCATTTGACACCAAACAGTGATAATCTTGAATAATATGTAATATTATGTTCATAGACATCTTTAATTTTTTTATAAGTTAATTATTTTTATGACCAGTTACGCAAGCATCTCTTCGACTTTCCGTTGTCACTGTTCACTGGCATAAAATTTTTCAGCTTCTGTATGTATGGGTCAAGTTCCATTAGATGGTGACTTATTGTGGTGAATAGCTCGAAAATTGTATTTTAAGCAAAGTATATTTCTTTGTGCTGCATAAAGACATCGAGGAAGGTCAAGAAACACATTATTATATTCTGCGATAAGAAGTATTACAAATTTTGACATTTTATTATATAATTTTGAATGCTTCTATAATCGATCATATTTCGTCATAATCGTAGCTTCTAAAGTATTATTTACTTTCTACTTGAGTGGCGAAAAGATGATCAGCGATTGAAACAAAAAAAAAACATAATTAATACGGAAGCAGTTAACGAAAAAACATCAATTTGAATTATTATTTAAAAGGAACTTCCGTAAAGAGATTTCAGTAAAATCATTGGATTTTATTAAAATGAACGTCTATTTTCTAGAAGTTTTACGATCTTTTTATGATTTAAACCTAAAGCCATTTTATTTGTCAAGTGAGTTCTACTCGACCACAGGAGCGTAAGATTTTTTTTCACACTGTTATCGCCGGAAATCGAACTCGAGACCTTCGGTGTGGCAGTTTTATTTGTAGCCACTCTGACACAAGGGTTGACTTGAAGTTTAATTTACACGAATGACCTGTTTTCTCTAGCTAAGACAATATCGAACATGTGAATTATCACACATTAGCGTTAGCAAGGCGAAATAAAAAAAAAAATCTTTGATTTTAGATGTTTTATTGTATGTAATGTCATTCCCAAAAAATAGAATAAACTAACTAACTAACTAACTAACCATCACGCCGTCTCCTCAAAGGGGTAGGCAGAAAGAATGGACTGCTACACTTTCCTTTCCTGAAATGTTTCTCTCGCTTCCTCAACATTCATACATCGTGTGATGCACGCGCGTCGATTTCTCTGACTCCTCACATGGCCGACATTCAATATTTGATTTATTTGATCGTGCCACGTTTTCCTCGGTCTTCCTCTATTTCTGGTTCCTTTTACATCGTTAACATATAATTTTTTTACCATTCTTTCTTCATTCATTCTTTCCATATGTCCAAACCATCTTAATGATCCTTTCATTATTTTTTTCATAACACCATCATTCGCACCGCATTCACTTCTTATATTTTCATTCGACACTCTATCCGACACTGTCATACACAGAGTATTCACACAGAGATCTCATTTCTACTGCATTTATTCTACTTTCATCCTTCTTTGCCAGTTCCATGCTTCGCTTCCATACATAAGGGTCGGTATGTAAAATTAAATATAATAATACGTAGTATAAATTATTAAATATAAAGATTTACATCATTGTTCAAATATATTGAATAGACGATCATGTTCCTCTTTTCAAATATGAAATACTTAGACCTATACGTATACTGCACCACAAGAGTTATAATAAAAAATACTTTATATTTATTTTAGTTAAGTTAAACTTGTAAAAAAAAGTGAAGCCCTTAGTTAGCTGAAAATATTTTCGCCTCGACAAGTCTTGAGTTTCTATCACGCGCACGTTTGAATTATCTAACATTTTTATATATTATATTAGAAGGTCTTATAAAAAAGCCTCGTTCAATGTTTAAGTTACAAGGTATAATGTACTACCACAAAGTTGATGCTCACAAAAAATGTTTGGAGACATTCAAGTTCAAAACTTATCTCTTGTACAAAGGATGAAAATAAACTTTCAACTTTAAAATTAACATACTTCTGGCTATATCAGTCGGCCGTTCTTTTCTACTGAACTATCATTCCGGGAATAAGATGGGGCGGGTTCTTACGGGGACGTAAGGTACCCAACTTTTGCTGTTCTCTGTAATTTGAGACAAAGTAGTCCTACCCTTGGTGGAGCTTACAAAATGAGCGGAGAAAAGTCGATTTCGTTATTACGTCATTGGACGTTTGGCAAGCAAACAGTGGACTCGTATACAAATTACCCGAAACAAACGAATAAACAACAATTTACTGGTTAATTCCTAGAATACATTATTTATAATTGGATTGATTATCGTGCGCACAATAATATTCATTATAGAATTGTGAACAGTTCCGAGTAAAAATATTTCCAAATGTGAAAATAAAGTAAGAAAAATACTCTAATGATTTTACTGAAATCTCTTGATGGATGCTTATTTTTAATAATAAGATTTTAATAAGTACCAGTCTGTTGATGTCAGCCAACCTGGCAAAACCGGTCGCTGTAATAAAAAAAAATCCTTAAATATTTTTTTAAAATGTGTATTTAGTTAAAATCCACTAATTTTTGTGCTTTCAACTGGTTTAAATTAGAGTATGAGTAGTGATTAAAAAGAAATTCAAAGAATCAACCCGAACATATTTTTTTTATAAAATCTGTTTTACAATATTTTCTAACTAATACATGTAGTAATTAATACGAAAAACGTCGGTTTTCTAGAAGCTTTATTATATATTATGGGAATGACATGTTTCGCCCTTCTAAGGCATTATCATCATTTGATAATGCCTTAGAAGGGCGAAACGTGCCATTCCCATAAAATATAATAAAATTTCTAGAAAACTGACGTTTTAATTCGAATTTTTTATTTATTATAGAGTTTTACATCATTGTTCAAGAAACAATAAATATTACATGTAGTTTTAAAATGTATAATAGTTTTCTATCAAATTAAATATTTTATCGTAAAAAATAATGTGAATTCTGTAAAAAGAAGTAGGTTGAGGATAACATTAATAAATACATTAATAAATAAGCAGTGAAAGAAGTATTATTATATAATATATAAGCATTTAATTAGACCTGAACCAGGCAAAAAATTTATATAACAATAAAAATCTTTTATAAAATGGACGGTTTTATTCATATCATATACCTACTTATCGTATTTTATATTTCTGACCTACAAATAACAAAGAAGTTTAATAAATGGAATTTTCTCGACACAGGATATTACCATTTCAAATTAATTTAATGGTTTATTTAGAAATATTGTTATTTATTCAATTATAACCTTAAATGCTGGCTTCCATTTATAACGAAGCCACAACAAGATTTTAAGCAAATTTCGTGCTTCACATCTATACAATCTTAATATTTATTAAGCTATTTGATCTAACTAACTAACTAACTAACCATCACGCCGTCTCCTCGAGAGGGTAGGCAGAAAGAATGGACTGCCACACTTTACACTTTAATCGATGCGGCACTCCATCCTTCTCTTTTCGCCACCGCGAGAGACGCGGTGTGATGGGTTGCGAACTTCATCGCCACCAATAGGCATCTCTCGCGCACTCTTTGATCGTTCAACGTCTTCAAAATAAATCTAAAACAAATTATATAAAATACAATCATATAAAATAAAATAATAAATAAAAATAATTTAGCACATAATGTTATTTTAGATGGTGCACTTGTCGTCAGCTGGACGATCCGGACATTTGTGTATATTATACATTGTAAAATCTTGTATATAAAATCTTGGCGTTAGATTTTACAATACGTGATAAATTTTCTCAATTTTAATCTCATTGTATTTTATATTATTTGTTTTAGATTTATTTTTTGGATGTTGGAAGATCGAAGTGTGCGCGGGAGATGCCTATTGGTGGCGATGAGGTTCGCAACCCATCACACCGCGTCTCCCGCGGGGCGAAAAGAGAAGGATGGAGTGCCGCATCGGTTAAAGTGTGACAGTCCATTCTTTCTGCCTACCCTTTCGGGGAGACGGCGTGATGGTTAGTTAGTTAGTTATTTGATCTCAATGTTTAAAATCAGAACACTCAACTTATTGAACCTTATTTCCTTACTAATATTAAAATATTAAAATGTCTTGTTTATGTTTCAAAATGAATGGAGTACGAAATCGAGAAAGACCGAAAGAGACATTTCTAACCTTGATACAGTAGCATCTTGCTAGTCACAAATGCAATATGATCATATCAGTAGCAAATACCAAGAGTATGGTATTCTCTCGAGCTCAGGTGGGATGTAGCGTCTCTGCGGGGGGAGTCTAAGTGGAGCAGGTGGAAAAATATAGATATCTGGGTGTGGACTTGTGTGGAAAAACGGATCTACCATGTAAAGTGATGGGGCAAGTAAACAAGGCTGCGGTCATTTCAGGATGCTTGAAGAATCCAATCTGGAAAAACCCTGACATGAAGATCAGCAGCAAAATGATAAATTATAAGACTTGTGTGCAACCCACCATCACATATGGGATCGAGTGCAGGGCGGACACCACAATCACAAAAAACGCGCTCAGAGTGTCAGAAATGAAGACGCTTAGAAATATATCTGGCAAGACACTGCAAAAGAGGATAAGGAATACACGGAAAAGGGAGATATGCGAGTTCGAGGATGTCGTTAGGCGGGGAAAGCAAAGAAGAAGATACTGGTATGCACACGTAAGGAGAATGGAACCATCCAGACTCCTCTTCATTGTATTACACGGCCAGCCCCATGGTAGACCACCAAAGCGATGGAATGATAGCTGGGAGTCGACCTTGCACAATGAATTAATGAATAATTTCACTTAAGAAACAGGTCACTAGGCCCACACTAAGAATAATAAGAAGAAGAAGATACAGCAGCTTTGAACAGGGATGTTGTGCCGCAACTGAATCATTGTCGAAGTTTTTTTAACGAGGATTTTCTTCTTTTCCCGAGACTTCGTTTTCCGATAGTTCAGGTGTATTACTGTTTTTAAAGATATGAAATATTCATAATCAAAACCAAATGAACCAAATTTGAAATGTTGGCCATGTTACAAGTCGGAAAAATCGACATGCGTGTATGACTCTTTGTATGAATGTGGTGGAAGCTAGAAAGGCGTGTCAGGATAGATAAGTATGACGATCCATTATCTCTGCCTACCCTTCCGGAGACACAGTGTGCTGGTGTCGTTATTTTTGTGTTGTTTATGTTTAGTTCGTTTGTGTGTGTATCAAAATTACGGAATTCGTTAGAATAAATATAGTAGTATTTATAAATGTTATAAAACGGCTGTTCACAACGGAGTTCTGGTCCCATCCCTAATGTATGGAAGCGAAGGATGAAAGATGAAAGCAGAATAAATGCGGTAGAGATGAGGTCCCTAAGACGTACTCGTATGTGTGGTAGAACGATATACGACAGAATCTCAAATGCTGATATAAGAAAGGAACGTAGAGCGGAAGAAGGTATTATGACCAAAATTATGAAAGGATCACTGCGTTGGTTCGGACATATGGAACGCATGTACTCGTATAGAGAAATAATGGTTAAGAAAGTATACGTTAATGATGTAAATGGGGTACGGAGTCGAGGCAGACCGAGAAAAACATGGCATTACCAAATTAATAAAATTTTAAAGGTTGGTCATGTTAGAAGTCGGAGGAATCGACGTGCGTGTATGACTCGTTGTATGAATGTGGAGGAAACTAGAGAGGTTTACCAGGATAGAGCAGTGTGGCGGTACATTCTTTCTGCATACCCCTGCGGCGAAACGGCGTGATGGTTTTTTTGTGTTTGTACTTATGATATAACACTAAACTAAAAGCACGGTGTGCTCGTATTAGCACAGGGATCACTAAGATTGTTTAGCAATACAGAAAAATGCCTTAAGAATGATAAAATGTTTTTCCTAATAACGAGTATACTAACATTAACGATTTCAATAAAAAAGGTAACACGTATTACATTAACAATGATTTTTTCTTTAACGTTATTTCCTTTTCTGTGATATGAGCAAACAATTTTATTTGATGGGGGTCAATTTAAATTAAGGCCTAATGCTTGTCTACACAACCATTCAGATCCAATTTGTATTAGATTTAATTTGGAGGGCTCGTTTTTATGCGAAAATCACGGAAAAGGGTACACGTCATGCGTGGCGAATTAATTAGGCAGAAAAAACGGTTTTGATCGAATTACAGTCGGTTTACCAGCAGCTGGCTAGCCCGCGGCCCTCGATCAACTGGGAGTCCGATATTGATTCCCGCTCGCAAGACTCGACATGAATATTTATAAATCATGGAGGAAAAACATTTTCGGCTCGGGAGGCCTTCCGATATTAAAAATCGTCAATTTCTCATTTGGAAAGGGCGCCGAGAATTTGGAAAATATCGGAAATATGGGTCTTATTTCTGACTGTTACTTGATGTACTTTATATCCGTCTCTTCATTATTAAACGATGACATTCGTGGCCAAATAGCAAGTGCTATGACTGCCACAATAAAGGTTATGGGTTAGATTCCCGGTGATGGCAGTGTGATTGTTATACTGTCTTTAGTTTGATGTAGAATTTAAGTGAATGCGGTGCGAATGATGGTGTCATGAACAAAATAATGAAAGTATCATTAAAATGGTTTGGACATATATGAAAAGAATGAATGAAGAAAGAATGGTAAAAAAATGATATGATAATGATGTAAATTGAACCAGAAATAGAGGAAGACCGAGGAAAACGTGGCACGATCAAATAAATCAAATATTGAATGGCGGCCATGTGAGGTATCAGAGAAATCGACGCGCGTGCATGACACAATGTATGAATCTTGAGGAAGCGAGAGAAATATGTCAGGGAAGAAAAGTGTGTCAGTCCATTCTTTCTCCCTACCCCTTCGGGGAGACGGCGTGATGGTTGGTTAGTTAGTTAGTTTTAGAATTTACGTGGCAATAAAATGGCGATAGATTACCGGTGATGGTCGTATCCACCAGGCTAAACTTGCCTTCGACAATAAAGCTAAAATATTCGAGTCTAATAACATAGACCTAAACCGCCGAAAACAACTAATAAAAACATTGGTGTGGAGTGTTTTACTATACGGCTGCGAGACTTGGTGCTTGGGCGAAAAAGAGCGCAAAAGGCTGGAGGCGTTTGAAATGTGGACCTACCGACGAATTTCCCATGTTTCATGTAGGGACGACGTTACAAATGAGGAGGTTCTCAGCAGAGTTGAAGAGAACAGGCACATGTTGAACACCATCGGACATCAACATCCACCGGAGAGGCGCGCGAGATGGATTGGTCATGTGTTGTGACACGAATGTTTCCTGCATGATGTATTGGAGGGAATGGTTGAGGGATCGATTGGCAGAGTACTCGTCAGGAGTACTTAGACCAGACCTTATGGGCTGCACCTCTTATGTTGAGTTGAATAGAGTTGAAGAGGAGATGCGTCGCCTTGCTGCAGACTAATCTTTAGATTGAGACCGGAGAAGAAGAGATTAACTACCTATCCCATTACACGTGAATAAATATGATAGCTATGCCCTTTATATTTATTTTGCTCGCACTGTATTAATGTTAAAGAGTAATTTAACAAAATAAATACAAATTCGTTTCGTTCTGGCTTCGGTAGTTTGTTTCCATCTTTTGGTTTACTAGAATATGGTCCTATGGCTTCGACCGGTTTTGTAAGACCGTCTTTTGGTAAACCAAAGCCGTAAAACTATGTGGAATCCGAATACATATAATAAAAGAAATTGTATTATAATATTTTTATTATTTTATTTTTATTATTTACAATGAACTTCTACCAAGAAATTTCAATTAACAACATTCTTTTTTGAAAGCAAATATTGAAGTTTTTTGCATGATATTTAAAATATCTGCCTTATACTTATAAAGCAGACGACCGTTTGTCAGAACTTAAGATTTTTCTTTACATAGATTTTATATTCGGCCACTCCATTTCGAGCTTTGCTTAAAATCTTTTATTGATGAAAAATTGTTGGTTTCATTAGAAAAATATACACTTTCGAACCTTTACTGCAACTCATCTAAAAATATTTAAAAAAAAATTATTTTAAATATTCTAGTCATTGGAAAAATAATTTTTCAATCGCGAAATTAAAGATTCATTTAGTTACATAATAACGCATAAAAAAACGTTGAATTATATGAAATGACGATAAAATGTTTGTTGAGTAAAGAAATTACTTGTAATAAAATCAAAGTACATCGTATGAAGAACGAGTACTAAAATTTTAAAATAAATATTTATATTTTTGGTTTATTACACCACTTCTTTTTGACTAACCGACCGGTTTCACTTCCACCGGAGCTTTGTTAGGGTTACAGAAATAAATTAAATGACATATTATTAAATTTTCTAATTGATAGTCAAAAGGTGTATTCAAGTGGACATTTTAGCAGCTGTCAAACGTACAATTTAGAATTTCGTTAGAGCTATTCAGAATCAGTTTCAAAGCAGTCTTCTTTCATTCAAGCTCAGTGTTTTTATTTATAAAGTAAACTGATGGATTCATTCTTAGCTAAATAAAACACACTTAAAATGGAGACTCCAACGATCTATATAAATTGACGCCGGATAGGGTAAACTTGTTTCCGATATTTTAAGATGTTTCTCTCTATTTTTTAAGAAGTCTCCGTGATGGCGTGTAACAATGTGAGTTTTATCTATTCGTTCTCAAGCAATTCGATTCGCTTTGCATAAAAATACGGGCATTTGCAGCCTCGCATTCCTTATCTGAGCGGAAACATTATGAACGTACGAATAAAGAATACACAAACTCCACACGCTCGGGAGAGCGAGGGGCGAGACGCGAGACCGGGCGGGCGTTTCAATTCTAAATCACGTCTCTCTCGAGCCACACTCTCCTATGGAAGTGGAGAACAAAGAGAGAGTGAATAGTTCTGTAAGTTCTCACTAAGTATTATAGTTTCAACCTCTTGCGATCGGAACACGTTGTAGCGATCACCCTGTTTTTTAAAAAAATATTATTATAGAAAAAAAACTAACTTAATAATTAACTAACTTATTAAACTAAAGCATTAACACTGGAATTCCATACTAATATACTTAGGACATTGAAAACAACTTTGTTTAATCCAATTATTATTAAAAAAAGACATGTTTCGGAGGATACTTCCATCTTCAGGTGTAAAAATATAATAAATACTATACAATGAAAGACTAATACAAAAACGCATTTAAAATTCGATACAATAAATCGAATTTAAAAATTAACCTGGGCTATTTGTTTATTTTTTATATTTTTTTGACAGTAAAATTAATTATTAGTACTCACTTGGCCGACATATATAATATTTGATTGATTTGATCATGTCACGTTTTCTTCGGTCTTCCTATATTTCTTGTTCCATTTCAATCGTTAGCATATACTTGTTTTAGGATTCTATATTTATTCATTTTTTCCATAACATCTTAATGATGCTTTCATACGTTTGTTCATAACACATTCATTCGCATTATATTCACTCGATTCAAATTTATTTTATAAGGGCTATAGCTATCATATTGATTCTCATGATCAATGTTTCATGAAACAGCTGTCCCATCAATTACAATTAGAAATTAAATCAATTGTGATATAATAAAAGTGTTATATTTAAACAGTTATTAATTTGTTTCCGTGTTGAATCACAAAGTTTCCGCCAAAACAATGGATTATATAAATGTATTGTGAATGTGAGTGGCGTTTTATTACCAATTAAGGGCGAAGAGTATTTGTTAATTCGCATTGTCCCATAATAAACCTTAATTAAGAACATTTTCAGATTGCATTTCTAAGACATACTAACCATCACGCAGTCTCTCCGAAGGAGTAGGCAGAAATAATAGATTGGCACACTTTTTTTACCTGACATTTTTCTTTCGATTACTCAACATTTATCTTGTAAGTTATGAAATCATCATCGTGTCATGCACGCGCGTCAATTTCTCCGACTCCTCATGTGGGCGACATTCAATATTTGATTTTATTTGATCGTACCATGTTTTCCACAGTCTTCCTCTATTTCTAATTCCATTGACATCGTAAAAAAATACTTTACTTAACATTCTTCCTTCATTCATTCTTTCCATGTATCCAAACCATCTTAATGATCCTTTCATAACGCTATCATTTGCATCGCATTCACTTCTTATATTTCGATTGGTCACTCTACCATTCACAGAGTTTCTACACTTTGTTACGAAAAAAATACGTTTAAAAAGTGTGATTTCTCCGGGGCTTCAAGAGCTTCAGTTTATCGTATAGTGGAATGATGTTTTAAAGTCAGTTGGTTGTGAGTTGAAATGGACACGGTTTTACGACTCTATCGTCACCTTTTAGAGGTCAAAGTTGCTGCCCGTGTGCGAGATAGGAAACAATGTTATTACAAGTAGTGCGAAGTTGTATTAAATATATGAAATTTTCAGTCCGTTTCAGACGCCAGGGAGGTCATTAGGGAATAATTTCGTTTCTCGTTTTAGTTGTCCAATTACCGCAAGAAAATTATTAAGTCAACATTTTAGCATTTATTAAAGTCACAACATTTATTGTTTTTTAAACAGTGCCGTAAAACTTTATATGAAATAACGATAATAATAAAGATTTTATCTTTTTCAATAAAAACACTTATAAAATAACTTAACTAACCATCACGCCGTCTCCCCGAAGGGGTAGGCAGAAAGAATGGACTGCCACACTTTTCTTATCTGACATATTTCTCTCGCTTCCTCAACATTCATATATCGTGTCATACACGCGCGTCGATTTCTCTGACTCCTCACATGGGCGACATTCAATATTTGATTTATTTGATCGTGCCACGTTTTCCCCGGTAAATATATAATATAATAACACAATTTTATAAAATAACACATTTTATTATATTTCTTTTGAAACAGCTGCCGCGACAATTTTGAAGGTAATTTAATGAATTGTGATATTTAAAAAAAAGGTGTTTTTATACAGTTAAAAATGTTGAAATATCAAAGTGTTTGCACCAAAACAACGGATTAGATAAAAATAAAGTAATTTTATGACAAATCATATGAATGAATCGTCGAATGTAACCGTCGAATGTAACCGTCGAATGTAACCGTCGAATGTTACCGTCGATGGGTCGGTTCTCGAAGTGGTACAAGAATATACATATCTTGGCCAAATCATACAACTGGGTAAAAACAATTTCGAGAAAGAAGCCGACCGAAGAATTCAGTTGGGTTGGGCGGCCTTTGGAAAATTACGCCATATTTTCACCTCTTAAATACCACAATGCTTCGAGACTTAAGTCTTCAATCAGTGCGTCTTGCCTGGCATGACGTACGGAGCCGAGACGTGGATACTGACAAAAGTATAGTCTACAGATTCAAGATCGCCCAACGCGCCATTGAAAGAGCCATGCTTAGAATAACCTTGAGGGACAGATTTAGAAACGAATTTATTCGACAACAAACCAAGGTGATTAAGGTGGCTCTGAGGATTGGCGGGCTGAAGTGGCGATGAGCTGGCCATGTATGTCAGAGAACCGACGGCCGATGGGGGAGACGGGTTATGGAGTAGGGACCGCGTACAGGATTCCGCAGAGTTGAACGTCCTCCTGCCCGCTGGACCGACGATCTGAAGAGGATTGCTGGACATGGATGTATGGAAGCGGCAATGGGTAGGGGGCGGTGGTGTGCTTTAGGAGAAGCCTACATTCAGTAGTGGATGACAGACGGATGATGATATGAATGAAAACGTCTATTTACCAGAAGTTTAATTGTATTTTATGGGAATGACACATTTCGCCTAGCTAAGGTTTTAACATTTTTTCAAACTTTGATAATACCTTAGCAAGTCAAATCATATCATTCCAATAATTCATATTGTTATAAAACTTCAAATAAACAGGCGTTTTTTTTAAATTTAAAACATGATTATATTTTTTTGTTAGCAAATCTGTAATATTTATCTTGATTCAAAGAGATATTGGTTTATGGAATAAACTGTTATAATTTGTTTCTTAACAACCTAACACTCATTTGTATGGTTTATCTTTGTACATTTTAAATACGAAAAATAAATGTATATTTTGTATGGTATTACGATATTTTAAAGAAAAAATCATTGTTTTTGTGCTTATTGACAATTTGCAACAAGCAATACCGTTTTATTAACATTTGAAATTTCAATTAAATATGTAAGTCTAGCAAATCTTCAAATATTATGATATTTTATTAAATGTTATGAAATAAATCTATTGTCAAGAGATATTTTGAATAAATCACAAACATCAAAATATATAAGGAGTTTATAACAGTGTATTTTTAAATATTTAGAAAATAAATAAATAATTCCGATCCTTCAAAGGGTCCTCGGTAACATTTTGTTGAATCAGGGAAGCAGTGTACAAATACATTTTATTTAATCAACTAATCAACTGTTGTTTAACTGTTCATTAAAATGGTTTTAAAATACCCAAAGCAACAGTAATTACTCACAAGTTAATTGGATGATTGAAACAAATATTATAGTACCTATCCTTTATGTATACGAGTATATACATAAGTAATAAGATAAATAGAAATATGTATTTTAGAACTATTATTCTCCCCAAATAGACTTAATTCAAGATAATTGTACTAATATTCATTGAATTACTGTGTAAGTTACTCGAACAGATTGTGAGTAATGTTTGTACAGTTGGATGCATAAATATACATTAGATATGTTGTTATAAGAGTAATGTTAATGAACTTTAAAAAAGTAATTTTATTATTTGAAATGTCATGGTGAAACTAGAAGATGGCAGCGAGCTGCTGAAACCGGTCGAAGACATAAACATTAGTAGATTTTAGATAAATGTAGATTTAAAAAATATTTTTTAATATTAATTCACTATTGTTAATGAACATAATTTGGGGACGGAAGAACGAGAAAACTATTACTTTTCATGCAAAATGTATTTTATTAGATTGCTAGAATTTTTATTTTAACATTCTTTCTTCATTCATTCTTTCCATGTGTCCAAACTATCTAAATGATCCATTCATTATTTTGTTCATAACACCATTACTGCACCGCATTCATTTCTGATATTTTCATTCGACACTCTATCATACACAGAGTATTCACACATTCGTCTAAGATATCTCATCTCTACTGCATTAATTCTACTTTCATCCTTCTTTTGCCAGTTCCATGCCATGGTCGGTACAAGAACACTATTGTGCACTGCCATTTTAGCTTTTTTGGATAGGTTTTTGTTTGCGATGACAACTTATTTTTAATATTCATATTAATGGTTAAACGTCATGTTTATAGTAAAGTATTGTATTATTTATATAATAAATCGATATTGATATATGAATATAGAGTGACGACAACTAAAAGTGCATTAGATTAAAATACTCTTACTAAAAATTTTTTGCTTTCTATATATCAAATTTGTGAAATAAATGTAAAATTTTACTGAAATTATCTGAAATTTTTTTTAAAATTTTAAATAAGCAAGATTCATACTCTTATTTTTAGGTTAATCTACGGTATGCTATTATTCAATAAATCGTTGAGTCATAAATATTTCACAAATTTTCACTAACCATGGTTTATTATGTACAAACTTTATAATACCTGGAATGTAATTCCTATGTAAGTATTTTAAATATGTAATTATTAATTAAGCTTAATAGTTTTTTAAGCGAAAACTTAAAAACTGCTGACATGACGTTTTGTACAAAAACTGTACATTTAAATAAAATTATAATTTAAAACAAATTTCTTCTGAAAAGGAATTGAAAGAACTTTTTGACAAATAAATAAACCGGTATTGAGTAGTTGAGTTGACAGAACATAGATTATACTTTTGTAGTAGTCAATATCTCATAAATTTTCTTTTATTGTAATATTTGTTAGATTCAATCCTATGGATTGGTTTGATGCAAAATAAATTAACATCTTAACTGGTTCATGAAATTTGTTAATGTAGTATAAAATATTTTTTTAATTAAAAAAGATTAACACCAAAGATTGAATTCAATAATATTCGAATTTATTTTAAAATCTACAAGATAAGCAAAAAATAGCTCATTATTATGAAGAAGGAATCCGGTTGTGTCCAGGCTTGAACCCAAGTCCCTTGGATCAGGAGCTAAATATTCTATCCCCTAGACCACTACTCGATTTTGCGTTTCGACTTTCCCGCTACTTTTACACATTTTTGTATACAACAAGTTTTTTTAACCCAATTACTGTATACAATTATTTGAGCTACTGATTTTCATGTACATGAGATATGATGGGTTAATAATCTATGGCTTTTATTATTGTCACAGGAATTCTACTAGACCAAGGACAGCACGATATTTTTTTTACACTATCATCGCCGAGAATCGAACCCGTGACCTGCGGTGTGGCAGTCTGTTGCACTGTTACGAATGTCGGTCTGATTTTTTATAGAACAGAAACACTGGGTTGGCGTGATTTATCGGATTTTAAGTAATATTTTGAGACAATTAATATAGTTATATACGTAAATAAGAATTTTTGATTGTTGTACGTTTCCTTGGCCCTCGTGTTATTTTCGTCCTTCGAACCGGACGAGTTATCTTTGACGTCACTCACTAGATTATGTCTCTAATCTCATAGGAGTAGGGGGATGATCCCATTGCCGGAAGCTGAGGAAGGATAACTTGTTTCAATCAAATTTGTTCTACAAGTAAGGAAATTAATTACGCCGCGTTCATACAGAGCGAAGAAATGATATTATGTTATAACGCTTCCATGAGCATGTTATAAAACATAATATCAATTTACAGATAAAATAAAAAAAAACACATTTTCATATCAAATAAGTAATAGAGAAAATGCATTTTCTTTTTTCTAATTTTTGTTTAGTCAAACCTGTGTGATTAATATCCACGATTTCTCATATTTTGACTCGATCTCGCTCCTGATATATAAAGCTCAGCCTTTACTGTTCAGTGTTCTTTTCTAGGTGATTCTGATGGTTTAATATCTCACAATTCTTAAAAAAAAAGTGTAATTAGCGCGGTACTCATTTATTGAAATATATTTATTTTTAGACTAAAGGAAAACAAATCTGTTCTCCAATTTTAATGAATTAATTAAACCTAAAAACATTTTGGACACCCGTTCGTCCTGCTCAGAGAGTTTCACGAGAACTGGGCCAACTGCTTCGTAATCTCTCTAATTGATGAATCATTCACTGTTAGTGGTCCTTAAATAGATCGGAATAACAAGGCCTAAATAGAAACATAATACACGTCCTTGAAGTAAACACCTCTATCTCAGCCTGAATATAGGACCTCCGGGATGTAACTGGCATCTGTAATAATCAAATTCGACCCCAAATGGTTATAGTTGGGGGTGAATTGTGTAATGAGGATTAATGCATGCTGAGGGATTGAATAAGTTCAATAATAATTTAGGACCATTTTGGTGATCGCTGAAGGCACCAGCCCGGCCCTCGGGGAAGTCCTTGAAGTTAATGCCAGACAATCAACACAACGTGAAATGACTGAGGTTTGTGCGTTAAATTCTATTGTTGTGACTGTTCAGTCTGAATAGGAAGTATTAAATCCAAGGACGGTTGAAAGGTCTAATCGAAATAATCCGAGTATTCGAGGATACGAAAAAAAACCCATTAAAATAAACAAAACCTAAGTAACTTCCAATTAATTTCCAAAGTATATACTTAAGTTATATAAAACAACGAAGATATTATAAACAATAATTAATTTAAATAAGTTAATTCACTGAAAAACAATCACTTTAATCACTGAAGACACAGACTTCCCGTCTGTGTCCTGAAACATGTTTGTGAAAGGTGCAAAAAAGTGTTTTGAAAATACACTGTTTTCAAAAAGTTATTCAAATTATTGTATTATAGTTAATCATACAAAATACTAGTAGTTAATTTATTTTGAAGTTTTATTAATTCATGGTGGTACGACATAATGATAATAAAGGGTGTAGCTAATATTCACACTGATGTTACATAGACAATGTTAAAAATTATATGGATAATTTGATTTTAGTCAAATAAAATTATTTTAAATGTCCAGAAACATATGAATTTCCAGACAACATGAATAGGGCCACTGTTTTATTTATTTAACATAACAAGGTAAATCACGTGGGTTTGACCGAAGCAATTCATTTAACCAAAAATATGCAATATATATTATATATATTTTCCATTTCATAATATATTTAAATTGATAATAATACAAGTAAAACGCATTTAAAAGAAACAAAAAATTATTAAAGACATTAATAAAGAAATAAAAATTGACTCATCTAAGGTCAAGCGGAAATCGTTTTCGTTTTTTGAAATTCTATTATAAAACTACGTTTGTTAAAGCATTGTGAATAATAAAAAAATATATGATTACATGTTTCGTATACTGTAAGGTTTTATATGAGAGAGTATTTGGTTGTTTACGTATGGATTTCTTGTAAACAATGTGTTAAACGATTATTTAGTGCTGCCATGAGTAGGACAGAAAATACACATTTTGCTTGTATTATAAATAATTCTCCTATTATTTGGGTTGCGCAAACCTTTAAGGCATAATTTATTCTGAAATAATAAAGCTGTTTATTGTTTACTTGCGGAAGTGGAATAAGTAATGCGTGTAAACGATGAAAAGTTAATACGCAAAAAGCGGAAGAGGGTTCAATACAACCTTCCGTGTCCTTTATACGTGGCCGAAGAGCGGGGATAGTAAAGTATGGAGCAAATCAGAGGCGGTCCCTTGGCGTTGGCGCCATTGATTTTGCAATTTACATAAAAAAAAATTAAGCTGTAAAAAATTTGAATAGAAATTTTCTAATACTGGAAATTAGCTCATGCAAAAACATGATTACTATATTATCATCATCCACGCCAATTAAGTGAACGAAAAATTCAGACAGGTAAAAACCAATGTTAAAAATAATACTCACCGAAATAAAATGCGAATGTATCTTAAAAAAGTAATTTCATGATTTTATACAAAAAATATAGTCAAATATAATAAACCGTCACACTGTTCTTTCCTGACATACTCTCGTTTCATTAACATTCATACATCGTATCATGTACGAAGAAACATGCAAGACTGTGAATAACGCAGTTATTTTGGCATGATTAGCAGTATGAATGTGGAGGAATCTCGAGAGGTGTGTCAGAATAGAGTAGTGTGGCGGTCTAATCTCTCTGTGAACCCTTGCGGAGAAATGGCGTGATGGTACATATGAAATTTATGAATTAAGCGATCAAAATATAAGAACCGTTAAATGTGATTTTTGAGGAATCGTCAATTTTATAGGAGAATACATTTTCAAAATGTGTTCAACAAACAACAAACCATCACGCCGTTTCCCCGCAGGGGTAGGCAAAAAGAATGGACCGCCCCACTGCTCTATTCTGACATACCTCTCTAGCTTTCTCCACATTCATACAGCGAGTCATACATGCACGTCGATTCTTCCGGCTTCTGACATGACCAACATTTAAAATTATGAACAAAATTATGAAAGGATCGCTCCGTTGGTTCGGATATATGGAGCGTATGGGTGAAAAAATAATGGTTAAAAAGTATACGTTAACGATGTAAAAATGTAAATGGAGTACGGAGTCGAGGTAGACCGAGGAAAACATGGCATGACCAAATTAATCAAATTTTAACGGTTGCAAGTTAGTGTAATAAAAAATGCATTGAGTTATATAAATAACATAGTTTGTATATATTTGTCTCTGCATGCATATACCGAAGCCGCCTCTGGTGCAGAATATAAAGTAAAGAATCGAGTAGAGGATAGAGTAAAACTGGCGAGTAACTCCAACTGGATAACGGAGAGATTCAGGTTTTTGCCAACACCCCGAGCAATATCTACCCTCTTATAAATTAAATAACTGCGTGGCTCTCTCTAGCTTTCTCATACTTTCTGATTAATTCGTATCAACATAAAGCATTATCTTATGTATTTATTGTTTTTTGAACAATGATGTAAAACTCCCTATCAAATAATTAATACGATTGAAAAAACTTATGTTTTTCTAGAAATTTTATTATGTTTTTTGGTTTAATCATATTTTCTGGAATCCCCCCAATAATAATCTTTTCCATTGTATAAAGCCACATCATTGTTAATTTGCCATATTATGCCCCTTTCAATAGAGTATATAAAGAGAAACACGCCCAAGTATAGCCACATTTGATAATGCCTTAGAAGGGCGAAATATGTCATCCCCAAAAAAAAAAATATAATAAATATTCTAGAAAAACATAAGTTTTTTCATTCGTATTCATTATCTTATGTTTAACATTACAATGTCTAATGCCAATATTATTTTGCATTTTCAGTACTTGACATAGTGGAGAATCGTGGACAATCTAGAGTAAACGTCCCAACTGTCATACAGTCAATATCATCAGTGTCATATTAAATGAAATTAAATAACTTGTCTTTTTCTTTTTTTATATACTTTGTATATACAACACTATTAAAAAATACATATCAGACATGTTTCGGGCAACCACTCCTTGAGTGATACATATTATAAAGATACATATTTAAAATATTATAAAACTGTTTTTCAAATATGATAAATTTTGACAGATCTGTCAAAATTTATCATATTTGTAAACAATTTTATAATATTTTAAATATACGAGTATATCTTTATAATATGTATCACTGAAGAAAGACTGGTTGTCCGAAACATGTCTGATATGTAATTTTAATAGTGTTGTATATACAAAATAAAATACAAAATAAAAAAGACAAATAAAAATAAATCTACAGCGCAAAGTATGGCGAAGATAGAAGAAATTAAATAAACTTACTTTTGAAGTCACTTCACGAAGGAACACCAGTAGTAGACCCCAAATCGATAAATTAATGCACTGTAAAAACACAAATACATAATTTTTAAATATTTGCACATGAGGAATCGTATGTGTGGCATGCATGACTCACAAATCTGCCAACTACCTTAACACTAACCGAGACACTCCGGTGTGGTCGCTCCGAATTGATAAACAAGCGCTTTTCGCATTGATCACCGCTGGGATATAAACCATTAAAAACTGGTGTTATGTTTTTCAGGAATAACAATGTAAATTGTATTATATTATAATTATTTTTAATCGATACACTCTCGATTTTAGTTAAAGTTTCTCCTCTATGATAGAGTTTTTAAATCTATCGGAAAATTTGACAACCAAACGATCCAACAATAAATAAAATAATGTGTTAAATGCATAAAATTTAAGAAAAATATATTATTTACAAAATTGCATTTACACAATCAGACTGCTGAGTTTCATAGGAGAATCGGTATTGGGTAGGCGGCATGTGGCAATCTGAAGAAGTTCTTTAATAGTAAGATTCCCCAGTGTCTGAAGCGCAAAATGTATGAACAATGCGTACTTCCTGACATATGGATCAGAAACGCTAACCTTCACCAAGTCGACCATAGGGAGACTCCGTGTAGCACAGAGGAAACACGAAAGAGAAGTTACAGATGTTGTCGCAAGGGTAGCGAAGCTTAAATGGTCATTTGCGGGACATGTTGCCAGATTGGTAGACGATAGATGGACCAGAAGAGTGGTAGAGTGGAGACCCTGTGAAGACAAACGAAACAGAGGGAGACCCTCCACACGATGGTCCGATGACATTAGAACAATTGCTGGCGATTGGATTCAAAAGGCACAAGACAGGGATACGTGGAGAAGTATGGGGAAGGCCTATGTCCAGCAGTGGACGACAACGGCTGTCTTAGTATATAAAGTAATTTAATCATAAGGTAAGATTAAACTGTTGGATTTTCAGTGTAGTCGGTAGGTATAAGTAACATAAATATTGTTATACTTTCTGTTCAAAAAAGTTAGGAAAGCTGGACCGCCATTATGCCGACCACACACTGACCAATCAGCCTCCTCCCGGTAAAAGTTTTTTCTGCGATCCCAAATAAATCAGGCCGTCATAAATTTTTTAAACCCTCCAGAATTATTTCATTTGAAACTCCCGTCGATATGGCGGCGCCATTGTTACGTCTCTCCAGCCGCAGTCCGGACCCAGAATATTCCAAGACTTATACGAGGGAAATAAAAAAATCAGTAATTACTTGGAGTTTACAAAATCAATATTGGTGAATCGACACCATTATTAGAATAGGAAAAATCTTATGACACGGTGAAGAAGTTATTTTACGTCAAGTTTCGAATGTTCTTAAATATAAATGTTCTCCAATATCAAGGTACGAAAACACAATCATACACCTATTGTAGTAAAGCGTTCATAGTCGTGGATGATGTCAGTGACCTTTGTTTTTTCTTTCACGGTATCGTTTCTGACTCTGTCTCTTTAGCTTATTCCTAACATGGCTCTTTGGGTCATTTGTAGTTTCTTGGCTTTTTGTTTGGACAATATAACAGTTTCAAGGCCATAAGTACCAACTAGCTTAGTCCAATTCTTCTTTTTAGCTCTGGGGTTTGGTTATCTCGGAAACAGTAATTAAGAAAGAAAAATCGAAGGTATTGTCCACGAGTAACAAGTCCAGAACCATATGTCACCACTGGCTTGCTTGTTGGCCATCACCAGTCAGCAAGTGGATGAGTGTTTCCCGGAGTAATACAGTAGATTAATCTCACCACCGAGAGATATTTGCATGGAGGTAGATAAAATTGAGCAAGTCAGAGAGTTTACTTATGACGGAAGTCAATGACAAGTACACGTTGTTGGAACACAGAGTTAAAAAGTCTAACGTGCAGCCTACGTGCATGCTACAGCCGCAAGTACATTTTAAGGATATTGGTCATAAGGCCTATTTGCTGCAGCCGTAAGTACACGTCAAATATATCGGTCATTAGTATACGTTAAAGATATTAGGAGCTTGAGAAACCCACGAGAGTGTTATACGAACGATATATTGGCTGATATCTGGGTAGGCTGTTTGGAAGCCAAATTCGTTTGATTTGGTGTAACAACTTCTTTAACGAGGAGAAAAATTATTTTTGTTTCGCTATAAAAGCAAACATTATATTTGGTATGAATTAAAATCGTGTGTTTTTCTTGAATAATTATGTAAAACTCCATATTAAGTCATTACTATTAATGGAAACGTGCGTTTTTACACGTCTTGTAATATTAAAAGGAAGTAAAATAATTTACTTTGCCAGGATATTACGAGTATCAAGTTATATAATAAATTGATATTATCATGTTATAATGGAACTTCTAGGAAACGAATTATTTTACTAAAATCTCTTGATAAATAAATAAATCATAACTGAATAAAACGATATTTAGTATGATCCACATTTACTTTTATCTTTATTTCGACAGCGAAAGGTTTCGCCAGGTTCGCTAGTATCGACAGACCGGTCGACATCGACAGCCCAAAATCTGTCAATCTCTCGAAATAAAAGCAAAAGTGTTCCAAAAAAACGCATTTTATTATTTTTTATATCGTATGAACCCAATTACTGAATACAATGTTTTTTAGCTTTTATATTGATTCTCAAGACATGCGATAGGTAGCTTATCTATCGCCATTTAATTGTCACGTGAATTCTTCATATTATTTGTGATGATGATACCAGATCAAAGACAGTGTCAGAATCACTATCCTATGGCCGGGAATCATCGGGAAGTGATAGCTCTTGCCACTCTGCTAGGATGGTCTAATTTTCATAAATTTTAAATGTTTAATTTAAATCATAAATCCTCTCTTAAATAATAATAGATTGAAAAAACATCAATTAAGTTTTTATGGCGAAATCTGGATTAATTAGTTTGTCAAGTATAAATCTAAAAATTTGCGAAAAGCCGAGAGTGAAACGTGGAAAATGTTCAGTTTTGTTTGTTGACCTTGTTACAATAAATAAATAAATCAGGCCTTATCTAACGGCCTCTATTAGTCTGACTGCGGACAATTAGTGTAATAGTGATTATTCACCGCCCTCCTCCCTCCCCCCGCGCTGCCCGACACCCCCACCCCAGAACAAGTCATCAATCACCGTTTGGCGTAGCACTTTTTAATTTGTCCCTATTTTCTAAAGGTTCCGTATAACCTCCAGCCAGATAATAACAGGTCGGCCCATGATGATGTATTGTAATATTTCTGTATCGGTAGTGCTACCGCTAATTTTGTCGATACAACCTCCGGCCTTTCAACTAATGTTTGTTCATTAAAGACATTAATTAAATAAATAAAAAATGAATTTCTTCTATATTCGCCTTCACTTTGTGTTGCGGATTCACATTTGAATTACTTTTTGATAACTTCGTATTATCACAACACTTTCTTAAATTGTTTTTAAACACTTTAAATAATCTTGAAATCCTAAAAATAAAAAAGGCAATTAAAAATAAAGAAGAAATTATAAATAGTCAAATTAATTTAACTTCCAGTCCGATATTAGATTTATTTCCCCTGGCTCATTGTTCTGGCAAAAAAACCCATGAACACTGCTTCTTGGAATCATCCCCACCCCTCTTTTGCTGTTTTAATTTTATTTAGTTTATAAGTAACGATTTTGTCCTACTGAGCTGTTAAAATTTTACACGCTGAAGAGGGGCCTTCTGTGTCCCGAAACATGTCTGTGAACAATTTAAGAAAGTGTTGTGATAATACAAAGTTATAAAAAAGTATTATAATTAAAAAAAATGAATTAACTGAATCCAATCTTGACATAGTCTTAAGCTACATAAAGTGTACACAATTATTATTTTATAGTATGCTTTTTCAAACACCTTTTTATTCTTCCCATAGTTATACCCTAAATGTTTCGATTGAAATTTTCCTTGGTTTCCTCAGTTATAGGGCAAAGCCCAAGAGACAGAGTCAGAAGCGAAACGGTGAGAGAAAAAACAAAGGTCACTGACATCATCCACCGGGTGGCGACTCTAAAATGGCAATGGGCGGGTCACGTAGCCAGAAGTTCAAATGAAAAATGGACAAGAGGACTGCTGACTTGGAGACCGTGAACGGCGAAGAGAAGTGCAGGGCGACCGCAAATACGGTGGAAGGATGATCTAAAGAGACACGTAGTAATAACCTGGATGCAGTCTGCACAGGACAGAATGACATGGAAGCAAATGGAGGAGGCCTTTGTCCAGGAGTGGACGGGAATAGGATGAGGAAGAAGAAGAAGAAGAAGGGCAAATGCCAAAATATATATAAATAAAGATAGCCCATGGACCGCAGAACTTGTCTTAGTCGGCCCTGTACAGTTGAAATTAAATACAAAATATATAAATAACTAATAATACCCTTGAGTTAAACACCACCAAGGATCATATAATTGAAACCAATAAAGGGAAAAAAATGTTTGTTCATTTTTAATATTCATTACTTTTTAAGCTTTTCAACTAAACATCTTTCAATGAACGCAAAAATACTTTGAACAAATCCTATATAAACATGATCGACCTTCCACGAAAAGTTAAATTTAATAAGTTTGTTGGATTATATCATCTTGTTGTCATGATATTGAATAAAATAATTTTGATTATATAATATCTTTGATATTTCTGGTTTTGTTCGTGCATTCGGTAGGTGATAAGTATGTTATAATTTCTGTGTACGTCCGAGTTTTTGATTAGTTTGTAGCTACCGTCTGTTTCCTCTCCCGTGATCACTCTGTGTCCAATTTTCAAGGTCTCACATTTGATCAGATCTAATAAGTCCAGTTGTTTTGTTTCTCTATGTACTTAAATGGTTGGGGTAAGATATTTAATGTTGTAGGCTATTTTAACTATTTTATTTTGTTATGGTTGAAGATTTTGTACATGAGAAATACGTGTACCTTATCTTCTTCTTCAAGTGCCCTGTCGGGTCCCCCCAACGTTGGCGATCACCTCGGCGAACCTGTCCTTGTCCTGCGTCACTCGGAACAGCTCCTCAACACTTCAGATGCCGGCCCACTCCTTCACGTTTCGCAGCCAGGGCATTTGTCTCCTTCCGGGCCCTCGGCGTCCCTCAATTTTTCCCTCCAATATCAGTTGGAGAAGGTGGTACTTTTCCCCACGCAGTATATGACCCAGATATGAGATCTTTCGAACCTTGATAGTTGATAACAATTCCCTGTCAACTCTAGCTCGCTTTAGGACTTCGGTATTGGTAACCATGTCTGTCTAGGTATTGGTAACCAATCTGGGTATCTTATGATAATTGCAAAACATTTAACGTGTTTGAAAAAAAAAAACATTTTAAAGGTTAAAATAATAATTAAATAAAACGATGTTTTTTAACTACTTCCACTTTTGTCTTTATTTCGACAGAGACCGGTTACGCCAGGCTCGCTGGCATCGACAGACTGTCATCGACATCAGATGCCAGCGATGTCAGCTAACCTGGCAAAACCGGTCGCTATTGAAATGGAGACAAAAGTGGAAGTAATTAAAAAACATCGCTTTATTTAATTATTATTTAAAATGAACTTCCATCAAGAGAAAGGTTAAAAATTATTACTGATTAAGATTGTACAGTGAACCAAGTTTTTAAAGGGTAGATATTTTTAAATACCGTGAATATTTAACGGGATGTAACGAGTATAAAAAATAACCACCTAACGAGAAAGAAACTGAAATGAAATTCCGTTTTGTAATCCCACTAGCTTACGAGATCGACTCAAAGTTTAATTTGAGCATTTAAAAAATCGCAATAAACAGCGATTAGTAATAAAAGTGAACGTAGTCCGTAGTCCGTTAATACGGGAACGGTGTCGCTGGTCGCTACAGCGAAACCCTTTTATTTTATTCAGCGGTTCTGGGGCTGTGAACTGCCTACAGATATTCCCGTCCCCTAAATGAGGGTTGACGTGGTTTGCCAAATTTGAATATATTTGTTTTGTTACACGGTTTTTCTTGTTTTTGTGCCGCCAGGGGGAGGAAAAGCGTCCCTCTGGCTACATTTTCGGTTAAAGTACTCATTTGGATGATTTTTATGTGACCATTACATGTGTCAAACTAATATCGGGTTGCTCTAAAGTATTTTGGAGACAAAACGAGAAGAGATAAGAATTTTATCCCTACACGTGTTTCTTCCGTATTTATGAAGTAAATACAAACGCTCTTAGTTCCGCAATAAACTCTATTTAGACATAACATGGAACGCGACGTCCTTTTAGTCCCCTGCTTGGAAAAGAAATTTCAGGATCGTTTTATTTATAAATAAAGTTTTTTTTTTACCAAGAAACAATATAAAGCTTGTGCCAGTGTATTCAATTGAAAATACGTAAAAGCTTGCGATTAATTTATAATAATTGTGAAAACCTATCGATAATAGTGACAATAAATGCACTATATACACGGTTTCAATGAATATTTTGTGTATTTTACATAAACTTAGGCGTTTATAATGTGGAAAGTCATAATGACGAATTATTAGAATTAAAACAGTTTAAAGCATTTTTCCGACGATTAAGGTGTAAATCCTTTGAAACATGTCGAGTAAAATGCACTAAAATGTGGATAAAAACTGTGTTTTTATTAATATAAAATTCGTAAAAAAAAGTTTTTTTTTACGTTTTAGCAATAATGTGAACATCTTATTCTTATGCCAGTGAAATGTTTCGCCTCGCTAAAAAAACATCAAAATACTTTTGATAATGTTTTAGGGCTATGCTTTGCGCGGGAGATGCCTATTGGTGGCGGTGAGGTTCGCAACCCATCACACCGCGTCTCCCGCGGGGCGAAAAGAAAAGGATGGAGTGCCGCATCGGTTTAAGTGTGACAGTCCATTCTTTCTGCCTACCCTTTTGGGAAGACGGCGTGATGGTTAGTTAGTTAGTTTTTAATGCTTTAGAAAATAAATATTTTTTTGCTGTTTATATCGCATTTTGGAGCAGAATATACCGGGTATAAATCAACTACATACACGTCGTCTGAACCCAATTATACAATTTGTTTTAAACTATTATGCTGATTCTCATGACGTGTAAAAGGTAGCTTATCTACTTCTTCATCTTAGGTACTTATCACCCTTTTATTGTCACGCAAGCTAAGCACAATGAAATAATTACACAGCCATCGCCGGGAGTTAAACCCGATACTTTCGATATGGCAGTCATAGCTGTTGTCACTCTGTCATTGTTATATTCAAATAGCAGAAGAAAATTACATATTGTTAAACACCACCTTCATTAATATACTTTAAAATATAATTATATTAGACGAACTTACGTAGTACGTACTACCTTCTCCAACTGATATTGGAGGGGAAAATTGAGGGACGCCGAGGGCCCGGTAGGAGACAAATGTCCTGGCTGCGAAACGTGAGGGAGTGGACCAGCATCCGAAGTGTGGATGAGCTGTTCCGAGCGGCGCAAGACGTGGACAGGTTCGCCGAGGTGATCGCCAACGTTGAGGGGACCCGACAGGGCACGTGAAGAAGAAGAAGAAGACGATCTTAAAGCAATTTAAAAAAAATTGTTCACCATTAAATCATTTATATAATTAACTTTATAAGTAAGTAAAATAGCACAATTGAAATTAAGAAAACTCTTTAGTATTTTTTTATGAGTATTAAATTTTGTGTTAAGCTGAACGAGTACACTTTGTGGATTTTCATAATTATAAAAACAGATAATTCAGTGTTTTATGTTGTTGATTCCGAAATTCAACTAAGTTAACTAATTTTTCAAGGTAAAAGCGGGAGGATTTAAATCCTCGGGGAATGCATTCCTCTTTCAGGGAGATGAGAGATTTCATCACCCCTTACCCCACTTGGAGTAAACTGTGCCAACAATATTTCATTATGATAATGCTGCCCCCTCCCCCCGCCGGTGTTTGTAACTTACCCCTTTGTCTGCGGAGATCAGAGCACAAAGGATAGAACAAAAGGGTAAAGACGTGCGTTTCGGGATATTTTTCCTCTTACAACACTTCGCCACCGGGAACATCAGGACGGTACATATGGAATACTTTAAAATTTTGTATAAAACGTTTATTCGTCACACGAATAAAACAATATCTTATACCTACACAATGTATAAGATTTTCAATTCAGATTTTTGCAAAATTTGATAATATCTTAGCAATGTTAAACATCTTATTCCCATAAAATAAAACAGACGTTTTCATTCGAAATAATTATTTAATATCACCTATTTAAAAACATTTCAATCCTAGTGATGAAAAAGTGATGTGATAATTGAGAATGTCCAAGAATATATACTCGTATATACTTGGGACACAATATTCGATTGGGCCGAGATAACCAGGCCGCAGAGCTAAAAAGAAGAATTGGACTAAGCTGGGCAGCTTTCGGAAACCTCAGCTACATTCTTAAAAACCGGAAAATACCGATCAACCTGAAACGAAAAGTCTATGAAGCCTCTCTGCCAGTTGGTACTTATGGTCTTGAAACTGTTACATTGTCCAAAAAAAGTGCCGAGAAACTGCGAGTGACCCAAAGAGCCATGGAAAAAGCCATGTTACGAATAAGCCTAAGAGACAGAGTCAGAAACGATACGGTAAGAGAAAAAAACAAAAGTCACTGACATCATCCACCGAGTGACGACTCTAAAATGGCAATGAGCGGGTCACGTAGCCAGAAGCTCAGATAAAAAATGGTCAAGAAGACTGCTGACTTGAAGATTGTGGACGGCGAAGAAAAGTGCAGGGCGACCGCAACTACGGTGGAAAGATGATCTAAACAGACACGTCGGAATAACCTGGATGTAGTCTGCACAGGACAGAATGATATAGAAGCAAATGGAGGAGGCCTATGTCCAGAAGTGGACGGGAATAGGCCGAGGAAGAAGAAGAAGAAGAATGAACACAAAATTTCAATGAAATTATTCAAATTGACATAGGAACAAATACACATAATGGTTCGAAAAATCACGAAAATTTGACAGTTGATATATTATTGTTACACCTGATGATGTCAATGTTGACGAAACAGCTGTCGGGTAATATAAAAATACAATTGTGATACACAACATAAAGTTTTTTAATTTAACAGGATATATATTTTTTTATCAAGTTTAATGCTACAAATAAGGAACGGAACCAATTTTAGAAGATATATCCAACTTGAAAAGATATATTATTATATAAACAGTAATATCCTCTACTTGCTTTGTGACTCTGGGAGGAATAATATACGAGTACATGATTGCTTCGGATATCGCCGTTTTTCACATTGACGAAATAATGTTCAAAAGGAAAATACTCCCAATATTGGAAATGATTCAGCCTCATTAGCGTCGTATTTGTACATGCGTTTCCTTGTCGATGCATTATTCCAAATTGGAAAATAAAGTATATTTATATTAGTAATAATCTATTGAGTTAAATAAATATTTGAATTCGAATTTTAATGTTATATCGCTAACTAAACAAATACGAACACATCTATTAAAAAGTATGCAACTAAATAAGAGAATCAAGCTCAGAGTGAAACCGTATGGTAGCCTATAAAAGTTATGTGAACACCAAATACACAAGTGGTTTAATTAATTTCGTATAAAATTTAAATCTTATGAATAATTTCATGTATTTTTAATTAATATGTTGTTCTTATGAAAACAATGAATTTCCAATATGACGCATTTGCTTTAGAGTCCAGACAATATCCATTTTGTAGTCCATTGTTTTGGCCGAAACACTGTGATACCTTAACATTTTAAACTGTTAAATTAAATAACTTTGTTTTTGAATCACAGTTGTATTTTAATTTACGCGACAGCTGTTTCATCAACCTATGTTGACGTCATCAGGTGTTACAATGTATTACAATGTATTATTACAATGTATTGTAACAGCTGTCGCGTAAAATAAAATACAATTGTGATACGAAAAACTAAGTTATTTAATTTAACAGTTTAAAATATCCATTTAATTTATTATTCGTTAGTTAATTTGATCTGTTACTATTTAAGTGTTATAGATATGATAAAATCTATCTTATCTCAAATGAAATGAACTTAAAGTTGAAAATTACAATTCCAGGACAAAGAAAAAGAAATTTGTTAAAAATTAAGTACTTATGGAAAGATATCGCTGGGAGATAATTTGTTAAGGACCGTTATAAAAGAAATTAAATTTGCTCTTTTGAACTCCGACAATGGTTTAAATTAAACAATGAACATTAAGCGTGTCTTAAAATGGGCGCTTTATTCAAATGAGCTGTTTTTTTTTCCAACAAAATGCCCACTAAAGAAACAAGAGTTCATGAATTCATTTAAAATATAAGTGCGGTCCGCAAAGTGTTATGTTCGCGTGATCCTTTCAACGCACGAAGAAATATTCTAGAGTTCCATTAAAAACAGCTCAAAGCCATTGTTTGCCAGACTAAAGTAGATAAATACATTTTTAAATAAACTAATTCTTCTTGTCTCCTTTAATCCTCGTCAAGATGATTTCGAAAATATGGAAATTGTGTAAGCAGCCATTAGTTAACGCTGAGTTCACCTCATGTGCGCGTTTTGATATTCTGCAATTACAATTTTCACGAAGTTTTCCGGAGGAGTAGGCAGAGAAAATGGATCGCCACACTAATCAATCATTTTGCAGCTTTGTGAAGTCATTGGCCTTTATGTTTAACATATGTAAAGAATAAATGAAGAAAGAATGGTAATTATATGTTAACGATGTAAATGGAACCGGAAATAGAGGAAGACCGAGGAAATCGTGGCACGATCAAATAAATCAAATATTGAATGTCGGCCATGTGAGGAGTCAGAGAAATCGACGAGCGTGCATGACACGATGTATGAATGTAGAGGAAGCGAGAGAAATATGTCAGGAAAGAAAAATGTGGAAGTCCATCCTTTCTGCCTACCCATTATTCGGGGAGACGGCGTGATGGTTAGTTAGTTAGTTATGGTATGTTTAACGTCACTTGGGATCAAATACTGAATTTTGATATTTGTGATACTTGGCGCCTTTTTAATGTCCAGCCCTCAATTATTATTGAATTTTGTAACAACACGGTTGTAAGTTGAAAATCTAAGAACAATTATTTTCATAAGACACATTTTGATAGAAATAAATTTCGTCGTGAAACTAACCACGAGGCAATGTTTGTTGGTTACAAAAGGTATGAAATCTAATAATAAGTCGATTATTCATTATAACACAATATATTAATTTTATTATGTTCAGGGGCAACTCAGACTCCACTATCTGCTGAGGTTGATCTTAAATAAAATTATAATTTTGCAGAATCGCTCTTTACATCATTACAGCTCGAGTCAAATCGATGTGAAGGGTATAACTATCATATTCATTCTAATGACATGTGATAGGCAGCTAGTCTATCGCTACTTCATTGTCACATTCGTCTAAGAGATCTCATTTAATTTATATTTAATTCAAGAAATAAAAAAAAGCAATTATTCCGATGAATTTCTTGTATACCTTAATGAATATCCTCTTAGTAAAGTTAATTATTTTAATTAAAATATTTTAAAGTTTGCCAGATGGACGAAATCCTATACAACGTAAAATTATTGACACTTGACATTTCTACGTTTTATTCTATCGCATTCTGAGAAACAAAATTAATTCTAATCTTGTTTTCTTGTACTGCCTTCGTCCTTTTGAGAAATGTTAATTCTCTTAACTTTTAGACAGGGGCGTTTGTAAAATTTGTTTCTTCTTTCTCATCTCATTTTTTTTTAAAATCAAGCGCATCTAATATATAGCTTACGGTTTACAGCTTACCTCGATACGTTTATGACGGAAGCCAATGATATGGATGTGGAATTAGTGCAAAGGATTTAAAAACTCCTTATATTTTCGGAAACACCAAGCGTTTCATATACCATCATCAAGCATGTGGCAATACGTGGTTCTGAGTCATGGATAATGACTCTTAAAGTAAAGCAAGTATTTTACTGGTGTGAAAATACCCAGATCTATTGTTTCAGGGGTAACTTGGAGGCGCAGAAGTAATTAAGAACTTCGCATAATTAAGAATCGCACCTTATAACAGCTCTAACATACATTCGCCACGTATGGCAAGCAAGAGATACCAAAGCATTCTCTAGGTGTTAAGAAGTTGAGATTCCTGAGTATCTAGGAAGTTTTTGATAGTTTTTTCAAGTATTACTGATTGGTACGACTTTCTCATGTTTTGATAGTGCCATTTTAGGTGGCGAGTGCTTTCTCGCTACAGTGATTTCCCGGGAAGTGTTACCTGAGCAGTTTCCCATTGAATTCTCCAGGGATTTTCTGAAGGGGTTAGTTTCTCTTAGCTGGTGAGTCTCGGTTTTGTGACGCCAGAGATACGCTATACGTCCTCTTGCTGACTGCTATGACCCTGATGTTAAGGTCAGTGATTACATTGCCCGGAAATCGCGAAATCACGAAGTCTACTCTAGATGCCATTAAATTGGACTTGATAAATACCTTTCTGTTGTATACTAAGGAAATTGAAAAACTTTGTTTAATCTACTATTTAATAAAAAATATTAAAAAAACACAAAAATTTTCGGAGGATACCTCCATCTTCAAGTGTAAAAATATAATAAAAAGTAAACAATGAAAGACTAATAAAAACGCATTTAAAATGCGATACAAAAATTCAAATTTAAAAATTAATCTGTGCTATTTGTTATAAGTAGGTAATCATAATTATTTTTTAACAGTAATAACTAATAAATAATAAAAATGCATGATGATAATATTGAAAAAAAATTGGAAATTAGAAAAAACGAACATTTGAATAGACATAATTTATATCGAAATTAGTAAATGATTTATTTGCATTTGATTGGGAATAGGAGGTTGGGAGATTAAATGTAGACAACTTATTTAAGGAGAAAGGAGTAAAACGAGGAATTGTAGACAAAGTATTTAAGGAGAATAATAAAAAGCACAGGTTAATTTTTTAAATTAATTTATGTATCGAATTTTAAATGCGTTTTTTATTGGTCTTTCTTTGTTTAGTTTTTATTATATTTTTAGACCCGAAGGTGGAAGTATGTTTTCTCCGAAACAAGTCGTGTTTTTTAAAAATATTTTTAATTAAATAGTGGATTAAACAACGTTTTTCAATTTCCCAAGTACTATTATCTTACTATGAAATTCCATAATTTTAATGCCTTAGCGTTCAATAAGTTTGCTTGTATAAAAAACACAACAAAGGGGATCAGGGTGTCAGAAATGAAGACGCTCAGATACACCACGCGATAGAATGAGGAACTCAAGGATAATGGACATATGCTAGGTCAAGGATGTTGTAAGGTGGGGGAGGCGAAGTAGGAGATACCGGTATGCACACGCGAGAAGAATGGACCCATTCACACTCTCTCTTTTGTGTTGTACGATCAGACCAGCAAAGAGATGGCTCGACAGTTATGAATTGACCTTGCAGGAGGCCAATTCATCTTAAGGAACAGGTAGAAGAAGAAGCTTTTGTCATAGAAGAAAGCATTTTATGGGCGCATATCTTCCAGTAGAAGAATCCTGGGGAGCAGCATTACTTGGGATGGTTGATCAAAGGAAGACGTCGATAGTCGTATCCACCAGGCTAAACATGCCTTCAACAAAAAAATTAAAATATTCGATTGGTTTGGAGTGTTTTACTGTACGGCTGCGAGACTTGGTGCCTGGGCGAACGAGAACGCAAAAGGCTGGAGGCATTTTAGATGTGGACCTACTGATGACCTCGCCAGGAGTACCTAGACCAAATTTGCCGAGATATAGGCTGTGCCTCTTATGCGGAGTTGAAGAGAGTTGCCGAGGACCGAGCGGGATGGAGAAAAAGATGCGTCGCCTTGCTGCAGACCAATTATTATATTAAGATCGGAGAAGAAGACCTTCCAACAGGGTATGTCCCACCGTGGCACTTCCAGTATTGACAAAGTGACTGCACGCCTCTGGCGGCATGACGAAAGAATCGGACGGGTGAGCTAATAAGAGGTTGCTGGAGGAACAAATAGGTTTATAACGTAAATTCAATTCATAGCCATCTTGTTGATCCTGGCCGGAGTAATTATGCACATAAAATGTTTGCATTATGCAAAGTGGGTTGTGTCCGCTTGACCTCAAGTCGGACTCATATTTTAATAGGGTTATTACTGCTGCTAAGATTAAACTCTCCACTCAAGTTTTAATGGTTAATTAAATATTTTTTATAATTTGAAAATATACAGTTTTATTTATTACGAGAATATGAAAATATCAAAGCAATCGGTTTTTTCCAAAAGAAAAAGAAGGAGAAAGAGAAGAGGATAAAAATGCAAACTAATGTAACGTTGTGTCAACATTTCGAAGAAAGCGGTAATTAACAAAATTCCAAAGCAATCGGATGTTTTTCCAAAAAAAGTGAAGAATAGAATTCGATTTCATTCAAACTAAAACTATTAAAACTTTTCTGGCACAAATAAAATAAATTGAAATTTTCAGTGAAATCGGTTTAGCAATTTTCGAGAAAATCATGGACACACAGACAAACATTAATTTTTATATGCTTGTATATACTCGTAGATATCTTGAACAATGATCTAAATAATACGATTTAAAACTTCTGTGTTCTAGAAATTTTATTATAATTTATGGCAATGACTTTTGTAAAATTTTTCAAAAACTGTATACGCGCAAAACAACAATAATTTGACGATTTTTTGGAAATTTAATAATTTTTTTACACTTTTGAGTTTATTTTTCTCGAGATATTTCGAGGGCTTTGCACCTTCATTATCGGAAAAATAACGAGAAAAATAAACTCAAAAGTAGAAAAAACAGTGTTTGAATTCATAAAAAATTCGCCATGGAATTCCACAGTGTTAACGCCTTAAGTTTATCAAAAATCAACAAACATTTTAATGAAAAAAAAATTCGATGCGAGAAGAAAATAACTCTTATTGATGAAGAACCAATTAAGCCCAAGTCTCCTGGATCAGGAAATAAGCATTCTGTCTCCTGGACTACCACCCGTTTCTTCATCACTATTTAATGATCTGCCCGTATGTATATAACAGAGCAAATCTGCTCTCAATCGATTCCGTCTGATTGTCTAAGCGAAAATATAATACGCCATCGAGATGGGAATCCTCTGAATAATTACTTATAAATCTCCGCTCTCGGATAGATTACCGAAACTTACCCCTATTTGGAGGTTGTTCTCATAATAATTTCCATTTATCTGTCGAGTACAGCCTTGAGGGGTAATTTACACGTACAAAGTGCACGTAGAACCACCCTAACTTAAATTACTCTTCAGCAGCTTTGAATTTAGGTACCCGCCCTTGCGAATTATAAACCGGAGTATACTGGAAGAAAGTGAGGGTTGTTAATTTATACCGAGTCAAATCTACGGCGGAGTTCTCGCTTCGTGTTATTTACGTTTTATTGTTTGTACACTTCTCTACAAGTTTTTTAAACAAAGCTGTAATTAATTTTGCAATTATGTTCAAACTCTTTCCACTTAGTTAAATAAAAATATAACTAACATTTAACTGAGAAAAATCTTTTAATATTTTTTGATAGTTTTTCTCCACATCTCGTCATCTTAGCTAGGGAGACTGGCGCATATTGATTAAATAGTCAAAAGCGTATCTCTCTTAGTTATCAAATCACATATTTTATGGTAATTCAAAAATCTATTCAAAAATACTTCAAAGTTCTAGTATTAATTGTTTCTTGATATTGATTGTTTAAGACAAGTATTGATTCTACCGCATTAGAAAGAAACTAACTAACCAACATTTTGAATGTATATAAATACTTGTAGACAAATACTGAATTTTATTTACCCATTGCGGGTAATCAATTCAAGGATTAATTGTATCTCAATAGAGACGAAGATGCAAATTGGAAACAGAATATGGTGATCGAGGTGTTTACAGGACTTATGACCTGTCATTGGTTGGGTTAAGCGCACGCTTTATGTAATACAACATCCCCCATTCCACCCTTCTTACGACCACCATGTCTGACAAATTTTTTGGAAGTTGTATTTATGTTAATATGTAACACCAAACTTCACATGTTAGTTTCAATCTACATACTAGAGCCATCAATGAAGATTGGATTTAAGCATTAAGCAGACGATTTTTTTATTAACGTAATGTGAAAGGCTACCGCCATTAACGTATTGCTAGATAACGCCTGGAGATGTCACTCCAAATTATATGCTTACTTGGACTGCTTCCCAGAAGGATTAGGTAGTAAAAATGGATAGCCTAATTGTTCTTTTCTTACATATTTTTCTCGTTTTCTCTATATTTATACATCGTGTCATACCCGCACGTCGATTTCTCTGACTCCTCAAATGGTCTATATTGAATATCTGATTGTACGACGTTTTCTATAGTCTTCCTGCATTTCTATATCCGTTTAAATCATTAATATATACTTTCTTTATCACTCTTTCCATGTGTTTGAATCATTTTAATAATCCTTGCATTACTCGTATTTTGTTTAGAACACTTTCATTCGCACTGCATTGACTTCTTATATTTTCATTCGACACTATATCATATACAGATTTTACACACATTCGTCTAATAGATCTCATTTCTGCGGCATTTAATCTATGTTCATCCTTTATTTGCCAGATCCATGCTTTATTTCCACTAATTAGGGTCGGTACAAGAGCACCATTTTCCACTGCCATTTTAGCATTTTTGGATAGGTTTTTTGGATAGAATGGTAAAAAAATTATATGATAATGATGTAAATGGAACCAGATATAGAAAAAGACCGAGGAAAACGTGGCACGATCAAATAAAACAAATATTGAATGTCGGCCATGTGAGGAGTCAGAGAAATCGACGCGCGTGCATGACACGATGTATGAATGTTGAGGAAGCGAGAGAAATATGTCAGGAAAGAAAAGTGTGGCAGGCCATTCTTTCTGCCTACCCCTTCGGGGAGACGGCGTGATGATTAGTTAGTTAGTTAGTTTTTGGATAGGTTTTTGTAAGCGATGACAACATTAAGTATACCATTCACTTTGTTGCCTGCCCCAACCCTTCTTTCAATATCCCTCTCCACCTGCCCATCCTTAATAAATGTTTCAAAACAGAGTGAAATTAAAAACAATGTTAAAAAAATAAAAAATAACGGAGTTTACATGATACTTGTACACATAAATATCAGAATATTATAAGTTATAATGAGTAACAGCGTTATTACCCGTATTTCTGTAACATCTTTTGGTTATTACATATTATTTCGGTTAGAATGATACGTCATTCGGTACGTGTAAGGAATATGTTTGGGTTATTTCTATTAGGAGTGCCTGGCAGCCGGCAGGTATGATATTATTACGAGACATTGGTTTCCTAATAGACGTTTTTATCCGCCCAAAGGATCCCATGCGGGGCTTGAATAAGTAATGATTGGAACGGAGCATCAAGGAACCGAAATGTAAAAAGTAATGACAAAAGAGCATCCAATTCAAATACATTAAAATGCTTTGAATAATTTATGTGAACATTATTCATATAACTTATTCATCCGCTTAAAAGCGCGAATACATTATATTGATTGTGCTAAAATAATCATGAGTTATTTTAAGCAAGCGGCTGTATATTTATGATGAAGGTATTAAACCTTCGAAAGGTGTAAAGGAAATTAACTGAAAAATGAACTAACTAACGATCACGCAATCTCTCTAAAAGGGTAGGCAGAAAAAATGGACCGCACACTGTTTTTCCTGACAACCTTTTTTCATTTCCTTAACATTCATACATCGTGTCATGTACCCACGTTGATTTCTCCGACTCCTCACGTGGCCAATATTTAATATTAGTTTTTTTTGTACTATTTCTTATTCTGTTTACATCGTTAACATATGGTATACTATTTAACCATTCTTTCTTCGTGAATTCTTTCCATGTATTATATAATCATCTTAATGATCCTTTCATTGTTTTGTTTGTATTACTTTCATTTGCACTGCATTCACTACTTATATTTTCATTGAATTTACTTTCATCATTCTTTTGCCAGTTCCATGTTTCACTTCAATACATAAGTGTCGGTTCATGAACACCATTTAAAGTATTAATAATACTCGCTGCCTTACTTCTTCTTCTTCTTCCTCAGCCTATTCCCGTCCACTCCTGGACAAAGGCCTCCTCCATTCGCTTCCATGTCATTCTGTCCTGGGCAGACTGCATCCAGGTCATTCCGACGTGTCTGTACAGATCATCCTTCCACCGTAGTTGCGGTCACCCTGCACTTCTATTCGCCGTCCACGGTCTCCAAGTCAGCAGCCTTCTTGTCCACTTTTCATATGAGCTTCTGGCTACGTGACCTGCCCATTGCTATTTTAGAGTTGCCACCCGGTGGATGATGTCAGTGACCTTTGTTTTTTCTCACACCGTATCGTTTCTGACTCAATCTCTTAGGCTTATTCCTAACATGGCTCTTTCCATGGCTCTTTGGGTCACTCGTAGTTTCTCGGCACTTTGTTTGGACAATGTAACAGTTTCAAGACCATAAGTACCAACTGGCATAACGCAGGCTTATATTATTTGTGTATTATTAAGACCGAGTCACAATAACCATATGTTGGGTAAATAATGTGGTAAATCATAAACCTTAAATTAGTTAAAATTTAATTGGCTTATCACAACAAACCGTTTCCGTTAATATTGGCATGTTAGCGTTGCGTTAATGCGATGGCCAAATGGACTGTAATGATATAAAGGGAAATTTAACAAAATATAATTTAAACAAAAATGTAGATGAGTTCGTGTATTTGGGTAGTATGTTTAAAAAATGTATGGAAGCGAAGCGTGGAACTGGCAAAAGAAGAATAAATGTATAATAAATGCAGTAGAAATGAGTTCTTTTAGACGAATGTGTATATACTCTGTGTATGATAGAGTGTCGAATGAAAATATAGAAATTGAATTTGGTGCGAATGATGGTGTTATGATCAAAACATTGAAAGGATCATTAAAACGGTTTGGACACATGGAAAGAAAGAATGAAGAAAGAATGGTAAAAAATGGTATGTTAACGATGTAAATGGAATTAGAAATAGAACAAGACCGAGGAAAACGTAGCAGGATTAAATAAATTAAATATTGAATGTCGGTTACGCTAGGGGTAAGAGAAATCTACGCGCGTGCATGACATGATGTATGAATGTTGAGGAAGCGAGATAAATATGTCAGGAAAGAAAGGTGTGGTAGTCCATTATTTCTACCTACTCTTTCGGTGAGACGGCGTGATGGTTAGTTAGTTAGATTTGAATATATCGTGATACGTAATTACAGTATTCTAAATTTAAATACTTTATAATGTTGGAGTATTATGGCGTTTCGGTGAAAGTACAGCGGAGCATAGAAGTAGGATGGAGTAGATTAAATGTGGTCTGGCACTCCCTTGCTGTTGCCGTCTTTAAATGTAAGTCCCGGATGGACCGGGGACAGGCCCAGGGAGTGTACGAGCGAGGCTGATAAAAGGGCGCCGCTACGCCCTATAACAGCCTCGGGTATGTGGCGGGAACTTCTATGTTCCTTTAAAAAAAATGGCGTTTCGGTAAAAATTATAGATTATATTTGAAAATTACTTTAAGTAAAGGAATGGAATCTACCCGTTACGATAGAATGACCTTGAGAAGGGTGTCTGAACATTAAATAATTCAAGAAGACAGTAAAAAAAAAACAAGACCCACGTCATATATTAAGGGTGAGAATAAAAAACAGGAGCAATGTATTGTTGAAAGTTTGTAATTTATCGGATTTCCCCGGAGTTTGCACAGCATAACACCCTCCGCTGCAAACCGCAGCGAACTCCATTCTGTAACTGTTAAGAACAAAAGTAATTTATGGCCGCTGATAGCTCCGACTAAGATTTGTAAAACTTCTCCAATTTATCTGGGGCCGCGTTAATCATGGGAGCAATCTGCATTACAGACATTACAGACTTTCGGGGCGGAGTATCGCTCCGCATTAGCTGCATCCGCGCTAACTTCACGACGGAGCCGAGGTATTGTGCTAAGCCAATTAATTGTGAGCCAATTAAAGATTTGTGACTAGCCATTTATTTACCCGAAATATGGCTATCGTGACTCCGTCGTGCGTGCGACTATTGCTAGTATTATATTTAGCAGTAGATATACAGTTTAAAATGAGGAGGTTCTCCAAAGAATCGAAGGAGGAAGGCACCTACTCAGGACCTTGTCCGAAAGGCGAGCAAGATGGATCGGCCATGTAATACGACAAGAAGGCCTCTTGCATGCCATAATTGAGGGTATGACCGAGGGGACAAATTCTAGGGGACGCCCACGCCGAGAGTACCTGGAGGACCTGTTGGTGGACGTGCGCTGCTCATCATATGCACATTTCAAAAGAGCCCCCAATCCCAGGATTGAAACCAGAGAGAGAGAGATAGAGTTTCAATATGAAAAAAACATTTCTTCTATATTCGCCATACTTTGTATTGTAATTGCTTTATTTCTCTTGTTTTTTTTAAATATACTTTGTATATACACAACACTTATATTAAAAAAAAATTACAAAGACATGTGTGGACAACCAGTCCTTCTTCAGTGAAACATATTATAAAGATACATATTTAAAATATTATAAAATTGTTTACATGATCTGACAGATGTTATTATATAAATATTTATTTTGGAACATTTATGATTTTGTTACTATAACAAATATTATGATTCAATTATAATAAAATTTTAAAATAATATTTAAAGTTCTTATTGGGGTTCAGGTAACTTGCAACAAAGGAAATAAATCAAATATTTGACTTGACATTAAATTTATTTGATTATTTATAAGAATTTCTTTATTTACAATTGCTTTTTTAATTTCTGAAATTTCGAGATTGCTCTAAGTTATATTTATTTTATTAATATGCTAACTTTTATAATATTTTAAATCTGTATGTATCTTTATAATACGTATCACTGAAGAAGAACTGGTTGTCCGAAACATGTCTATGTAATTTTTTTAAATGTAAGTGTTGCATAAACAAAGTGTATTAAAAAATAATATGAAAAATTAAAAAAACATTGTTTAATACGAATGAAAATATCTGTTTTCTAGAAGTTTTATTTATAGATTATGTGAATGATATGTTTTGCCTTTCTTAGAAATTATCAAATGTTTGTTTCACAATTAATAATAATGTCATTCGTATTTATTATTTTATATGGAGTTTTACGTCATTGTTAAATGAACAATCTAATTAAATTCGATTTCTGACATAATTTAAAAAAATGGATCCATATAGACTTACTCTCATTGTGTTGCACGGTAAACCTCAAGATAGACGATAGTAGGACGTAGAAATGTTGGCAACCAGAGACTGCGATGGATGGATGGTGGCAGGGCAGACTGTCAGGCCCTATGGCAGCAAGACAAAAAGGGTTGTAAGAGATAGAACAAGATGGAGAATTTCTACATTTCTTGAGAGTATATATTTAGTTAAATTCCACTTAAGTTTATTGCTTCTACCGGTTTCGGCAGTTCACTGCCATCTTTTGGTAGATTCTCATCCGAAGAAGGCAACGAGCTTTCAAAACCGTCTGAAACCATAAAGCTATGTGCAATTAAGGTAAAAATTTTCCTTTAATATTTTTTTTAATAAAACTATTACTTTAATTATTAACAATGAACTTCTACAGTAAAATTTCAAATAACATTAACATTTTTTCAACTGAAATTTTAAACAATTTCTCTCCATGATAAACTAATTATCATTCATGATACTTATACGTCTATAGGAATCATTAATCAAGAGCTTGTAAGAGAACTTCTTCTTTCGGTGCCGTGTCAGGTCCCCCCCACTTTGGCGAACACTGCAGCAAAGGCATCTCTATCCTGCGCCACTTGGAACAGTTTCTGAACTCTTGTTATTCCTGTCCACTCTTTGATGTTCCGCAGCCAGGACAGCTTCCTTAAACCAACTCCCTGAGGTCCCTCTACTTTAGCCATTAATACCAGTTGAAGGAGGTGGTATTTTTCTCCCCTTAGCACATGACCCAAATATGAGACCTTTCTAATTTTCACACTCGACAACAGCTCTCTATTGGCTATGGCTCTCTGTAGTACGTCTGCATTACTGACCCTGTCGGTCGACGGTATATGGAGCATTCTGCGGTATTCCACATCACGAATGCTTCCATCCGGTTCATTACATTCACTTTCAGAGTCCAGTAGAACAGACTATTTATAATATTTAATCATTATTTGTCGGAGTTTCAAGTTATGATTATCGTTTCAAAAGAATGTTCTCAATTTATGTAAGAGAACATTGAATTTAATTTGAATCGTCAATCTTGTAGATTACCTATTGAGAATCTTCAGTCAAAATGGACGTCTTTACACCGCTGCGATATTCCCTGAACGGGGAAATGCACATTGTGGAGGGGACCGCCAATCGGAATCACTTCCACTGAATGCCGTTGCATTCCTAATGGCGTGCATGAATGTTCATTTGCTGAATACATTCCAATCGTTCTTAGAGAGCTCCGTCTATTATATATAATATCCCCCATAATCTTCATTCACGACGAGATACCGCGTATATCGAATTGTAGACATTGAGTCTACGTGTCTTGATTAACACGTCGTATTATAATTAACGACACTATTTCTTTCATCGTCATCTGCATGTCGTTCTGAAACATTTGTGGGGTCAATATGGGTACTTAGAAATACGCTACTCGCTCAGTATAAATATTTATGATAATAATTACACGAGGTTTTTACCCAAAGCGACAGCCGTGGCTGGCTGCTTGCGCGACACCATATAGAGGAACAAATACATGCTAACCGAAAGTAAAGTCAAGATATACAAGGCATGCGTTCGCCTCATCATGACGTATGGAATAGAGGTCAGAACCGATGCCAATATAAATAAGAACCTTCTTAGAGTAGCAGAAATTCAAACCCTACGCTCCATCGCAGGCAAAACCCTCAGATATCGGATCAGAATTGAAACAATAAGGTCTGCCTATGGTGTTGACGACATAGTGAAATGGGAAAGAAGCAGAAGGTAATTTTGGAGAGATCCTCCTCTATTCGTTTTATATATCCAAAGGGTCTTACCGACCCAATTTTAATTGTACTTTTGATGCAATCATCTGCCTTACATTTCGTCCTTATTTCGGTATTCCATTATATATCGTTTTCCTGCATATTCTTCTCAGTGATCTCATTTCAGGATTAGATAAGATTAAAATTAAATTTGTGAATATGATAGAATGTAAACGATTCATGTCAGGATTGTACAAAGTATAAGTGAAACCGTGTATGGCCAGTCGGGAGAGAAGAGGGGACACAGTAATGCAAACGAGAGTACAACGAAGCACACCGCTGAGAGCTAACGTATTATTTTCGCAGTGAATGGAAGAGTAATAAAAAGAGTCGAGTCCTTCCGGGAGATTGAGCGCACCCGGGTATACACTGGATGCTGAGAAAAGTAATTGGACCAAGAATCGTATCACGCGGTTCATTTTACCACTCTTCCAAATAAGAATAAACACCACTTTCAAGTATTTCAATATTGGTTCTATTCAGCCTTAGTTTACGTAAGAAAGTGGGAATTTATGATTTTCTGAAGTGAACTAGATATTTCTTCATTAAGTACACATTATGTTATAGTTATCAGTTGAAGCAATAACACAAAAAAATGGCTTGTTATATTTATCGATAATTTCAAATTTATCCATTAGGGTGCTACCATTTGCTTATATTTTCATAAATCTTTTGTTAACCGAGTTTTGATTTCCAAAAACTCAATTCAAAAGTTTTTGACTAGTAAAATTATCGAAAAGTTTACAAATACCCCTTTTAAATGTAAATTAACCATACATAATTAAGCATATTTGAGATGATTCTTTTTCTTCTTCAAGTGCCCTGTCGGGTCCCCCCAACGTTAGCCATCACCTCGGCGGACCTGTCCCTGTCCTGCGCCGCTCGGAACAGCTCCTCCACACTTCGGATACCAGTCCACTCCCTCACGTTTCGCAGTCAGGACATTTGTCTCCTTCCGGGCCCTCGGCGTTCCTCAATTTTCCCCTCCAATATCAGTTGAAGAATGTGGTACTTTTCCCTACGCAGTATATATCCCAGATGTGAGATCTTTAGAACCTTGATAGTTGATAACAGTTCCCTGTCAACTCTAGCTCCCCTCAGGACTTCGGTATTGGTAACCATGCCTATCCGGGGAACTTTGAGCATTCGGCAATGGAGCCACATTTCAACTGCTTCCAGTCTTTTTATTGAGTTAACTTTCATGGTCCACGTTTCACATCCGTACAATAAAACAGACCACACATAGCATTTGATCATTCATGAGATGATTTGTTCTTGTGAACGGGGTTTTATAAATCAACCAATTTGTCATTATGTTAAATATTTGATTGTTTAAAATAAACAACAGTCTCCATAAAAGATAATTGTTTATTTTAAGCATTCAGAAAGAAATTGATGATCTTTTTATATAGTCCCTTTTGTGATTCGTTATAAAATGTTTCCTTATTTTTTTGACAAAACACGAAGAAATTTGCAACATATATAAAAACGAATATCTTTTCTACACAAGACTTATAAAGTTAAATTCTCTTAAAATATGTATTGAGGCAAGGTGTGACTGTTCTCATAAAGTTCCAACGCCGCGTTTTCGCGCACTTGAAACCATAAATGTATCTCCATACATCCGAAGTGTATCACAATAGAGAATGCGGAAGCAAAAGCGACCAAAAGATCGGGCGGGAAAGGAAAAGAGGCCAAAAAGAAAATAGTAATATTTCATATCCCGGGGCAATATTGTATACCCAGTTACCCTGAAGGGTGGCGGAGCCGTCGGCGCCCTGCGACGGCCCTGGCTGTATATTAAATTCCGTTTCGACCCCGGTCCAGGGGCGGGCATGACTTTCATATCACACCGAATAATTATTTATTGCCGCCACAAGTGATCAGGAAAACACAGAAAACTGATTATTTTTGTTTCTTGAACAATGATGTAAAACTCCATATTAAATAATTAATACAAAAGAAAACGTCAGTTTTCTAGAAGTTTTATTATATTTTATGGGAATGACATTTGATAAAGTGCGAAACATGTCACAAAACCGACGTTTTCATTCGTATTAATTATAGAAAACAGAGATCGCAGCTTTAATTTTTTATGAAATGTTACGAATTACTGGTAAGTTATGAATTATAATTATTATTTCTTGAACAATGATGTAAAACTCCATATCTAATAATTACAATGAATAAAAACGTTTGTTTTCTAGAGTTTTATAATATTTTGTGTAAATGGCATGTTTCGCCTGTCTAAGGTATTATCAAATGTCATTTAATAATGCCTTAGACAGGCAAAACATTTTATTCACATAAGATATAATCAAACATACGTTTTCATTCGTATTAATTATTACGATAAAGATAGATTCGAAAGTAATAAAAAAGTGACAACGTATACATTTGTATTTTTTTAAAAATGTAGAACTTTGTGCGAGGATGTGTTAAATAATGTTCTGGAAATTTAATGATTTATCAAAAAGTAATCTACAAAATATTTATTAATTGTTTCTTAAACAATAATTTATAGTAAAACTCCGTATTAAACAACTAATATGAATGAAAACGCCTGTTTTCTAGGAGTTTTATAATATTTTATGGGAATGACAAATTTGACATTTGTGAATGTCTCAGAAATATGTAATTCCCATAAAATATTGTATAATAACACAAATTTTTATTCGTATTGATTATTCAGAACAATTTTTTAATTCAAATCAATGGTTACTTTTAATAACCATTATATTCTAACGTCAAACTACTAAAACGACTGCTGATCTAATCAGAAAAAGCCTAGATTAAAGACCTTGTGTATTTATACAGCCAAAATGACCTTTATACCGAAGTACGTGAACAAGTCAGTAAAGCCTCTGCCGTGTCAGGATGCCTGAAGAATCTGGTCTGGAAGAACAAGCACATGCGTGTCGACAGCAAGATCAGAATCTATAAAACATGCGTGCGACCTATCATGACGAATGCTTTAGAGACGCGGGCTGACACTGTGCGAACCAAGGGACTACTAAGAACATCGGAGATGAAGGTCCTAAGATCAATTACTGGAAAAACCCTCCAAGATCGTGTCCGCAACGTAGACTTAAGAAAAACTTGCAAAATAGAGGATATCGTTCAGTGGAGTAGATCCAGAAGAAGATACTGGAGGGAGCATGTAGCCCGAATAGATGGTGACAGACTTGCATATACAGCCGCTTATGAAATCCCCTCCGAACACCGCCCACCTGGAAGACCGCCGAAGAGATGGAGGGCAGCTGGATCTCATCATCCGACGAGATATGATTTCTGTGTCACAGATCGTCAGATCTATTAAAAGAAGAAGAAGAAGAAGAGTATTCATGAAAAGTGTCTTAATGATATATATATATATATATATATATATATATATATATATATATATATATATATATATATATATATATATATATATATATATATATAGTATATATATATATATATATATATATATATATATATATATATATATATATATATATATATATATATATATATATATATATATATATATATATATATATATATATATATATATATATATATATATATATATATATATATATATATATATATATATATATATATATATATATATATATATATATATATATATATATATTTTTTTTTTTTAAGTAATGTTTTCCTTTAAAGTAATATTTCAGAAGCAGGTTCTTTTTAAATTTACATTGTTTTTAAATTTATAACATAAAAATGTTCAATACAACCCTGCACTCCTGAGAGTTGGTCCATCTGCGAGTGTATGATGGTCCATTTATCTTGTCGGGATGGGCGCATTCCATCCCGACAAGATAAATGGATATATATATATATATATATATATATATATATATATATATATATATATATATATATATATATATATATATATATATATATATATATATATATATATATATATATATATATATATATATATATATATATATATATATATATATATATATATATATATATATATATATATATATATATATTTTTTTTTAAGTAATGTTTTCCTTTAAAGTAATATTTCAGAAGCAGGTTCTTTTTAAATTTACATTGTTTTTAAATTTATAACATAAAAATGTTCAATACAACCCTGCACTCCTGAGAGTTGGTCCATCTGCGAGTGTATGATGGTCCATTTATCTTGTCGGGATGGGCGCATTCCCGCGTCATCTCGGAAGATCATGGAGAGACAAATCTGCCCCCTCCGGTCCACGGGGCAGGGGGCACGGCCTGTAGGTGTATCGGGACCGAGAGATGCTTAGACGAAATATGAAGATGATTGGGTCGTAAATCAAAGCTGTATCGGAATCCCGAAACCCGTCAATGGTAGAACAAACGAACGAATGAATCGTACGAAAGTTAATTTACTTAGTTAACAGGAATTTAAGTAGACTGCACGTAAATATATATGAATAATTTTTAATTGTATTGTTCATGACAAAACTAAAAAATGTATTTTCAAATACTGTGGAATAATATCGTAGTGGGCTGGATATAATTTTTGAACCTTAGTTTCTACTATGATGAATGAAAATACTAAAAATACTACTACGATGATTCTAAAATGAAATCACTCTTCAGCTCAACACACTCAGCAATGATAACATAAACTTGAAACTCCGCCAGAGAATGGTCAAATGCTATGTGTGGTCTGTTTTATTGCATGGATGTGAAACGTTCACCTTAAAAGTCAACCCAATGAACAGACTGGAAGCATTTGAAATGTGGCTCTATCGCCAAATGCTCAAAATTCCCTGGACAGACATGGTTACCAATACCGAAGTCCTGAGGCGAGCTAGAGTTGACAGGGAACTGTTATCAACTATCGAGGTTCGGAAGATTTCACATCTGGGTCATATACTGCTAGGGTAAAAGTACCACCTTCTCCAACTGAGTCCGTTTGGAGACAGATGTCCTGGCTGCGAAACGTGGGGGAGTGGACCGGCATGCGAAGTGTTGAGGAGCTGTTTCGAACGGCGCAGGACAGGGATAGGTTCGCCGAGGTGATCGCCAACGTTGGGGGAACCCGGCAGGGCACTTGAAAAAGAAGAAGAAGTGTCTACTATGTATTTTGGTATTCGACGTATCATAACCACCACTATAAAGAATGAATGAATAATTATTTAAATAAGTGCAAAAAAAACAGTTGAGGAAATATAAATGGCATAACATTTGAGTAAATAACTGACAAGCCATCACGCCGTAGAGATAAGCAGAAATAATGAACCGCCACACTGTTCTTTCCTGACATACTTTTCTCGCCTCCTCAAGAGACATACATCGTGTCATACACGGACGTCGATTTATCCGACTCCTATTGTTTTGAGATATTCAGTGATTTTGTTAATAAAATGAAGATATTCAAATTTCGAATTTACAATGATGGTTTAATGGTACTTTAGTTTCTCGGGGTATTAATAAAACGGAGACTTTGACATGAGAAAAAAAATGAAATGGATAATTATTCTTCCATATTCGCCATACTTTGTGTTGTTATGGTGCTTTATTTCTCTTTTTCTTTTTTGTATACTTCGCATATACAACACTCAAGTGTTGTATATCTAACACATAAGTGTTGTATATCTTCTTCTTCAGCCTATTCCCGTCCACTCCTGGACAAAGGCCTCCTCCATTTGCTTTCATGTCATTCTGTCCTGTGCAGACTGCATCCAGGTTATTCCGACGTGTCTGTTTAGATCACCCTTCCACCGTAGTTGCGGTCGCCCTGCACTTCTCTCCACGGTATCCAAGTCAGCAGTCTTCTTGTCGACTTTTCATCTGGGCTTCTGGCTACGTGACCCACCCATTGCCATTTTAGAGTCGCCACCCGGTAGATGATGTCAGTGACTATTGTTTTTTCTCTCACCGTATCGTTTCTGACTCTGTCTCTTAGGCTTATTCCTCACATGTCTCTTTCCATGGCTCTTTGGGTCACTCGCAGTTTCTCGGAACTTTTTTTGGACAATGTAACAGTTTCAAGACTAGTACCAACTGGCAGAACGCAGGCTTCATAGACTTTTCGTTTCAGGTTGAACGGTATTTTCCGGTTTTTAAGGATGTAGCTCAGGTTTCCGAAAGCTGCCCAGCTTAGTCCAATTCTTATTTTTAACTCTGCGGTCTGGTTATTTCGGCCCAATCAAATATTGTGTCCCAATCGAATAAGTGTTGTATATACAAATTATACAAAAAAGAACAAGAGAAATAAATTCGATTTTAATTTCATAAGACATTATTTAAACACATATTTAAAATGAAACATTTTTTAATGTTTTATCTCCAGTATTCGTGTAAACAATACCTAATTTTTTTATAAATAGCTTTCTTGGATAGAGAAATATTTATAAATTTCTTAGAAAATATGATTATTTCGTGATGGTATAAGAAACCATTATTTTGAATTCATCGAAGAGGATCTATTTTTAAAACACGTATTTATATCTACTGAATATTTTGGATGAAATATTATAATACTATAATACTTAAAAAGCATTTTTTTTTTTGCACACAAAAAATAAGATAAGTGACATTTTGTTTATTAGATACAGTCAAATATTAAAAATATACTCGTATACTAATTTTGTATTCCAGGTTTTTATTTAAAAATATTCCAACTATCTTTAATTTTTTGTGAACAACTGAAGAGGGGCGGTACCATGTTGTCAGTCAATATAATATGGGGGCATGAAAGGTTCCACCACGTTGGTTTTATTTAACACCCGGCACCTCTCGAAACGCCACAAAGTTGGATTAACCTTCCACCACAATGGTTGGAGAAAGGTGAGATATAGGCCTTTTAAGCGCCACCTTTGCGATGTATCAAGCTTTCTTACCATTATTACTAAGAATAAGAAGTTAAAAAAATGCATTTAAGTTTGTTGCGCGATACCGTACCGTCGACACTCATGGGGATAGAAGTGGAATGATCCGGCGAAGCGTGGTGTGGCGCGCCATGGCGCGGAGTGGAAGACATAGCCCGGGATTCCACGTGGGCAACGACGGGGTGTCATTAAACCTTAAATATCTTCCTGGGAAAGCTTTTACAATAAGTTAAAGTGATGATCAGTGACCAAAAAGTGCTTAGATAGAGTAGGCTGTCCGATATGTCTCTTTACACATGGCAAATTTATTATTTAATCAGTTTTTTTGTTACTAGCTCAATTACTACATACAATTTTTTTTTAGCTATTATATTGATTCTTATTACATGTGCTAGGTAGCTAATCTATCGTCATTTCATTGTCACGTGATATCTACACCAGACCAAAGACAGTGTGACAATCACACTGCCATCGCCGGGAATCGATCCCGGGACCTTCGGTATGACAAAGGTCGTCTAAAACTTTAAGTATGCTACAAATATACTCGCCTTGTCAGTGAAGATTATTAATGGGAAAACGACCCGCAATGATTTATATTATTTGCATTGATTGATCTATCTATGAAAGATCATGAAAAAAAATATTGAACTCACGCATGGGACTTACAGAATCAAAGGAAATCTTGAGCTAGAAGTACTGATTCATCAGGAATCAGTGGTGATATTCTTAAACCTTCAACGCCTACGGTGGACTGATCATGAAGTAGGGATGCCAAAGACCAGAGCACCGGAGATTATGTCCAGATGGGTGCCGCGTCATAAGAGACCAAGTCGCAGAGCCAGAAAAAAGATTCACGGATAGGAACAGGAGCCAGTGGATACTTGTTGTGGAAGAGACCAAATCGCACACCGGGATGGAGCGCCGAGAAGAATAAGACGAAGAAGAACAATAAGAAGATTGGTTAAAATAATTATTTCGTTAGAAATGTAAACTCTGTTATCACGCAATTAAAATAGAAAGCAAGCTTCCCGCTACCAGCGCAGGGTTAAGCCCTTACAAAAGAAGTATGGAACAATGACAAATGTACTCCGGCAATACGATTCCGTAATACATGACAGCCAATTTATTTGTATCAGAACAAGGAGGAGGTATCGCGCAGAACGAAAAATCAATGGCTCGGTAAATAATATGGTGACAAAAGTTCCACTCGGATGGAATTAGGGAAACGGCTTGAGTTCCACATTTAATTACACGATTCGTATCTCATTGTTTTATATTGAGATTGACAGTATCTCTGTTAACATTGGTCTTTTATAATAAAGTGTATTTTAACAGTAAATTGATGATTATTTTAATGCAAATATAAGCGAATAAAGTGCTAATGAATGTGGTATAAACAAAATACTGAAAGGATCATTATTTAACAATTATAGCTTGAACACAGATAAAGAATGAACGAAGTAAGAATGATAAATAAGCATATGATAACGATGTAATCGGAACTGGAAATAGAATAAGACCGCGGGAAAACGAGGCACGATGAAATCAATGACTGACATTTAATATTTGATTGATTTAATCGTATAAAGTTTTCCTCTGCCTTCCTCTATTTCTAGCTTATATATATATTCACGTCGTTAACTTATATCTTCTTCACCATTCTGTCTTCATTCATACATTCCATGTATCCAAACCATCAACCATCTACGAGTATCAAATCGTGAACGAGTACCAAAATAAATAAATATGATGGTTTATACCGTCTCAGCAATGAAAGTATACTATAATATATTTAAAAAAAAATTAATTACTTAATTCCAAAACATTTTGATGATTTGCAGAGCCTTTCACAGTTCATTAATAGAGATTTTCTGCTTAATGCTTCCCAATCTTAATAGATGACGCTAGTGTAGAGTGAACTAAAAAAATGTGAAGATAAGCCCAGCATTCTAGCACATATACAACTTCCAAAAATTTGTCTGACATGATGGTCGTTAGAAGGGAGGAATGGGGAATGTTGTTAAACATAATGCGATCGCTCCACCCAACCAATGACAGGTCATAAGTCCTGTAAGCGCCCGGCCACCATATTCTGTTCCCAGAAAACAATTTACACCTTCGTCTCTATTGAGTAACAATTAATCCTTATATAAAAAAAAATATTCCAAAATGAAAAATACTTTGAATAGTTTCATTTAATAAAAAGTATCATATTTTGTAAAAATTTAAATATTTATGTTTAACCTTTCTCAAATTACAAACTGCTTATATTGTATCACTGAGTAAATACCAATGAAAACGACTGTTTTTTAGAATTTTTAGTATATTTTATGCAAATTACGTGTTTCACCTGTCTAAGACATTATCAATAGTGAAAAAAAAAAAAATTCATTCACATAAAATATAATAAAACTACTAGAAAACGGACATTTTCATTCGTATTACTTATTAAATATGGAATTTTCTATCATTGTTACAAAATGAATAGATGTAACTTAGGTTTATAAAATACATGACACTAAAATATTCATTTTAAGTAAACCATATATTCGTAGTATAAAGCCAGTTTGTTTGGGAAACAGAAGAGGATAGAAGGGCATGTCGGCTCATTGTATTTGGAAACCCCTCCTGGAAAACGGGTAAATGGTTTGATAGTTTTTATTTCATCCTTTCAACATCTCGTCCTGTTTTTGCTCCTCTCGTGATCCACGATTATGTCGGCTATTATAACTTTGTTTCTGGCTGTCTGAAACAGTTACATCGTCGATTTTCCATGCCACTGAGAATTCTTTGTAGGAGGTTGTTTTCGTTTCACAGATCCCTGTTTTTAAAAGGGATTTTTTATGTTTTATTAAACATAAAGTTTTTTAAACAAAGAAGTCGCTCGTAATTTGTTTATGTAGAACCGTAGTCAGTTATTTTTAAATTTTTAGAAAGCAATATAATTAAACCAAAGCTAGAATTATATTTGATACAATCCTAAACTAATAAAAGGAGAAAAAAATGGTGTTATGACCAAAAATATACGTTCAAAGATATTTGCAACATATAATATATATCATCAGGACGTTAACTACCTAACCAACATGCCGTTTCCTGATATACCTCTCGAGCTTCCTCTACATTCATACATCTTATATAATAGATAGCAATAGATGGCGCTAGTGTAGATTGAACTAAAAATGTGAAGAGTAGCGTAGCATTCTAACATAAATACATCTAATGATTTTACTGAAATCTCTTGATGGAAGTTCATTTTAAATAATAATTAAATAAAACGATGTTTTTTAACTACTTCCACTTTTGTCTTTATTTAGACAGCGACCGGTTTCACCAGGCTCGCTGGTTTCACCAGTCTGTCGATGCCAGCGAGCCTGGCGAAACCGGTCGCTGTCTAAATAAAGACAAAAGTGGAAGTAGTTAAAAAACATCGTTTTATTTAATTATTATAAATACATCTTCCAAAAAATTGTCAGACGTGGTGGTCGTAAGAAGGGCGAAATGGAGAATGTTGTTAAACGTAAAACGATCGCTTAACCCAACCAATTACAGGTCATTAGTTCTGTCAGCGCCTCGACCACCGTTCTGTTCCCAGAAAACAATTTACATCTTCGTCTCTATTGAGATACAATTAATCCTTATAAAAAATAATTTATCCGCAATGGGTAAAATCCAGTATTTGTCTACAAGTATTTGTATTCATTCAAAATGTCTTATATATAATAATAATTTACAAATTTAGTCAAGCCATGCTTTCCTTGGTTGTCCACGGCTTTTCTTTCCACCTGTTTACAAATTTTGATCATTCTTCTCTCATCCATTAATTCCATATATCCATTACAATCTTAGGGATCCTTTTTTTGTTTTACTTATGATGCAATCATCTACCTTACTTTTGTTGTTAAAAGCAGTTTAATAGTTATTATGAAAATTGCGTTTAAAAAAACTGTTATATTTTTTAAAACGTTCTGGCGTGCTTCACCCTATAATGGCAATATCATAGTGTCACACAAGAAAAAAACTAATTGTTTTTACAGAGAAAAATAATTTAAGACTGAGACCAATGTGGAAAAACATAAAATGAAGTAAAAGATAAAAAATAAGTTTATTGTTACATGTGGCATATACACGGTAGGGCATCTTTAGGCTGAAGTTGGAACTACACTACTCGTATACTATATTATTCAATCACTTATCAGGTAGGTGCGGTTACTGCCCTTTACGTTTAACGCCAATTGGGAACAAAAAATAATTTTAGACTTGTTGATACTTGGCACCATTGTAATTAGTAGCCCTAAATTAATAACGCAATTTTTGTGAATTTAATATGGATATCGTAAAATGTGTCAAGTAAGAGTGATTATTAAAAATATTTCTGGAAGATTTTAATAACACATTTGTAGCACTAAACTTTGTACATACTAGGGAAGCTTCCAATAAGGAACGGAATCCACACAAAGCGGTCTCTGCGCTGTTTGCACTTGCGAGCCATAATCGCTGATCACCGGAGCGCGCTTCGTTAAAAAGTTCAGTAAACCTAAAGCTTATTGTACTTGCAAAGCTCCCGGACGAGTAATTTAGCGGACGCAATGCAATATTTTCAGTCAGAGCTTTCGAAAAAAAGCAGAATGTTTTTTTTAGCGCATTTCTATAGAAAACTCTAGGACCTACAGAATTTAATTGAAATAATGTAATATTTTTTTAAATTAAATATGTTTCATATCATATTATTCAGTTACATAATACAAAAATCTAAAAACAATAATTTAATGGTGTTAAGGTTCAGAAAAAGCAGAAAAGTTTACGTGTTATTCACACTTAGGCAAAGATGAAATATGATTATCAAAAATACATTTATAATGATTGTAATTTAATAAACTGATAAATTAAGACTAGACATCTCTGATAGAGAGTTATTTAAACCAACATTTGCCATTATTTTTTTATCGAGACAATTATCGAAATTACATAGACACGTTTCGGACAAGCAGTCCTTCTTCAGCGACACATATTATAAATATACATACAGATTTAAAATATTATAAAATTGTTTACATGATCTGAATTGTTTTATTATTACAAAATATCTCAATCTAATGGCTGTTTTTTTTTCTTTTCAGATGAATGTTTAGATCATTGAACTTCGTCAAAGGTAAAAATATTTTACTATATTGTATGCATTATAATGATTATATTTGTTATTAAATATTTGGAAAAATGATATTTTCAGTAACATTAGAATTATATAATTTCACATTATTTATATCTTCTAGGATTTTTTATATATTTAAAATTGAATGACATGTTTTTTCTTTCTAAGGCATTATCAAATGTTATGAATACATACAGATAATGTCTTAGAAAGGGGAAATATGTTATTCCATTTTAAATATAATTAAACTGCTAGAAGATAGTCGTTTTCATTCATATTAATTATATCACATCATTGTACTAAAACAATAAAAAAGTTTTAATAAGCAATTATATTCCTATTAGTGTTCTGCGTATATCTATCATTTTTAATCACATTTAATAAATATGAATACAATGAAATAATATGATTATAAATAACAAACTAAATTGTTGTTTTCCTTTCAAGCATGTTCATTATATGTATCTTCGGACTAAGATCGGCAGACATCTTCCCTAGTTGGTTCACGTCGGACGTATAAAAAACATTCAGTCCGCAGCCGTTATATGGGGTCACTTTGAGCCACGTTGGTACTCATTAATTCAGGCCGCGTAGTTGGTAGTTAGCCGGGGGCGGGGCGGGGGGGGGGGGACAAGCGAGAGGGGTGAAGAAAAAATCTAGTGTCATCTGCGAAATGCCAGAACGTTGCATCTACTTTTCACACATTTTTTTGTGTGAGTAAAGTACTCGTATCTTGGCATAAGCACAATTTTACTAGCTTTAATTCAAAATGTACTCGTACATTCAACTTTTGAACAATGTCGAATTGTGGCGAGATATGAAATTGAAGTCAATTTAATTATAGCATTGATTAAATAGAGACAATGTTTTAGTAAAGAGAAACTTGTAAACGCATTAAATTTGATACATCTCATTATAAATGAAAATCGTTTCAGATAAACTTAAGGCTGTGGAATTACAGAACGACAATTTTTTTATGAATTAAAACACCGTTTTTTCCACTTCGAGTTTATTTCATTAGAAAAGTTTCGAAGGATTTATATCTTCATCATCGGGAGAACATCATAAACTGAGTTTATATCGTTCTCCCAATGATGAAGATGTAAATCCTTCGAAAGATGTCGAGAACAATAAACTTAAAAGTGGAAAAAAACATCTTCTAATTAATAAACAATCGAAATTCATTTCATTGTAAGTACACAGCTTTAAAGCGCCCTTGAGGCGAGCTATTCATGAAAACGGCGCTATACAAATTAGCCAAATTATTATAATATTATTAATATTATTATAATATTATTAATATTATTATTATAACTTTTATAATTCGAAAGATTGAACAGAAAAATCATGTTTTCTGTATTTAAAAAAATTATCGATATTTATATTTATCGATAAATTAACGAGATAAGTTACGTAACATTACTACTAAAGTCCTAAATTTGACTGCATACAATAACTATTTATTAAAGGAGAGAACAAAGCTGTAACTAAAATATTTCATTGTTAGAATTGGAATAAAGCTGCTTTCAAATAGGTTTGATTTATTTTAAATGTAAATGCGTACATCGGCCTTTTGATATTTATATATTTATTCATATTTAAGCCTTCATAATAATGCTTTAAATAATTAATTATAATCAATTTTGAATTGGGACCAGGAAAATTATGAAATCATTTATTATTTGAATAAAACATGGAGGTTTCATACCGATGATGTATTTAATAACTAAACCGAATTTACATTTAAAAATACAATTACGTAAAAAATAATGCCTCAGTTTAAAAATTAATTATTTAAATATAATAAAATCCACATTTAAGAAGATTTGTGAAGTGTATAAATTGTCAATAGTTAAATAAAAATTATTAAAAAAAATGCTTTGTATTATTTCACCTTTTATTCTAGTCCAGACCGGTTACGGGGGCTTTCGGACATTTTCTGAAGATTAGACCTGAATATGGTAGCACGAAACCTAAATAAAACTCAATATATATTATGAACATAATTAAGAATTAATTGTATCTCAATAGAAACGAAGATGTAAATTATTTGGAAACAGATGGTGGTCGAGGCGTTTACAGGACTTATGGCCTGTCAATAGTTGGGTTAAGCGATAGTTTTATGTAAATCCCCGTTTCGCCCTTTTACGAACACCACGTCTGATAATTAATTGAAAGTTGTATACCTAAATGCTACCATGTTGAGAAACATTTAACATATTTTAGTTCAATCTACACTAGTCTCTAGTCATGGCGCTAGTGTAGATTGAACTTAAATATGTTAAATGTTTCTCAACATGGTAGCATTTAGGTATACAACTTTCAAATAATTACCAGACTTGGTGTTCGTAGAAGGGCGAAATGGGGAATTAAATAAAACTATCGCTTAACCCAACCAATGACAGGCCATAAGTCCTATAAACGCCTCGACCACCATCTGTTTCCAAATAATTTACATATTCGTCTCTATTGAGATACAATTAATTCTTAATGATAAATACATCCGTAATGGGTAAAATCCAGTATTTGTCTAAAAGTATTTGTATACATTCAAAACACAAAATGAACATATTTGTTTATTGTCATTCTTTATAAGGAAACTATTAATAAAATCATAAAATGTCAGCTACGATGTCATTCGCTTTAGACGTGGGACCGTTATTCTAGCATGATTTTCCAACTATTATGTCGCGTTCCAAAAGTGCTGATAAAAAATCCCGTATGAACTTCAGAATTAATAGCCCGTCAGCAGGATTTCTGATTAAGGGTCTCTGACCTCCCATTCGGAGATTAGCAGGTTTAATAGTCCAGGGTCCAATTCTCCGCGCAGACGACGTGATAAAATGGCGCTTTACTGGCTGTCTACGATTCTCTAGATACGTATTAAGCTTTTATTAAAAGAATTGGCTAGACACTGCTCCGTATTATATGCGTTAACTACTATGCACGAAAACGAAAATATAAAATATGAAACCCACCTTAAAAAATGTTCATATTTTTATTATAATTATCCACTTAACGTGCAAGCTAACTGAAATTATTACGGTTAGTCTGATTCAATCTTGCTTCTCGGTATCATCGTTTTTTACTGTTTCTCTATTACTGACGTTATGGAACACTATACTAACATGGAATGGAATACTAATATTCTCCAGTGTGAAATTACCAACTAACTAACCATCACGCCGTTTCCCATGGAAGTAGGCAGAAAGGATGGACTACCACACTGTTCAATCCTGATATAACTCTAACGCCTCCTCCACATTCATATACCGTGATACCAGTGGCGGTACTCCTAGAGAAGCCCAGAAGCCCGGCTTGCGTGAGAAATTTTGAATCAAAACCTCTTCTGGCTCAGATCTTTTGGCTATTTCTCTTACGTCTGATGGGAACATTGTTGAAAGGTGATTTGGTGGGTTGTTGGTTTATGCGGGGGCATGATTTCATAGATTTAGGGGTTTTGATTCAAAATTTCTTATGCAAGCCGGGCTTCTGGACGTCTATGGGAGTACCGCCACCGCGTGATATGTACGCTAGTCGATTGTTCTTACTTCAAACATGGCCGTCGTTTAGGTATTCGACTTTCCTCGATTTGTTTTTCTATTCAAACTACTTGCATATGGCATATCTTTTAATCATTATTCTCCCATCCATTCGTTCTATGTATATGTCCAAACCAATATGAGTATATATAATCCAATTTAAGTATAAATAATTGCTTATTTTATGCAGAAGAACCCGAATCTTGTCTAGGTTCAGAACCCAAGTTCTTTGAGACTAACTAACCCGAGAATAACATATGAAAAAATAAATATAAAATGGAATGTTAGCAAATGACAATAATATAAAGCCCTTTACAATAATTTTACCATAATCAAACAAATGTTTTCTAAGGGATTCGTTAGGGTGAGATGATAAACTAAACATGAAATCAGAGAACAACACATGAAAAAAGAAATATAAAATGGAGGGGAGAAAGTTTGCACGAGGACGAATAGAATGTTAGAACGGTGAGTCATGATCATTAGGGAATAATTATTGAGAATATTTAATTAATATTCTTATGGCGGACAGGGAGTTCTATTTTAAAATTGAACTTTTATGGGAATATTAAAATTATTTAAAACATGGCTTAGTTTGATTATGGGTAAATTCTTGTAAAGGGCTTAATTATTTTTATTCGCTAACATTACATTTTGAATTTATTTTTTCATATGTTTTTCTCTAATTTTATGTTAATTATATTCTATTAAGCTGACAAAGCTCCGGCGGGAGCAAAACCGGTTGGTGTTAACAAATTAAGTGGTTTAGATACAAATATTAAAAAAGTGTTATTATTTTATGACAGAGATTCGCTTATTATTTTTGAATACTACAATACGGAGTAATGTAAATTAGTGTTTTTTTAATTCAACCTTTTAAATTTTTGGTTAGAGAAGTGTAAATATATTCCGAAAAAGTTTCGTTTCCAAACATAATCAATGTCGTTTCTGGTACATATAAACTGTAAAGAAAGTTGGCCACAGCTCCCTTGGGATATATTTTTCTTCTCCGCAACCTTTATACATCTCCGTTGACCCATTTTGAAGGGATACAGGCTTGATCGATGAGTTTGGGAGTGAGTTTTTGGAGTTACATTAAATATTGTGTTGAAGAACCCTTTTCCGATACACAAGCGAGAAGGGTACGGTTTAAAATTGCTTGAATCAATAAGGCATATCAAATTAATGTTTCAATATCACATCAGATGGCGACGAAGGTGTTTTCACTGAAATTGTGAAAGGAATCTGTTTATGTTAAGGTTAAAGATATATTGCGGAAGCTTTATCAATGAGATTGGAAAACTAAAATTTAGAAGACTGGGGAAGAATTGGCAACATGGAACTAATTTATTAAAATGTTGTAGGTGGATTTTAATTCCGATTGCAGATTCTAAATTTATTTAAATTTAATGAAAATTTACTCTAGTCAAGCACGCAGAGAACGTAGATAAATAAACCTTAGAAATATTTCTCGAACCTAAAAAAATTACTTTTTCAATTTCTCGAGATTGATGAATTTCATAATAATTTGCATGTTTTTAACGTAGTATTTTAATTTTTAAAAATGTTAAAATGTTATCGCTAGCACTCTAGAATATTTGCTTCACGTAACGACTTTTTTCATATTATACTTAAAACAAAAAAATATATATAATCTTGGAATTGAATTAACAATGCTGTTTTGTTCCACTTCAATTATTAAATATTTCAAAAAAATATGAATATCAACTACGTCATGTTTCGGAGGTTATTTCCATCCTCAGGTGTAAATATATTATTGTTGTATATATATTATCAATACACCTTAACCAAAGAAATACTTGTTATATAAAGATAAATTATGTCAAATGACTAATCCTTAAAAGTACCAATTATAATGGGGTAAAAACTAAGGGGTAGGCGGAACGAATGGACCGCCACACTTTTCTTTCCTGACACATTTCTCTCGCTTCCTTAACATTCATACAGCGAGTCATGCATGCGCGCCGATTGCTCTGACTCCTCACATGGCCGACATTCAATATTTGATTTATTTGATCTGCCACGTTTTCCTCGGTCTTCCTCTTTTGATGGTTCTATTTACATCGTTAACATATAATTAAGCATTATTATTTTTTATGTTTTACTTAATATGACTTTATACAATAAATAATAAGTCTTTTATTAGTTAGAGTTTAGTAATATTACATATTTAGAGGTCACCTCCAAAACAAGTCGTGGTTGATATTTTTAGGTTATAAAAATATTTAATAAATAAAATTGGAAAACAAACAGCGTTGTTAATTAAACTTTTATGTTAATTCAAGGGAATTACTTAATGATATCGCCTTAACCTTTTATAAAGTAAAAAAATATGTTTATTTTCTTAATTTCACGAGTTTGATTTAATAGTTTTCATAATTAATTAACATATTTTTAACGAAGAACTCAAATAAAAAATAGGGTTTTAAATAGCTAACACTGTAGAAAATTTACTCCATGAAATACCTTTTATCATCTAATTATAAAAACCTTAACTGTTAATGAATTGTGTAGACATACATTTTTTAAACGACTTCGACTTTTTCTAAAATTAAAGTGAAATAAAATACTCTCGAATGTACAATTTAAGTATGGAAACATTATCTCAAATTTAATTTGAGTGACGTCATTTTAAAATAATGTGCGTTATTATAACCATAATTAAAAAATATGAATCATGTAAGAATATCGGTCGGTACCAAGATGTAATCTCTCTCCTTCGAGTGTAGAAAAAAGTTTCGCATAAAAGTTAATTTGTAAATGGTTTGGTAAGATTTATTGATTCGTTTAATTCCAAGACTAAATATCAAGTTATTATCCACGATATACATCTGGAGTAACTAATGAGGGTAATAAATTTAATTTTACGTTAAAACCACAATCATTGTGTTATTATATTCGGTGGAGGTTGTGAGGGAGGTTCCTGTGACATTTAACCCCGCACTGTTAACGTTCGTATTTAGCACACACTTTTGCGTCTATTTCGTAAAAAAATGTTAAAAGTTCCTTTCAAAGACTGCTGTAAAATCGCATTTAATATGATGGTTTACTGAATATTTTCATGTTTAAATGGTGTCAAATACTATTTAATTTTAAATTTAAGGGGAAAAATGACTCAAGGAAAAGTACTAAAGATCAAATTTTTAAAGGCCAAAAAAATATATCACTTAATTATCTTTATAAGTATTCACATAAACATTTTTTAATCCTAAAAGTAAGAACATTGCGTATTAAAGTATTGGTGTCGAAAAATAAGTTTAATAAAAATATTTATTTATTATTAATTATTTTTATATAGTACAAAATGCAAATCATCGTTACGTGAAATCATCGATAAGTTCAATTATTTAACAAATAATATGGATAAAAACTATTTTTTCTTGTAAAAAGTTTAATATGAGTGAATAATTTACACATGTTTATTTTGAAGTTGTAATAAAACAGTATAGAAAATGGTCTAAAAAAAGATTTAATTACTTGGACATTATTTCCGACAATTATCGGCAACAACGGCAACGGTATGGGCAGGGCAATTATATGTTCGACAATTATTTACGACAACGGTCACTGTATATTTGTATAGGCTGGGCAATATTATCTTCGACAATTTTATGGGACAGCGGTAACGGTATAGGCAGGGCCAAAATATTTTCGACAAGGGTAATTTAATAAGCAGGGCAGTAATATTTTCGACAAATATTTACGACAAGTTGGGAGAGCAAATTGTCAATGTGGTCTGCTATGCAGACGATGCTACAATCATAGCTGAAAACAATAATGACGTACAAAATATGCTAGACAGACTACATCACGCCTGTAAGAAATACAACATGACGATCTCCATCGAAAAAACAAAATGTATGACCTTTTCTAAAACATGTAACCTGGTTATTTTCTATAATCAACCCATAGAACAGGTAAGGACCTTCAAGTATCTAGGTATGGACCTGGTGGGGGAAACTGATCTGCGGGAAGAAATACAAGCCCAAGTAAACAGGGCAGCTGCAATCTCTGTGGCTCTTAAATCCTCAATATGGGAAAACAAAAAAACATGGCCATTAAGAGTAAAATGAGAATCTATAACGCACGCGTAAGACCAGTAATAACACTTGGCGTCGAAGCAAGGCCAGACACAGTAAGGACCAAACAAGTTTTGAGGATTTCCGAAATGAAGACACTGAGGACAATAGCAGGCAAGACACTGAGGGATCGCTTGAGGAACACCAGAATAAGAGAGATATGTGAGGTTGAGGATATTATAAGATGGAGCAGACAGCGAAAAATGGAATGGTACAGTCATGTTCAAAGAATGAACTCCAGCAGACTCCCCTATATTGCGTTGCATAATTAACCTCATGGGACTCGTCCTCGTAGAAGACCTCCTAAAATATGGAAGGACAGCTGGGAATCTACCTCACAGGAGAAGCAACTCTCTGGAGAACAGACCATGTAGGTCTACAATAAGGATGAAGAAGAAGAAGAAGATTTACTACAATGGTAACGATATAGGCAGGGCAATCATATTTTTGACAATCATTTGCGACAACGGTTACGGTATGAGAAGGACAATAATATTTCCGACAACTATTTGCGACAACGGTAACGGCATGAGAAAGAAAATAATATTATAGATAATTACCGGAGACAACGGTAACTCAATAGAGAGGAAAATAGTATTTTTTAATTTGGATTGGTTGGCATGTTACAATATTTTTACGATAGTGAAACTACGCCGTGATGGCGTATATTTCTAAGTTGTTACTAATAATAATAATAATAATAATATGCTTACTTTTAAAGCGCCGTTTTTGTGATGTAATCAACTCAAGGGCGCATTAAGACGTTTTTAAATCTAAAAATCTAAATGTTAACGCTGCACCTGATTTTTGCGATCGGTTAGAAAGTATAGTAGAACAAAGTATAAATGTTTAAATTGGGTATGAAATATGAAAAATATGGGATTTTAGTTTAGATCTGAAATCTGTCGGATCATTTATGCATCTAAGGTGTGAAGGGAGATTGTTCCAAGCTGATGGACCGGCTACCGCGAACTCCCGATCCCAGAAATGTGTACTGGGGCAACGCTTCGGCTCAACTAATCTTCCTATTGCCGAGGAGTTCGCCGAGTGATGTGTGGATTTCCTTGTATTTAGGCTGTCCGTTATACAGAGTTCAGATATATAACTTGGTGCCATTCCATGTAGCGCTTTGAGCGCATTCCATGTTTATACTGGATTCTTTCTGGACTTTTAAGCCAATGGACTATATATTAATAAATTACTTAAATTTTTTTTATAAAACTGTTTACTCTCATATGTTTATGAATAGTATAATTATTAAAATATAAACTAATTTTATATCAACTTAGTAACGACGATAAATGATTTGTATGCATGTTAAATGTTTAAAAAAATCTTTATGTTAAAAAAAAAATTATAATCGTCAAAATGACGAAATTCGGTCGTTTGGGGGTTAATTCATTCTTATCAAAAGAACGAATCATTATAATTTAATTTTAGGCTCTAGGCACAGCTTAGCGAAAATCTGACATTATTTTTCTGGGATAATTATTATTCAACTTCCTGAATGTGAAGTAATGAGGCGAATTTTCCTGCACGTTGCTATACGCAGTGGCAAGAGTAATGGAAGCTTTCACAGCAAATGTCAGATGTCATTGCTTGGAATTTGTAGGGAGATTTACAGCAGCTGAGATTGAAAATACAAGTACTTGTGCGTTCATTTGTTATGTATTGTACTCGGAACTACAACTCACGTGGTGGATTTAATTTAAAAACGTTTCATCAGAATTCTATGTAACTTGACGTAATGAAAAAAAAACGACCAATCTACACGCTATTTTTCCGCAGAGCTAGACTGAATCGATGGATTGCAACACTGCTATCTCTGGCATAGAGATGAGACAAAGATATGAGACATATATATGATATACGAGTATGTGTAGATGAGAAATTAAGATAAGACAATATACCTTTATGATACACCCTAAGACAAATTCGGGAGAAAACACTAGAATACAATATGTAATATAAAGTGAAATGTGGAAAATACAAATCTGAGGTGGATCGATGCGATGGTGTGAAGGGGTGTTACAAAATGGAGAGTGGCGAAGAATTCTGGAAGAGACTGGGGCTCACAGTGGGCTATGGCGGTATTGTTGATTGATTGAAATATATGATACATACGAATGAGACAACAGTATGAGACAAATAGATAAAACATAGAGATGAGACAAAGCGATGAGATAAAGAGATGAAACAAATGTATGAGAGAAAGCGATAAATAAAAATAAAAAATGACGAATAAATGTGAAATTAGCATGTTGATTTTAAATACTCAGTTCATATTAACAATTCTATGCTAGGCGACCGGCACGTACCATGTGCCGTATGCCGAGCCGAAGAGACCAGAGCAATCAAGACCCTGTACGCGTCTATAATAGAACGACTGGAGTAAGACCTCTAGGAAGGCCTAGAGAGCGCCTAATGGACAATGTTCTGGCTGATCTGGCTAGATTGGGCGAATCGGACTGCTGGGAGCAAAAGGCGCAGGATCGAAGAGCTTGGCGAAAAATCATCAAGGAGGCTTAAACTCTTCAAGAGTTATATGGCCATAGGAAGTCTTATTCTTCTTCTTTTTGTCCTGTCACACCTCCGTGGTGCATAGGGCCTCAAGGAATCTTCTCCACCCGACTCTATCGCATGCCTGATGCTTAACATCGTCCCAAGTGAGACCTGCTGCCTTAACCTCGTCCTGCAGGGTTCTTTTCCTGTGGCTCTAGGTCTGCCTCGCTTTCTCTTTCCCCCCATAGGGGACCAGTCTAGTGCGCCCTGAGCGATGCAGGCTGGGTTCCGTCTCAGAGTGTGACCGATCCACTGCCATTTACGCCTAGCGACTTGTTCTCTAATTGGCTTTTCACCTGCCATGGTCCAGAGAACGGCATTTGACACTGTTTGGCCATAGGAAGTAAGTAAGTAATATTAACAATTCTGGCAAAATAATCTCTAAAATTCCAAAATATTATAATAATTGCCTTTTATGTGCGTAATAGAAGTATCCGTATTTCATTAAATTTCTTGGGTTGGATTTTGTTCGGTCTGTAATCATTTTGTGCCCCGTTCGAATCACCATTATTCGTATTCCCATTAGTTTTCTTTACAATTATTATATAGATAGCATTTTTGTCTGCGAGACCATATTAACCGCCCTCCCGTCAATAATAAGTATTATGTCATCCGTCTGGAAATACGTCTCAATACACTTATATTTGTAGAATTATTTCCATCGCTATATTTTTATTGTCTGATTTCTAGTATAGCCATAAAACGAAAGGCTTTTGATTCAAGTGACCCTTTAAATGCATTATACGAGCTTTTTTCAATTATCAACATTTCAACGCGATAACCGGATATTTTTTTAAAAATTCAATGCAAAGAAATGTTTAAAATTAGTAATGTTTATAAATAAATGAATTCTTTCTAAATAATTGATACGAATGAAAACGTCAGTTTTCTAGAAGTTTTATTATATTTTATGGTAATGACATGTTTCGCCCTTATAAGACATTATCAAATGCCTTTGATATTTGCCTTTGATATATGTATTAATTATTTAATATGGAGTTTGAAATCATTGTTCAAGAAACAATAAATGAATTGTTTCTAAGTTAGTTAAAACGAATTTCAAAAATTAAGAACATTGTCTATCATAAGGCAATTTAGATAAAATTTTATTATTATATATTTATTATTTTGTTGAATCGCTCTTTAAATCATAACAACTCGAGCCAAATCGATGTAAAGGGTAAAATATTAGGGGATGAAATGGGTTTCAATTTATTTTATGCGAATGACATGTTTTACATGTCTAAGATATTATTAAATGTGATAAACATTTGAGAATTCCTTAGAAAGTCGTATAAAACAGACGTTTTTATTCGTATTATTTATTTAATATGGAGATTTACATCATTGTTCAAAAAAAAAATAAACAAATATAAATGAATAGGATGAAAACAACTCTCACATACTGCGGTACGTAGTGTATCAGACAACTGAATAAGCTTGGCAAAGCATTGAAATGAAAAAGCTTTCGCAGATACTAGGGGATGAGCCACGGAATCAGATACGTTTGTTACAAAGAGATAGGGGTAGCGAGCAAGAAACTGTTAGATAGAAAAAAAACGTATTCGAAGGATGATAGATAAAGGATACGCACGCGCAAAATGATGTGAGTTAGTCATGGATTGCGATATGAGACGTTGTGAAGTGAATATACTTCTATATTACTATATGTGTACAATGAAATCTGGTTACAATGAAGATAAGGAAATTATGATATCAGGAGTAAACCAGTATTTTAAATAAATACAAAATGAAAATGAAAATTCGTTTGTACAAGTTTTATTATAATTAATGTGAATGACATGTTTCGTCTGTCTATTGTATTATCAAACGCATTTGAAGAATTAGAATTCATCAAATCAGTTAATTTATGGAAATAACACGTTTCCTTTCTAAGGAATTATCAAATGTATAGGCATTATCTCATTTGGCTTAGAATGGCAAAACAAGCCATTTACTTAAATTATAATAAAACTCATACAAAACAGACATTCGATTCGTTTTAATTACCACACTCGTAAATTATTAAATGTTAAAATTAATAAAAAATTGTTATGAATATCAAAATTGAATATAATTGGATATAATTCAACGTTGTTAAAAATAGCTGTTTCGTTAACCGATGTTAGCATCATGGGGTCTCACAATCAACTAAAAGATACATGAGAAAGACTTAGTTTATATAAAAAAATATTAGGAGGGGAAGAAACTACACACAATATTGTAAACAATTATAATAAAATATGGGAAAAAACAGTAATTAGGTTCAACAGTAACAGAAATTCAATATTGAATAGTCAACAAAATTAGGAGAAATAAACAGGGAAGCAAATAACATTAGTATTAAAGGGGTTCGACAAATGAAAGACAATTATAATAATGGTGAAAAAAAAACGTATTCAGATAAAAACCGATGAGTCATACATAATTGAGAAAATAACGAAATAAGTGAAAACGTAATAAAAATTTTTTTTCGTAGAATTATAATACGATTTTTTTTAATCAATTATATATAATAGTAGAGGGGAATATTTTGGAATTTGATTTTTGATGATATTTTTTTTGCTCTTTTTTGCTTTTAAAATTTCTACAACAACAACAACAGTCCATCACGCCATTACTCCGCAGGGATAGGCAGAGAGAATGGACCGCCACACTACTCTATCCTGGCACACCTCTATAGATTCTTCCACATACATACAGCAAGTCATACACGCACGTCGAAGTCATACATGCATTTTAATTTCTAGATTTTCTATTTTTTTTTTATTATTTGTTAAGTGTAAAAAAATGTTCTCTTGATTTCAAAAGGATGGTCAAAGTTAATTTAATAGTTCGCTATTTCAAAAAATATGTTTCTATTTTTTTATAAAATTTTATGTTCATATAACCTATTAGAAAATGATCTGCCCGTTTTACTGATATACAACGCATCACATTCCTCACAATTAATTTGGTAAATTCCACTCTGACCAAATATATTTTTCTTATCATTATTTATGAGAATTTGTCCCAATTTATTTCGTATTATTATTTGTTTAAAAAAATATATATTCAGAAATAGAAAGACTTGTGTCTTAAAAAAAGGGAAGCTTAATATAATCCTGTTCATCTTTAAGTAATGTTAGAAATACTCAATATTTCATCACTAAAATTCTGAAAAACAGTCTGAGTATATGTGCTGAAATAGAAAGAAAAAAACTAGCAGTAAGATTGGAAAAGTTTATTGCCCACTGAAACGAACATAAAGGTAGAATAACTCGAAATAGCGAATGTATTGAAGATTTCAGCTGGGAGGGGGTGTATTGAGAAGCGATATAATAAGAAAAAATAATCACTACTCAAACAAAAGAGTGCCTATTGCGACTAACAAAAGACGATCGGTTCTATTTCGTCAGGTTTTATTGGCCAATAGCGACCAATAACAATAAAGCTTACATCACTAAAATGGCGACAGGCTCACAATGAGGCTATCACAACCGTCGGCCCACGAACGGAAATCGGATGACAATATCACCCAATCAATCCTCGTTTAAGGTTATTAACTCCTTGTGGTCCTGATGTTTTGTTCTCATAAAAATTTTTACATTATATTTTTTTAAAAACACATATATAAATAAAAATTCTTTTAAATTTTAGTATAAAGCACTGTTCAATCCTGACATAACTCTCGCGCCTCTTCTACATTCACACAGCGTGTCACGCACACTCGTGGATTGTTGTGACTTCAAAAATGGCAACCTTTTTTAGTCATTAATTTATTTGCTCAAGGCATGACTTCCTTGGTCTTCCTCGACTTTTTTTTCCATTCACAACGATTCATACTTGTATAAATCTCTGTAACCATATTTCCTCATTTATTCTTTCCGTTTGTCCAAACCATTTTAGTGACCCTTTTTAATATTATTCAGGATCCGACTTACATTTCTTTCTTACTTCTTCGTGAGGTATTCTTGAGTACAAGTGAAACCGATTAGGGTTCATTTTTATTACGATTTGGTGGTTGAAATGCAATGTGTTTATTTTATTTGATTTATTTCAAAAGGCTTTTGTTCATAATTTCACAATTTCGATTTTATGTTATCAATTAAAGTTTCTTCGTATTGAAAAATCGTTGAAATATGTTATTGAATGGAAATTTTAATAATTCCTATATGAATAAGTCTTTTATTTAATTTTAGTGAAAAAGTCCGTATTAGAAAAGTTTTTAAATCTGTATTTTTGGCCCTAGCAAGTTAAAATAATACATTTATCATAATGTCTACCGCTTTTATATGTGAAAACTTACTATGAAAATTAAAACTTTGTCTCATTTGTGTTTGCATTCATAACAAACATATGCCGTAAAAAACAAAATAACAAATAAAATGTTTAAATATTATTAACCTTTACCACTCCATTATTTTTTGATATCCTTTGTCAGGCAACTCTAATTTAAATAATGTCAGGTAGTTTTCAAAAAAAAAAATCGTTAAAAATTCATTTGAAATGATTTATTCTTCAAATAAAAAACAATTTACAAAAACATTATGGAATATTTATAGTTTTGCATAATATGGTACTTTTTAAAACAATCTTCAGGATTTAGTCCAGGTTTTCTGGAACAAGTCTCACAAAACCACACTGTTTCACGTCCTCCCCCTGGAATCTTTCTGTTACTGCACACAGTACAGTCTTTAGAATCTTTGTCCAGTTTCGCAATGAAATGGGGCTTGTACTCTAATTGTTCTTCTACATGACGTATCACGCGAAGTTCCCGCCATTTTAGGTTATGTGAATATGCAAGGATTATTTTATAGTAAAATAAAAATGGAAAACAGTCAAAATCTTATTAAAACGTGATATTAAATGTTTTTTTAACGAATAATCACAAGAACGTCAAGTTTTGCGCGCGAAAATACACCGCACGCGCAAGTCTTTTCTTGTCGGCCACCAGCCGAAAACTGAGTTGTAGCGTAAATAACGGGATGTCAACTGGCATTCGACAAAGGAGTGGTAAAGGTAAAAGGTTCTACAATTTTAAAACACTGTTATTATACTAATCACATTTTATTTTTGTGAGATTGTTACGAGAGTTGTTTTGCCAAACTTTTAGTTGTTAGAAACTACATTTGTTTGTAACACCTAATGATTTTAATATTAATTATAATTACAATTTAAAATGTAGTAAAATACGAATGCTCTTTATTTTTTATTTTTAACTTCTGGTAAGCCCATTAAGGTAGACGATGTTTCGATACTTTAATGTTTTAACATAGCCAATACACGATAGTTGACGATGGCTGCGGCTGTGAAGCGGGATAGTATGTATGGGGCCTCGGAAATAACAAGGTATCGACTATCGAGGGGTCTTTCACGATATTTAATGGTTTGCGCGCCTTTCTTTGCCTGAAAGCCGACATTTTCTTTTGAATTATCATTTTTGCTCAACCTTTACGGGGGCGATAGGCAAAATGCTCGATAACCTCACGCATAATGGATGTTTATGTCACGCCATTAAAAGTCATCTGTTGATACACACTAACATGATAGCGAACATAATGGATTTATTGGTATAACCCTTACAAATATAATAATTTATTGGTTATACCCGAATATGGATTTTCGTCCTCATATTATCATTTATTTTGTAAAATGTATGTTTAAATGAAAACAAAATCGTAATATAAACCTCTTCTTTTCTATCAATCTATTCCTTGTTTTTGGAAGTTGAATTATTAAGATATTTCTTTGCCAAACTAACTAACTAACCATCATGTCGTTTCCCCGCAGCGGAAGGCAGAGGGGATGGACCCCCATACTGCTCTGCTCTGACATACCTCTCTAGATTCCTCTACGTTCAGACATAGTACGAGTAACATGCAAGCTGGTCGATTTTTCCGGCGTCGAATGTGGATTTTTAAATATTTGATTAATTTGGTATAGCCATGCTTTCCTTGGTCTTCTACGGCTTGTCTTTCCATTCACACTGCTTGTATATAATATTTTTACCAAGTCGACTTTCTGTATTTTTACCAAGTCTCTATTTCTACTCTATTTTTACCAAGTCAACCTCTGACCCACAAGTTGGATAATATTATCCGTCCACCTTTTTGCCTTCTTTTCGCCTATGCCTCTTTTGTTGTTTCAAGGCCTGTTCTTAAGGATTCTAGGTGACCACCTGAGTTTATCCCGTCTCACCACATGTCTCATTCATTGCCATTATAGTGTAGCGGTTTTTTCTGCGATATCAGTAACTGCGATTATGAAATATCCAGATAAATTAACGAACGTTTTTCTCAATATATTAGGTTGGGAAAAAGTAACTTCGTATTTCGCGCTTTTTTTTCAACTAAGTATATATCGTTCATTATTGGTCATATTGGATCATACAATACGGCGTTGTAAAGATGTAAGTGCATACTACAAACGATTCTTTGACGACATTGCGCTTGGTCGGTTCAGTCGTGAACTATCGTGCGTCTAATATGGAGGTCTCAAAGGAAGAAATTCGCCATATTTTACATTTTTACTACCTGAAAGGGAAAAACGCGTCGAAAGCGACCAAAAAAATTTGCGATGTATGCGGGGCGATACTCTTTCGGTTCGTGCTGCACAACAGTGGTTCAAGCGATTTTGTTCTGGTGTAGAGGAGGTGAACCCTTTAGGCCGGACCTGGCACCAAGTGACTACCACCTGTTGGTATGGCCAGCGCGCTTGGGGGTATCAATTTGGCCTCAATAGAGGCCTATGAAAATTGGTTGTCCGAGTTTTTTGCTAATAAGGACAATAAATTCTACGAGAGGAACACTATAAGACAACAAGTTATCAAACAGAACGGCGCGAATATGACTTAAATCGGATGATTGTAACACTTTTTATAAAGCATTGAAAAAAGCAAAAAAATACGAAACTATTTTTTCCCAACCATATTTTATAATATCACAAGCTTGAAGAGAGTATTTTAATCCACACGTGTCCTATCAATAAAATCTATTAATTTGTGAAAAATTGTATTAAACGTGTTCACGTCAATATCGTACGTTACGGAAGTTCCAAATAATATCATCCTGAAAAGGCAAAGAGAACAGCCCGACAAGTCCCGGCAATCTTCAGCTCCTTCAAAATTTCCCGGACGTCTTTAAAGATTGCAACTAAAAGGCGAGGAAATGCAATTCCGGAGCACAAAGCAGAGAGAAACAATTTAATACTTCCCGGAGGAAGATTTCCTCTCACACTCGCTGCTCCTTCCGGGAACAGGTGACGCGGCGCCGTAGGACACCCTGCAACTCAATTTATTGCACGTGGAGGGCAAAAAATAAACCAATTTTAAGTTTCCTCGAGTTGCTACCAGAATTGTGAATAACGAAGCAAAGTTTCAACGGTGGATAGCTGTAAACACACAAAGACTTTAAAATTTATTAATTTGTCATATTTTTAAGTTTGCTTGTATTTAAAAAAAAAATAATAAAACACTTTGTTTTTTTAAAGTATACAAATACTTGTAGACAAATACTGGATTTTACCCATTACGGGTTAATCATTAAGAATTATTTGTATCTCAATAGAGACGCAAATGTTAATTATTTGGAAACAGAATACTCGTATGGTGGTTGAGGTGTTAACAGGACATATGACCTGTCATTGGTTGGGTTAAGCGATCGCTGTATGTAATACAACATTCCCCATTCCACCCTTCTTACGAATACCACGTCTGATAATTATTTTAGAAAGTTGTATATATGCTACCATATTGAGAAACATTTCACATATTTTATTTCAATCTACACTAGCGCCATCTATTGAAACTAGATGTAAACATTAAGCAAAAAATCTTTATTAATGTAATGTGAAAGGCTATCAGCTCAATTATCACACATTACTAGACAACGCCTGGAGAAAACTCTTCAATTTTTATATGCTTTTAACTTTGACCAGTTTTTAAACAACATTTTTTCCCTTTTAAGTCCTGTTAACGCCTCGACCACCACATTTTGTTTCCAAATAATTTACATCTGTGTCTCTATTGTGATACAATTAATTCTAAAAACACTTTGTATTTAACCACGGTATGGTTATTATTACGCGATTGTCGCGATCAGCGCAAAGAAGTCTTTGCATGCTTCATCGATTACGAAAAGGCATTTGATAATGTGAGACACACAGAACTGATGAAAATGCTCAAGGCCTGCAATATTGATTCTAAGGACCAAAACTTTATTAAGAATCTCTACTGGTATCAAACTGCGGAGATAAGACATGGAAATGAGAGTAAAGACGAAATAGCTATACGCAGAGGAATTCGACAAGGTTGCATTTTGTCACCTCTATTGTTTAACTTGTATTTCAACCAGTTCTTGAAAACTCCAGCCTGGGAGTAAAGGTTAATGGGGTCATTGTTAATAACATTAGGTATGCTGATGACACCATTATTTTAACTGATAGTATGCCCGATCTTCAAGAACTCCTATATAAAATTGATAGGGCAGGAGAGGATCTGGGCTAGAAAATCAACGTTAAGAAGAACAAACGGATGTCATTTAGGTGACTTAACTATTTTTCATCCACTCTGCAACTGAATGGTGCGAATGTTGAAATGGTCGACCAATTTAAACACCTTGGCAGCATTATCACTAAGGCGCTTGACCCGGACATTGAAATAAAATGCAGAATTGAAGTTGCGCGAGCTGTATTAAATAAAATGAGAACATTATTTTGCAACGATAATATTAACTTGAAACTCCGAAAAGAATGATTAAATGCTATATATGGTCTGTTCTACTATATGGCTGTGAAACCTGGACTCTGAAAGTGAATGTAATGAACCGGTTGGAAGCTTCGAGATGTGGATAAACCGCAGAATGCTCCGTATACCGTGGACCGATAGGGTCAGTAATGCAGACGTACTGCAGAGAGCTAGAGCCAATAGAGAGCTGTTGTCAAGTGTGAAAATTAGAAAGGCTCATATTTGGGTCATGTGCTAAAGGGAGAAAAATACCACCTTCTTCGACTGATATTAATGGGTAAAGTGGAGTTATAATAAATATGATTTCTTAAATACCTACGTTTTAATTAAAAATGATTATTTTATAATATAACTTAAATCAAACTAAACTCGTTTTTAAAATCGATTGTTTTTCATCTGCAAAACAACTGAATATCATTAAATAAATAATAATAACGATTTTCATAAAACAAGTCGATTTTATCAGTTAAGTTATTTGTATTAAAATAAGCAATACTGCTTACACTGAAAACACGTGTACTAGGGATGGAACCTTTCTTTTAAACTAGTTGTTCGATTATATTCGACGAAAAATCTTTGGTAGTTTTTTTTTTATAACTTTTAACCATTGCTTGATGATCCAGTAATGCAATTATATATTTTTTCAATAAACCTTTCCCCAAAAATAACCAGTTCTAATACAGAAAAGCTTAAAAAATTGACATGTCTAATGATGATTAGAGTTCGACGTCTTTCATATTAGTGAACGTACGAAAAGAATCCAAATATTCATGACATTAGAGTGTCATGCCTTTGATAAGTGGGAATAATTCTCACAGGTTTATGGAGTTTTATTCGTCAGCCTGTCTCTATCCACTTCTGGATTGTAATCCTTTCCACTGCCACGCTATCTCTCTCGGTCTCTCGCCAGTGTTTTTGAAGCCCTTCCTGCTGCCCGACGAAAAATAATCCTCTACCAGATGGGCTGTCTCCCGACACTTCTCCGGTCCAGTCCTGGCCTTTATTCATCAACCCCCTGGCGTGGTGTTTTAGGTGTTCTCAAATATATATCTTAGAGTATAAATACGTTAATGTCTTTTGAGAAAATTAACTGACTTGAATTTGAATTCAAATGACACACGTCTTTGTTTAACAATAGTAACTTGTTAAAATTGAAAACCTTCTTACATAGAACTAACTAACTAACTAACCATCACGCCGTCTCCCCGAAGGGGTAGGCAGAAATAATGGACTGCCACACTTTTCTTTCCTGACATATTTCTTTTGCTTCTTCAACACATCGTGTCATGCACGCGCGTCGATTTCTCTGACTCCTCACATGGCCGATATTCAATATTTGATTTATTTGATTGTGCCACGTTTTCTTCGGTCGCCCTCTATTTCTGGTTCCATTTACATCGTTAACATATACTTTTTTTACCATTTGTTCTTCATTCATTCATTCTTTCGGTGTGTCTAAACCATTTTAATGATCCTATCATTTTTTTTTCATAACACCATCATTCGGACCGCATTCACTTCCTCTAATTTCATTTGACAGTCTATCATGCACAGAGTATCCACACATTCGTCTAAGAGATCTCATTTCTACTGCATTTATTCTATTTTCATCCTTCTTTTGCCAGTTACATGCTTCGCTTCCATACATAAGGGTCGGTACAAGAACACCATTTACTTACATAGATAAATACTTAAATAGAGTTAACACTCTATTTAAATACAGGTCGTATCAATTTATTCATAATAAGTCATGTTAATGTTCTTCTTCTGCTTTATTGGACTGTGTCCTATTTTTCTCGGAGCCTTTCCTGAGATGTAATCGTAGATGTATAAATGTCTTGCTATTTTTTGGATTTTCTTCCTAGAGTACGATTGCCTGTTGGTACTTTATTTGCACATTACTTATCCTCTGTCAGTACACGTTCTCTCCGCATGATCTCTCAGTTATGTCTTGTCAATCTGCTCCATAGTACAACATCTTAAACATCGCAGATCTTACTTATTTCAATATTTCTCACTCTTTCACTCTGTGTCGTTCACGTAATTCATCGGGGAGTCCTCATTTCCTTGGTTCTAAAGAGACTTTTTATTCTGATGGTGTCACCGCTGTCGTCAATATTCAGGATAAAATTAAATTTTCTTCTTCTTTTTTTGTCCTGTCACACCTACGTGGTGCATAGGGCCTCAAGGAACCTTCTCCACCAACTCTATCGCATGCCTGATGCCTAACATGCCTAAGGCCTGCTGCCTTAACCTCGTCCTGCAGGGTTCTTCTCCAGGTGGCTCTAGGTGTGCCTCGCTTTCTCTTTCCCCCCACAGGGGACCAGTCTAGTGCGCCCTGAGCGATGCAGGCTGGGTTTCATCTCAGAGTGTGACTGATCCACTGCCATTTGCGTCTAGTGACTTGTTCTCTAATTGGCTTTTCGCCTGCCATGGTCCAGAGAACGGCATTTGACACTGTTTGGGGCCAACAGATTTTGAATATTGAGCGAAGGCACCTATTTATAAACACCTGGAGTTTACCAATAACGTCTGCGGTAGACTTATAAGTCTCACATCTGTACAGTAGTACGCAGTAGCTGTACGAGTATATAATTAAATTTTACTTTGTTTTAAATCGCAAACCCATTAAGTGGTTTTGTCATGCCCATCTCTATTGCTGCCTGTTATTGACCCTTGACCTTCAAAACCTTTCATGGTTTAACTGGAAGTTATTTGTAATGGTATATTCTGTAAATAGTTGGCTCATCCAAAGGGAACATTAACTATTTTGTAATATTATTATGTTCCCAGACACTCCGCTCAAGAGCTCGCGTAGCGTTCCCTCCAAATGATAAGAATTATTCAAATATTTAAGATTGATGTTGTGTCTCGAGATGAAACATACCGATTTATAATGCCCCCGAATCTCACAGAAATGTTGATAACGATACGTTGACAAGAGTAAGTTTATCTAAACAATATGCTCACGAAGATTGAATGGTATCTTTGTGGTTTGCAATAAATTATTTGCAATGTACGAAACATTATCTCTGGAAAATTTAATATCTTATAAATGTATTGAATATACGAATTCGTGATTGATTGAGAGTGTTGTTACCTACATAAATAGCTTCATACATAAAATATAATACATAATAGATGATTCTAAATGTGTGACACGATATCACGATTTCATCATTTTAGATAAATCTTTGGTGTGGTTGGTTTCACGTCAAATAAATTAATGTTTTTTTCAATTAGTTCTAGAGTTTCTCAACAGTTTTTTTGTTTTATTACGTAATAAACCTATATTATTTAGCTTATAGCGGATGTGCTGCTTTTTGCTGATTTGTCTAATAGAAATAAGTTAGAGGTCAATTGTAATTTTTTTTAAAATTAGTAAACACCTCATTGCAAGTCTATTAAAACTTTTAAGGGGTCAAATATCCGTTTATTGCACGAAAGTAGAATAAATGCAATATGCGTGAATCTGTGTATGATAGATTATCAAATGCAAATATTAGAAGTGAATGCAGTGCAAATGAAAGTGTTATGAACAAATTAATTAAATTTATGGATAAGATTATTGAAGAAGTCAAATCAATGGACCTGGGTTACATAATGGGAAGCAAAAAAATAGACAAAATATGCTATGCAGATGATGCGGTGCTAATAGCCTCTAAAGATGATCTACAAAGGCTACTTTACAAATTCCACATATCATCTTAAAGATTCAACATGAAAATCTCTATAGTCAAAATAAAGAGCATGGATGCAACCTGGCAACCAGTAAAATAAAAGAATAGAACAAGTTTTAATTGTATCTCAATAGAGACGAAAACGTAAACTGGAAACTGAACATGGATGATCAAGGTGTTTACAGGACTTATGACCTGTCATTGGTTGGGTTAAGCGCACGCTTTATGTAATTACAACATTCCCCATTCCACCTTTGTTATTTGTGATCATGCATGACAAATTTTTGGAAGATGTATATATACTTCAAAATCCATATTTATCTTCACGTGGCAGTTTCAGTCAGCCATCTATGTAGATTTGGTTGCACTAGTGAATTTTTTTCAAGAATTAACCTATACAACCGACCCACTAACGCCATCTATGGAGAATGATTTTCGGCATTTAGCAAACTACCTTATTAACACAATGTGAAGGCTGTCGACCAACATATTGTTAGAAGCCGCTAGGAGTATTATTCCATTCTATATGCCAAAGAATTATTCCATTCTATATGCCAATAAAACAAGTGTTGGATTTCAAGTACCTACTTAGGTATTGATGTATCAAGCAGAAGAACTAACAAACAGGGCCACCGTTGTGGCTGGCTGCTTGACGAATGCTGTTTGGAAAAATGAAAATATGCTAAAAGAGAGCAAAATTCGAATCTAAAAGACACGTGTACATCCTATAATGACATATGGAATAGAAACCAGAGCTGACACCATCAGAGCAAAAAGTCTCCTAAGAACCACAGAAATGAAGATTCTCCGATCCGTTGCGGGAACGACACTCCGAGAGAGAATAAGAAATTTTGAAATAAGAAAGATCTGCAATGTAGAAGATGTCGTGCGATGGGGAAGACTGAGAAGACGCTGCTGGAGAGATCATATGGAAAGAGCATGTTCTGAAGGAGTGATAAATATAGCCACAAATAAAGTACCAATAGGAAATCGACCTGCAGGAAGACCACCTAAAAGATGGCAAGACAGTTGGACATCTGCTTCCCAGGAACAGGCTCCGAGAAATAACAGGATACAGTCCTAAATAAAGCAGAAGAAGAATAAGTCATTGAGATTATTTGGAAACATGGACATAATAAATGAAGAAAGTATATGTAAACAATGTATTCATTACTGGAAAAGACTATGGAAACGTAGAATGACGAAATTAAATGTCGGCCAAGTGAGGAATTAGAGGAATCGATATGCATGCATGAAACTATGTAGAGGAAGTGTCAGAAAAGAATGGTGTGCCGGTCTTTTCGCCCACCCCTGCGAGGAGACATCATAATGGTTAGTAAGTTAGTAAGTTAACCAAATTAAAATGGAAACATGCAGGACATGTTGCTAGACTTGAATGGAAACCCAGAGTCTTGATCTAGAGACCATGGGGAGAAAAAAAAAGTTTCGGTCAACCCAAAAAAAAGAAGACGAAATAATTCCCGTCGAGGGAAGAAGATGGATAAGGGGAAGAAGGTGGATCAAAGTCTCGGAATCAAGAGAAAAATAGAGTCAAATTAAAAAGGGCGCGAAGAGATAGCTAAAAAGAATAAGTATTTCAATATTTTTATCATTGTTAAAAATGTCACACGCAAATGTATAAAAAAAGTCAATAATGCTTTGCAATATTAAAAACGTTTTATTTTACCTCTAATCCCCAAGAAAATTGTAAGAAGCATTGTGAACAAAATAAATAAGTTATCAGGTCTAAAGTAGATATTGCGGCTTGGAGTTTCCCCGCGCAAGCCAATATCCAGTTATTGCTGATCAAACTGCGTATTTTATTACATCCTTCTCTTCGATCCTTGGGAGAGATCCTTTCACGAGATTCACCCATAAAGATTTAAAATATTAGGCCAACTTAATCCGAGTACAAACTTCTTAATGCGCGCCAGAGAAAAAGTAGCGAGCTTACAGCGGTAAGTAGGCTCGATATCTGGGACCATAAACTTGGCCGATTTTTATTTGGCGATCAAATTAACATAATCACTTCGAATACCGGGGGTTGTAATCGATGAAATGGTGAAGAATTCAAAGGGGAGGCATGCAAACGAAGGGGTCGATACCCAAAAGAGTTATTGTTATTATTAACGCATCTAGAGGGAGTTTAACTATTAATTTATTGTATCGTATAAGCTAAATAAATATATATACATATATTTTTTTATCTTATACGATTACTGCCAGCTAAAGAAGAGTTCAATAGTAAATAATTTTTGTTTTGATCGATTCAATCGAAAATCTTAAATTTCGGCCACGTAAAAAGTCGGAAAAATCGACGGGCGTATGAATGTAAAGGAAAATAGAGAATTATTCCAGGAAATAGCAGTGTGGCAGTCTAGTCTTTCTGCCTACTGTTTCATGGAGGCGGCGTGATGCTTAGCTAGTTTTTTTACCTAAAATATAATGGAAAGCTTGAAAAGTGAAAATAATTAGAATTATATTTTATAATTAATAGGAATGAAAACGTCTGTATTCTAGTAGTTTTTTTTAAATATTTTATTTAATATAATTTAAACTAACTAACCCATTTCCCCGGAGGGGTAGGCAGAGAGGATGGATCGCCACAATGTTCTGTCCTGGCATACTTTTCGGGGTTCCTTTACATTCATACATCGTACCATGCACACACATCGATTATTCCGACTTCGAATGTGACCGCCTTTTCGTAATTGATTAATTTGGTCATGCCATGTTTTCCTCGGTCGTCCTCGGCTTCTTTTTCACTCACGCTGCTTGTGTAGAACTTTTCAAACATTCTGCTCTCATCCATTCGTTCTATATGTCCAAATCATCTCAGGGATCCTTTTTTTAATTTTATCCATGATGCAGTCATCTGCCTTACATAATAAAGAAATGTAAAGCAGATATAATTTACAATCTATTATATAACATATTTGATAATGCCTTAGACAGGCGAAACATTTCATTAAAATAAAATATAATAAAACTTCTAGATTCGACAACTTCGAAGATTTATTCGTGTTAATTATATAATTACAATTGTTTTTACACTTCAAATACACTTCCAAACAATTAGCAATTCCTTGTAACTAAATACTGTATATTGTGATGATATATTTCATTGGATTGTGGTTAAATAGTAACGAGTTAAGTAGTAAACATTGCGGTGTTAATTACAAACATAATTTCGTGCTGCGGAAGACTTGATCAATTTCAGATAAGGAGAGATTTAATGTTTATTTAATGTGGAGAGAAATTTCAGGTGTACAAAAAACGTGGACAGTTTTCCATTCCCTAAAAGGCGAGGTGGGAAATTATTAAAAAAAAACTTTCCCAGATTTCCTCCTGGGAAGAGAGCGTGATGTTTATTTGGCGCGAAGATAAAATCTTATAACGGAAACGGAAATTTATCGACTACAATCTGGGCCTTTAAGTGACCCTATTTCAAAGGGGCGTGACTCGGTAAGGGATGAAGTTTTATCTCCGGGGGGAGGGAGGAAAGAGCAAAGCTTAACAAAAGGCCGAGGATAAGTTTTGAATGAGAGTCCTTAAACTACCTGCAGAACGACTGCTGCGGAGGTAAACCTTTACCAAATGGCTGTCTGGTGGGTGTTAAGTAAATACACTGATGCGAAGATTGTAAGCAATTTAATGTCCAAACTCATCAAGTTTTAAATTATATGCCTATGAGATATGTATTTTGTTATCCAATAAGAGTATAATTCCAACACGTTAATAAAAATACAGATATTTTTTAAAATTAAATGATAATAAATTGTTTAAAAGGTATGAATTAGATCACTCCACTTTAGTGTTTCTCAGAATTCTTTAATGCAAATGAGTACGACCGTTTAGAATTTTTATAATATTTTACCGAAATTAAAGTAATATTTTGGAGTGGCACCAAGGTGGTAGAAGGCAATTGGATGACCAGGGCTGCGATGGGAGGATGAAGTTGGGAGAGATGGGGCGAAATTGTTAGGAGTGTCAGATTTGAGGGTCGAAGTGGAGGACAAGAGGAGTTGGAGGCGAATGTTCAAGATCTGTATACCAATTGCAAAGCGAAAATTAAGGTTGACAATGAACTGTCTAGGGAGATTCCTGCAAGCAATGGTATAAGACAGGGAGACAATTTGAGCCCCTTTCTGTTCAATCTTATTATGGATGAAATCATAGAAGAGGTAGCTGACTTGGGACTAGGTTATAAAATGGGCAGTAAAACTGTGAACGTCATTTGCTGTGCAGACGATGCCGCATTAATAGCAGAGTCTAATGATGACCTGCAAAGAATGCTGTACAAATTCCACACAGTATCACAAAGGCTAAATATGGCTATATCAGTCAACGAAACAAAAAGTCTCACTATATCTAGGAAACCTGCAAGATGTAAGCTGACTGTTGATGATATACCTGTAGAGAAAGTAATGAGTTTCAGATATTTGGGAGTAGAGATCTGTAGCCAAAATGACCTTTATACCGAAGTACGTGTCAGTAAAGCCTCTGCCGTGTCAGGATGCCTGAAGTATCTGGTCTGGAAGAACAAGCACATGCGTGTCGACAGCAAGATCTGAATCTATAAAACATGCGTGCGACCTATCATGACGTACGCTGTAGAGACGCGGGCTGACACTGTGTGAACCAAGGGACTACTAAGAACATCGGAGATGAAGGTCCTAAGATCAATCACTGGAAAAACCCTCCAAGATCGTGTCCGCAACGTTGATATAAGAAAAACTTGCGAAATAGAGGACATCGTTTAGTGGAGTAGATCCAGAAGAAGATACTGGAGGGACCATGTAGCCCGAATGGATGGTGACAGACTTGTATATACAGCTGCTTATGAAATCCCCTCCGGACACCGCCCACCTGGAAGACCGCCTAAGAGATGGAGGGACAGCTGGATCTCATCATCCGACGAGACATGATTTCTGTGTCACAGATCGTCAGATCTATTAAAAGAAGAAGAAGAAGAAGAAGAAGAAAATTGATTGTTCCATTCATGTTCAAAAAACAAAAGAAAGAGGGAGATAGAGAGAGAAAGAGAGAGAGAGAGAGAGAGAGAGAGAGAGAGAGAGAGAGAGAGAGAGAGAGAGAGAGAGAGAGAGAGAGAGAGAGAGAGAGAGAGAGAGAGAGAGAGAGAGAGAGAGAGAGAGAGAGAGAGAGAGAGAGAGAGAGAGAGAGAGAGAGAGAGAGAGAGAGAGAGAGAGAGAGAGAGAGAGAGAGAGAGAGAGAGAGAGAGAGAGAGAGAGAGAGAGAGAGAGAGAGAGAGAAAGCACAAATGTCAACCAATCGATCATCTTATATTTTATTTTTGTAATGTGTGATTCTGTACTGCCGCTGTGTACTAAGATACAGATGATTCCTGAAATATTGAAATATTTAATAATAACATAGTTGGTGGGCCTACATGGTTTGATTGTGAATATTTCACATGTTTAGCATTTTCTCTAGCAATTTTGAATGAAATTATTTGATATCAAAGATTTATTTTTCAATTATTTTGAATATATTATATTTTCCGTTTTCGCTAGGAAAACAAACATCCAAACTTCAAAGTCAAAGATATTTTTTAATATCCTTTGTCGAATTTAATAAGAATCGTATTAAATTACAAGTCGATCAAGTCTAAAGAAAAAATTGAATGATGAAATGATTCTACAATCTATCAGATTCTGAAATATGTTTTGATTACGTTAACTATCCAAGCAAATAGATTTTGGTTCCAGAAAAGTGAAGTTGTAAATAAATCTTTTAAATTGTTAATCATTTCTTTATAAACTCTATGAAAATTTAAATGCTCTTTGAAATAACGTTTTATATACAAATTTTCATGATATTTTTTACATGCTATCGGAAAAAATGTTTATTGTAAATGATACTAAATCATGTAGCTTTTTCTATTAGAGCTTCTGTACACTTAAGACATCTGATAATGAAGTTTTGTAAGCGTATATAAAGCTTTTTCTATAAGAGCCTCTCTACACTTAGGACATGTGATTATGAAATTTTCTAAGCTTATTTGTAGCTTTTTCTATACGAGCCTCCGTACACTTAGGACATCTTATTATGAAATTTTCTAAGCTTATATGTAGCTTTTTCTATAAGAGCCTCTGTTTAATTAGAACATCTGATTATTAAATTTTCTAAGCTTAAAGGACTTCGGTGAATGTCTTTAACCTTATTGAATGAATGTCTGTAGTGAGCCTAGTTTTAAAAATATAATGTTCGATAGAAAAACACAAATCAAGATAAGTGCGTAGATTTTCACGGTTAGCAATATGCTTCTTAGAATTATGTACCTGTACCTGTACATCTGTGATAACATAACTACCCTGAAAATGAAGACTGCAAAGATGTTTGAAATGTTGGTCAAATAAATTAAGATAATAAAATCCAAAAAGCACCCAAATCAAGGTGATTTGGATAATATACTTGAAATTTCATAGTCTGTATTTAATATCTTGTAAATAGTAGTTTGGTGGTCTATCCTATCTGTATTCTCCTTCAGAGATTAAGCGTGATGGTTATGTTGTTTGTTACATACACATTTGTGAGATGCATGACACGATGTATGGATGTTTAGGAATTGAGAAAAATGTGTCAGGTGTAACAGTGTTGCGGTCTGTTTATTCTACCAATCCCTTCGAAGAGATGGCGTGATAGTTAGTAAGTTAGTTATAAAATATTGAAAAATCTGTTTTCTACAAAAGTACAAATGATCACTATCTTTCAATTTTTATATGAAGCACTCACTTTGTGGTTCTTATAGATTAAATTAATCAAAAACATTTTTTTAACCATGGAATAAATAATAAAGGGGTGTTATAATAACAGATTTTATATCGTCTTAATGAAACTTGGTTACACGCAAAATTTCTTTTTCTTCCTTCTCCTTCCTCACCCTATTCCCGTCCGCTCCTGGACAAAGGCCTCATCCATTCCCTTCCATGTCACCCTGTCCTGTGCAGACTGCATCCAGGTTATTCCGACGTGTCTGTTCAGATCATCCTTCTACCGTAGTTGCCGTCGCCCTGCACTTCTCTATGCTATCCACGGTCTCTAAGTCAGTAGTATTCTTATCCACTTTTTGTCTGAGCTTCTGGCTACGTGACCTGCCCATTGCCATTTTAGAGTCGCCACCCGGTGGATGATGTCAGTGACCTTTGTTTTTTCTCTCACCGTATCGTTTCGGACTCTGTCTCTTAGGCTTATTCCTAACATAGCTCTTTCCATGGCTCGTTGGGTCGCTCGTAGTTTTTCGGCACTTTGTTTGGACAGTATAACAGTTTCAAGACCATAAGTACCAACTGGACGCGAAACTAGTTGGCATCAATTGAAATAAACATACCGTAATTCAATACATAGCGTTTTTTCAATTTATATCTATAATGCATGATTGTGATCTAAAAAGATACAAAATTATATTATTTCTGACTAGAAATTCTTGTATAATTAAATCATGCTTCTATCATACTCCAAATATTATTAAGGGTAAATCTCGTATTATTCAGGGGCGCCCTGTAGGTGCACGGTGGCTAGGGGCGGGAGTGTCCCCGACTCATGCATATTAAAGTGCAAAGGATGAGCTGGGAATAGCGGAATATCGTTATAATTTTAGACAAATCTCGACTCTGGAGGAATTTGGAATGAGATCATAATTCCATAGTTTATTTGCAATTTAATATTGCACTCCTTCCTCCTGGCGCTGAATCCATTCAGAATGCATTGCGTCTTTATATAGAGATTCAACGTTATTCATATATTAACATCATTAACAAATCTAACTGCCAAAGTCTCTCCCCAGCGGGATATATACGAGTACAATGAATATAGCAACATAATATACACTGTACACTCATATTCCGGTACTATTTTGTCTACTTGTTTCAGGTATAGCATAATTAGATTAATATTTTTTTTGGAATATTTTTTAAATTAACAAAATTCATTAATTTCTTTTTTATTCGGCTTATATCACTTGTGTTATGGATATACACATTTGAATAGTTTTTTGAAATCATTGTATTTTCACAACAGTTTTTATCAGTTTTCCCAAACACATTTATAAATTAATGAAAATTTCTGCACTGGGGAAGGGCTTATTCGTCCAGAAACATGTGTGTGAAAGGTGCGAAAAAGTGTTTTCAAAAATTTATTCAAACACTTACAAACAAACGAACCATCACGCCGTTTCCCCACAAGAGTAGGCAGAGAGAATTCTTCATTCTACTCTACATTTCTTTCTTATATCAGCATTTGAGATTCTGTCGTATATCGTTCTACCACACATACGTCTTAGGTACCTCATCTCTACAGCATTTATTCTGCTTTCATCCTTCTTCTGCCAGTTCCACGCTTCGCCTCCATACATTAAGGAAGGGACCAGAACTCCATCGTGAACGGCCGTTTTCGCTTTCATTGATAAATTTCAAATATAAATATATTAATAATAAGTTAAAAAACCATGTTATTTAACTACGATACATACACTTATATCTTTATTTTGCAAGCGACTGGTTTCGCCAGATTCATAAAAAACATGGTTTTATTAAAAAATATATTAGAATAAACTTCCACAAGAGATTTCAGTAAAATCATTCGATTATCATAAATCTTAATGTTGTTAATTGTAATTTCTTGATAAAAAATATTACTTTACTAACCAAATGGAATTATACTTAATAAACATAATGAAGAAATGTTTTATTCATAAAATAAAATAAATGTTTTTGGATAAGGTTCTCAAATCAAAAACGTTTTTGATTGGCTGACCGTTTTTAAAGTCATTTAGGCCGAATATTAACGCAAAAACAAAAAAAAAAAAAGGAATATTAAAATGTCATTAAACGGAAAAATATAATGCCGCCATTGATACATTCAATAAAACACGAGACTTGGTCATTTTAATGTTAAACTATTTATTTTCACATTCTATTCAGACTATCCAAGTATGTCGACCTTCGTGGCCGAGTGGTAAGTGCATTGACTGCCACCCCGAAGGTACCGGGTTCGATTCCCGGCGAGGGCAGTGTGATTGTCACACTGTCTTTGGTCTGGTATAGAGTTCACGTGATAATAAAATGGCGATAGATTAGCTACCTATCACATGTCACGAGAATCACTATGATAGCTATAATACTTTTTACATCGATTTGGCTCATGCTGTCATGATGTAAAGATCGATTCAACAAAATAATAATAATACTAATAATAATAATATTAATGTATGTATTGTTATATGAATAATATATAACGTTTTATTATTTTAAATAAAGTTTTTCGATCAATGCTAATGACATACACTTTTGAAACTACTTTCAGTATTTCTAAAGAATACACGCTTTAATAAATATGTTTCATCACAAAAACAAGCAAGGAAATTGGAGTTCACTAAGGAATCGTATTTTTTGCTTCGTTTCGCAAACATTGTAGAGTAGTAATAGAAAAGTGTGTCAATATCTTCATCTAACCTGCTCGTATCTGAACTGTTGAGTACTCAAACTCTAGCATAACTAGTGAGGAAGAAAAACACTATAGAAAAATCGAAAAATAACGAACACGTCCTCAGTGAGAAAATAACAAAAAATGTTCAACGAAAATAGTTACACGACAAGGAAAGATGAATTGATTCCGAAAGGAAGAGCAGCAAGAATATCGTCTCCTCTTAAGCGCCATCTTTTTTCAATCAGTCGCGATTCATTTATTTTTCTCATTTTCTTTTATTTCTTTCACAAAAAAGAGAAATATCTATCGCTGTGTTTTCATTACATTTCTAGAAGGAAAATAAAAATGATGGCATCCCCGAAGTGAAAAGTACAATTTTTGGCAGGATATAATCAAAAACAAAACATTCGTTTGACGAGGAATTTCTGAATAATCCAAAACAAAGAGTGCTCTTAGGAAAAGTTCATTAAACAAATCTAAAATATATGCAAAATATTTTGGCGAAATTGAGGGAATGAATCAGAAAAATGTGCTTTCTAAGTGAGCTTTTCATAAATTCTGGTCCGCGGAAGAAACGAGCTTTTGGAATACAAAACGTGTAGAAATGGAAATGCTGAAATGATTTGAGGATGGTTATGAAAAGAAAAAATATTCTTATATCGCATTTTTCACCGGTCCCATTATGAATCTCATTCAGAATAATTTCAGCTGAATAATGTCTTGAAACTTTTCAATAACGCAATATGTTTTATTCTCCGAATCAAAGTTAATAAAAACCTTTCATATTATAAGTTTCATTATAAAAATTGCACATTGCATATTCGGTAATAATGTAGCCTCAATTATTCTTAATAGTTAAGTATTATATACTTAGTTTCGGATGTTTTCTGTATCTGAATTTTTGATTTTTTGTATTTGAAATTAGAATTATTATACTTCTGCGAAACACTTGATTCTGGGTCGGTATTTACTATGTAATATTAAGGGAAACATAAAACTTTATTCGTTGGTAAATATTTAACTTTTGTAAAGGAAAATAATGATTTGGGAAATGTATCCAAGTACCAGTAAATGGCGGTATTACGTTAGAGAAACCTACCCTTGTTATTTGGTATTATTAAGCAAATTTATACAATAGGGGTAGTTAGGGGATGAAACTATCCAAGTACATAATAATAATAAAATAAAGGGAGTGTTAGTTTGAATTTTATATTCAAATCGTGAGCAAAAACTGTTTTGCAAGGCTTTATAAAAATAAAATAACGAAATGAGTCTATGAAATAGAATTTTTATTTTAAAGGTATGAGATTTCAGCTGTTATTCTTTCAAGAATATTATTTTCATTAAATTAGAATTATTATTAATCTTCATTAAATGTTTCAAAGGGTCCTAAAAACGTTAATTATGAACCTACATCTCAAAATGTCCAGGAAATTTTTGAATGACGAGTCTGTGCTTACGTTTTACTCCTTGGACTTTCTTGAAAATATACAAATTCTTAATGATACTCGTAGATGTTGCTTCACAAAAAAAGTTCATTCAAAACGGAAAACTCTGATTTTCTTAGTAAATTAACATTTATTACCCCATGTTTTGCACAAGATACACCGCGAGTCAAGTTTTCAACCTTCCTGCTTATTGCACTAACTACGCTCAAAGTCCGGCAATGTACCGAATTTGCGACAGGTACAATAAGTACTTTTGTAATTTTGATGTTTTCTATCTAAACGAATCTTTCGGTGTTAATGAAACTAAAATGTTACTTTCCATTTTTATAAATTTTAATTATTACTTTAAACTCTTTAAAATATTTCGTTTGTATTAGTTTAACTTCGATTTTGATTCATTAGTCTGAACTACTATTTTTGACTAACTAACTAACTAACCATCTCGCCGTCTTTCCAAAGAGGTAGGCGGAAATAATGGACTGGCATACTTTTCTTTCCTAACATACTTCTCATGCTTTCCTCAACATTCATACATCGCATCATGTACGTAGTTCGCAGATTGTAAGACCTGCTACTACCCGATGCTAGCATCGGTTAGCAAAACAGCGGCAAAATATAATCGATTATGATATGTACAACAAAGTTTTTTTATTTAAACGGTTCATAATAATCAATATTTGATTAATTTAATCTTGTCACGTTTTGATCGGTCTTCTTATATTTCTAGTTTTAATAACATCGTTAACATAAAGTTTTTTTTACCATTCTTTCCATTTTTACCATTTTTCTTATGATTTATATTTATGGTAGCATGTTGGCCTTATTTCATTGTTTCTGACTACAAAACTAACTAACTAACCATCACGCCATTTCCCCGGAGGGGTAGGCAGAGGGAATGGATCGCCACAATGCTCTGTCCTGACATACATCTCGGGCTTCCGCTACATTCATACATCTACGATGCACGAACGTCAATTATTCCGACTTCGAATGTGGCCGCCTTTTAATAATTGATTAATTTGGTCATCCCATGTTTTCCTCGGTCGTCCTTGGCTTCTTTTTCCACTCACGCTGCTTGTGTACAACTTTTTAACCATTCCACTCTCATCTATTCGTTCCATATGACCAAACCATCTCAGGGATCCTTTTATAATTTTATCCATGATGCAGTCATCTGCCTTACATTTCTTTCTTATTTTATTGTTCGGTATTCTATCATACAACGTTTTCCCACACATTCTTATTAGTGATCTCATTTCTACGGCGTTTATCCTGCTTTCATCCTTCTTTTGCCAGCTCCAAGCTTCACTTCCATACATGGGGGTTGGCACTAGAACTCCATTGTGTACTCCATCTTTGCTTCTGTGGATATATTTCTATTTGCAGTAATGACTTTGAGTGCGCCATTTATTTTATTCCCAGCACTAACCCTTCTTTCGATGTCTTTCTCCATTTTTCCGTCTCTTTGCTTTTATACTCGTACATGTATTACAATAGCTTTTGATAACCGTAAATAAACAAAAAATGTTTGTAGTGTCATCCGATAGTGTGCTAATTTTAAATCTAAATATAGTGGCTTAATCACTCGATTGAGAATAATACACAAAGAAATGAACACGTGACAGAAAATGATAGAAGAGGTTTTCAATTCATTTTATTCATCGATGTACCAATTATAGCATAGAACCGCACGCTTCAGCAATAATTAGCATAACTCGATCAATCTCCCATTAATAATCAAGTCAACTTAACAGTGTTGCCCCGTGGTAATTATCCTGACAGCGGCGGTGCCAAGTCACTCCATTATTCGGATTCACGGAAGACAATGGTGTATCAAACTGGTGAATGCTAATGTAATCTTGTTGCTATGTAGACCTATACAAGAGACACACTGAGCAGGCTATAATGCGAGTTGCGTAATCGATTTAGGTCAGATCTTGTCAACTGCAGATCTATAGCGCAAGATTTCTAAATAAAGCTAAAATCTTTGTAATTAACACGAATGAAAACGTCTATTTTTGAGATGTTTTATTATTAGGTTATTACATATGAAATTGGCGTTTTGCCGTACTGGCAACTTTGATCTCAAATATCTTCTCTTTGGTTAGGAATTCCAAATTAAAATTTATACAGCTATTAACTCAAGTATTTTTGTTTTGAAAATTATAATTCATTTGTTTTTTCCTCAGTTCTTTTTTTTGCGTCACTCAGTTTACAAAATGGAAAATTTGAAATATCGCGTTATTTACGAGTACGAGTTCCACCGTGGCACCAGTGCTGCAGAAACGGCTCGAAGGATTAATGATGTGTATGGCGACGGTGCCGCAAAAGAAAACACAGTGCGTTTTTGGTTCCAACGTTTTCAATCTGGAAATTTCGACCTGCAGAACAAGCCCCGTGGACGGCCGGAGACCAAAGTTGATAATGAAGAATTGAAGGCTATTGTGGAAGCGGATTCATCGCAAACCACGTCCGAGTTAGCTGCAGGCTGCGGTATTAGTGATAAAACTGTTTTAATCCACTTGAAGCAAATTGGAAAGGTGAAAGAGCTTGAAAGGTGGGTACCTCACGAATTGAGTGAAGCAAATCAACAAACGCGCGTTGACTGCTGCGTTGCATTACTCAACCGGCACAATAATGAAGGGATTTTGAATCGAATCATTACCTGTGATGAAAAATGGATCCTAAATGATAATCGGAAGCGCTCATCGCAATGGCTGAACCCTGCCGAACCAGCCAAACCATGCCCCAAGCAAAAATTGACTCCAAAAGAGTTACTTGTGAGCGTTTAGTGGACTATTGCTGGTGTCGTTCACTACAGTTTTCTTAAATCTGGCCAGACGATTACGGCAGATGTTTTTTGTCAGCAACTGCAAACCATGATGGAAAAGCTAGCTGCTAAACAACCGAGGCTGGTTAATCGCTTGTCCCAACAGATTACTATTTTTTTCGAAATTTGGATAACTTCTTGCAAGGGAAAAAATTCAACTCCGATGGGGCAGTCCAAACCGACTTCAAAGATTTTATTGATTTCCGTCCGAATGGTTTTTTTAGTAAAGGGGTCGATGAACTACCAATGAGATGGCAAAAGTGCATAGATAGCAATGGTATATACTTTGATTAAATAAATATATCATATTTAAAAAAAATCAACTTTATGTTCCTACCATACAAAACGCCAATTTCATATGTATGGACCTAATATATTTTATCAGATGACATGTTTCACCTCGCTAAGGCCTTTTCAAATGTATTCCTATAATATGTCATTCCTATAGAACGTTATAAAACTTTATGAAAACAAACGTTTTCATTAGATTAAATTATTTTATATAGAGTTTTACATCAATGTTCAAGAAACAATTATTAGGTCCTTACATATGAAATTGGCGTTTTGTATGGTAGGAACATGAATTTGATTTTTTTTTAAATATTATATATTTATTTAATCAAAGTTTTTAGTAGTAGTAGGGATTTTCAAAGTAGGGATTTTCTTTTTGAAATAACGAATGATTAGTTTATACAACAATATTAAAAATCTGATGGGAATAAATTCCGGAACAACAATGTGGGTACGAGTCTTATTGAAAAACAGCAATGTTTGCATTTAAAATGAAAACTTGTATTGAAACAGCATTGTATCTGAATCAAATATTTGATTCAATTCCTAGTTGAGATAACCTAAAGTTTTTTATTGGAATTTTTTAAGCCTCGTGAAAACAAATCATGAAAATCATCGTTTATCTCAGGATGAATATAAACATTATTACAGATGTAATGATTTAAATAATCGAAGCAGAATGTCAGAATGAAACAAATCCTGAAAAAAAAAACAGAAATGAAAACATTGCGACCTATCGTGGGTAGAATTCCAGTGAAGGAAACCTAATGAGGAGATTCGTAGGACCTGTAATATTGATGGTATAGTGAGTAGGAAGAGAAGACACTTATAGAAGGACCACATTTAAATGATTCCTAAGATCGTGATGCATGGAAACCAGAGGGTCGTCGACCACTAAGACGAGCGCCAAAGACATGCTAAGAAAGCTGGTCCTTTTCCCTACAGGACCAAATTTAATATCCTTTTTCAATAAATCATAAGATCTACATGAAGCAGAAGAAGAAGAATAGGACCAGAAAGTGTTGTTGTTTTATTATATAATAAAAGGCGAAAAGAGAAGGATGGAGTGCCGCATCGGTTAAAGTGTGACAGTCCATTCTTTCTGCCTACCCTTTCGGGGAAACGGCGTGAAGGTCAGTTTGTTTTATTATTATTATTATATAATATAAGATAATAAGGTCCATTGTTTTGGCCAAAATACTATGATATACAATACTTCAAAATTATTAACTATTAAAATTGAACACGCTGTTTTGGTATCCCAACTTTTATCATTATTTATTTTCCAAAACAGCTGTTTGCGCCACCGATGTTGGCATCATCAGGTGTTTTTTTTTGTACACCTGATGATGCCAACATTGGTCATCGAAACAGCTATTGCCGAAAGAGCTTTGATAGAAAAGAAACACTCATTTAATCCATCTAAAAACGTTAAAATTTTACATACATGCCCAAAAAGCAAAAAACTATATGAATTAGAAATTTTAGAAATAAATCAAGGTCATCACCATGAGGTCCACTCAAGGGTGATAGTCAACGTTAGGAAGACCTGACAAGACACAGAAAGAAGAAGAAGAAGTTAATAGGCACAGTTACAACACCCCTGACCAAGTAGTCCTTAATGACCAATTACTGTTTGCTTACTCCCCTTTGTTATACCCAATATAAACAAAAAAATATTCCCGGAATCTATTACTGCCAAAAAATTGTTTTGTTTGATTCCAGACCTTAGAAGCTATATGGATCAAAACTTGTGTACCATAAAAACGTTTTAAATTGTATCAGTTAATAAGAATGGAATGGTAAACTAAAAAAAAATGCTGGTTATAGTTTTCAATGTGTTATATCAGGTGCTTTTGTGTTATATAATATAATATAATGATGTAAGTAGAGAGATCCAAATACATTGCCGTATTCCTGACACAGTTACCCTTATCAAGTGTCGCCCTCGGAGTGTGGTCGTGTGGACGGAGGGAAAGAAACGGGGCGCATTGTTGGAGATTGTTTTAAGAACTTGACGATTCATCTTGGTCACCGGTCTGCCTCCGAATGGACCGCACATTGTTCGCTACGTGACGCGGTTTTCCGACAATTTTTAAATATATTTTTGCTCAGAAAAGTATCATTTTATTTAATATAATATATCAAAACACGTAGGCAATCTTTCAACAACGTGGATTCGTTCCCAGAGTGGGCTTCAAATTTATAAAAGTGAAACTTTTTTTATAAACGTTTGAAGTAAGGTTTTAGCAACCACTTAAGTAAATAAGATTACTAGATGAATTATACGATATAAAAATAAGAAGACACACACATAGCTTTAATATATTTGAAGACAAGGTAAAATTATCTTACAGTTTCTCGTTTTCTTTAAATTTTATCTAAGACGTATATTTACCAGAGCGTACTGCATTTAATTTTAACATAATTCATTAATACGAATTGTAGATGAGTTTGTTTATTTATGAAGTATGTTTACAAAGGATAGGCATGTAGAGAGGGATAATAAAATAATGGTTGGGGCAGGCATGAAAGTGAATGGTGCAGTTGAAGTTTTTATCGCAAATAAAAACCTATTGTTATTCTTTAAGAAAACCTTATGTATATAAGTGAAGAATAGAACTATAATACAAAATAAGGATGGAAGAAGGATAAATCCAGTAGAAACGACATCTCTCAGACGAATGAAAACGTCAGGAATGATCATTTCACCTCAACATATTGTGTTTTACCTTGCTTAAGCATTATCAATTGACAAATGCCTTGGTATGGCAAAAGATTTCATTCCCATTAAATGAACTTAAACATTTAGAAAACAAACATTTCCATTAAAATTAATTAACATATGTATTATGGAGTTTAACATTATTGTTCAAGAAATATTTAATGTACTTTATAAAAATGGTACTCACGAATCCTTTTTTTTCAACCTAATTAACTAATTAACTAACACCGTTAACTCGGAGGGGTAGGCAGAGTTGATGGAAAGCCACACTGTTCTATCCTTCATACGCTCGCGCATCTTTTATATTCACACACTGTGCATGTAACATGGCCGCTTTTCAGTAATTGATTAATTAATTTAATAATGTCATACCATGTCTTCTTTAACCTTTCTCGAATTGTTTTTCTGTTCACTTTATGAACAATATATGAACATTGCATCAATTATGAACATTTCAAAATGATTGATGAATACGAAACAAATACGAGAATTCTAATACCGAGTAATTTATTGTTTCTTAAACAATGATATAAAACTCCATATTAAATAATGAATACGAATGAAATCTTCTGTTTTATACAAGTTTTATTAGAATTTATAAAAATGACATGTTTCCTCTGTCTAATGCATACTCGTACATATCAATAATGCCTCAGACAATTATTTACATTTGATAATACCTTGGACAGGCAAAACATGTCATTTGAATAAATTATTGTAGAATTTGTAGAAAAAATCCGTTTTCATTCGTATTATCGAATATCTTTTAACATATATCAAATATCCCTAAAACACGTGTGATAAAATAACAAACACAATAGAATTTCAATCCGATTGTAATTTTCTTGTTGAAAGAGATAACTTTTTAACCGTAATACAAAATCTGAATCGTTTGGCTTCAGATAAATGATTCCAATTCGTATCACGTAGAAGGAAAATTTAATTTCGATAAAATTATATTCCCTCTGAAGACTTTCCGGGCGAAATACATTATTTGATTATTATTACACAATTTCTTCAAAGGGCAATACATTGGATATTTTTTATTAAAATCAAATATATTTTTATTTCAATGAGAGTCAAGACTAAGTAGTCACGGATAACAATGTCGTAGCCAATGCATTTTAAATAATTAAATAATTTATAATGTTATTTTTCTAGAAGTTTTAGTATACTTTATGGGAATGACATGTTTTGCTCTTCTATGGCATTATCAAATGTCATTTCATAATGCTTTAGAGGGGCGAAATATGTCATTCCCATAAAATATAATAAAACTTACAGAAAACTGACGTTTTCATTCGTATTAAGTATTTAATATGGAATTTCACATGATTGTTCAAGAAACTATAAATAATGCTTTTTAAAATATCATAACATAGCATTGCATTAGCAAGGTAAAATATGCCATTCTTATAAAATATTAATATTTAGAAAACAGACTTTTTCATTCATTTTAATTTAACTTCAATAAACAATAACGACTTTTTGTTTTTGAACATCAAACAGATTAGATTTTTAAGACGAACGTGAGATGGATATTTACCTGTTTAAAATGTGACCGCGTATTGTACATAAAATAAATTTCACATTGATAGTTTGGATATTTGATAACATTCAAGTTAGGTGAACGGTATCATTCCCATTAAGTATTGGATAATGTGATATTTTTTTAGTATACTTCCAATATTTGGAATACAATTTTAAATACTTGTTGCAAATGTTACAAGTTAAAGTCAAAGGTTGTAGTAGAACATATTTATTTCGATAGATACAGACACAAGCGTTTATTGAATTGAAATAGAGTAGTACGCGCACAAAGACGTGCGTGCGCGTGGACGTCCGAGGCCAAAGTGGGGTGCAATACAGCAGGATTGTTGCCTATATTGTAATATAGATGAGTGCATATATTTATTCATATGCAGACGCAACTTCTCGATCTGAGACGCGGGATTTATATTGTAACGTAAGTTACTATTTCTTATTTATTTTCGGTTATCTTAATATTCAGTGTTTAGCTCTAGACCCCATTCAAACCCCTAGTTCCCGTTTTTACCACCAGAGTCCTACTTTAAACTCTTGTTCCCGCGCGCTTCGCGATTTGGCGCTAAATTCACCCCGATGTGTGCGCCCTCTGCAGTTGACTCTCAGCCCCTTCTGCGCAACCCCTTCTGCGCAGCCCATTCGGCCCGACTTCACTTCGCTTTGAGCTGTCAACTTCGCGGCATCGATTGGAGGATCGCCGTTTCGACCCGCGATTTTCCCGATGGGATAATCCGTTTTCATCTAGCCTCATCCGCCATGGAATAACTTCGAGCAAGGTATTTGCGGTACTTGCCATCGTGCCCATAAAATCTGTGGCATTATTTCAGGTCTTCCGCCAACTTGTCCTGCACTATGGCGATGCCAAAAGTGCATATCCGCTCCCAGGCCGTTTGTCAAGCCCGACCTTGCTGCGGTTGATTCCCTCCGCCACGGTCCGAGCCATCCTCTGCTCCCGAAATTGCCGCCCACGTGTTGTCGCACATCATGCCCCGACAACGTGGTTGACCTCACCACCATGCGGAACTGCGAGGACCACTTCACGCCGCTTCAGACAGCACCAACAGGTTAGGGAACCTCGTGTCTGCCAGGTGACGCTCTACATATTGATTTGCTGACCCACCATCTTCTGGTCAGCGTCGCTGATAACGTCTACGGACGACGTCGCCGGTCGATGTCCTGACGAGCACGCCGTCGAGGAATCGCCTCAAACAGCCTCTTCATTATTTCACCATGTGCCTCTTTTTTTGTATACGTACGACATCTCTAGCCCCTAGATAATAATTGTAACTATTTTTTGTGTTATAATAAACCCTCATGTATTCCGTCATATGTATTTATTTACACCTTTCCCTATTCGAATGACACAGCCGGAAAGTATCTCACGAGAAAACCGGAGATCTAAGGGCCCGCTCTCTGCGCTAGCCGAGGTAGGGAGACACCCATTACACTGGCGCCCAAACGTGTGGCGTTCTGGCGTTGTCATTCGATGAAGGACTTGTGTGGGCTAAACATATGTCGTATATTGATTGTTAACTGTTTATTGTCGAATTGGTAGTTTGTAATTAATTGTTTATAATGGAACAAATAGTAAATGTTCCCGGGGCCCATTTCAAAACCCTTTGCAAGGCGTTGAAGGATCGCGGAATATTGCCAAAGAATACCCTCGTGGAAGTCCGTGTTCAGGCTGAGGAATTCAACTCACGGACGAGTGATGTCGTTCCACTCACCATACCCCCCACCGTCGCTGACCTGCCGATCTCCGCCCCCCTTTCAATCGTGTCCTCTTCATCGGTTTCTCTAACACGACCCCCTGTAGAGCTTCAGCCCTTGAATGTTAATTTCGCATCGTGGCCTGTGCAACATTTCACCGGCGCGGAAGATGTGCGCGAATTTTTCACCCGTCTAGAAGAAATCGCCAAATCTAGACGCTTCGACTCCCAATTGTTGCCATCTGTACTTCCCGAATTCCTCAAAGGCCGCGCTCTGACACACTATAGAGCGTATTGTACGACCTCCAGTGACTGGGTGCTCCTTAAGTCACAGTTCCTGCAGCGTTTCGAGGATGACGATTATGTCATCTCAAAGAAGCTGGAGATATGGTCCTCGCGCCAGTCTCAAAATGAATTAGCGGCAGACTACTTCGCCCGGGTAGTGAGCACCAATAGTACCATTGGGGAGGACGGTCTCTCTGACCAGGAGATCCTCAAGGTATTAAGGAAGGGACTTTCGCCCAAATTAGCCCCCGTAATAATTTCAGCCAACTTCTCCTCCGTCGTGGAACTGGAGAGAGCATGCCAGACCTACGAAAGATTGATTGGTGCGTCGGACCACCCCAGCCGCTCTGAACCTAAATCCGGCCCCTACGTCCAGAAATCCCTAGCTGCCGTTCGTGAGCCTCCCAAGAGCCCCCTAAGATGTTTCTCCTGCAAAAATCTGGGCCATATCGCCAAGAATTGCAGAAAAAAAACCTTCCTGACACCTCTAGACCACCCCCCAGTTTTTTCGCAACAAAAAACTAGCAGCTAGCCAGTCTCCCGTAATCCCGCGCTCAGCGGAGTGGTTAGACTGGCTGGCTTCTGTCAAATTATTCCACGAAACCTGGTATCTCCATGCGGTAAAAATTACAAATGCCCGTGACAATCGCCCATACTTGAATTTTAAAATCCACAGTGTCCCCTTTCGCGGTCTGCTTGAGTCCGGTGCAGCCATCAACATCTTAGGCGGAAATCTGTACCAATCCTTTATTAATCTCAATTATAAAATCACCCCTGGTAATTGTTCAATTCACACGGTCGATAATAACTCCCACCGTAGTATCGGAACCGTTACCTTGCCCATTCGTTATGACAATACCACCACCTGGGTATCATTCGTCCTAGTCCCTTCCCTAAACGACTGTTTCATCCTTGGAGTCCCTTTTCTTGAATCATCTGGACTCACTCCCAGGCTATTTCCTGGACATCTGGATAACAAACCAGCCCAACAGTCAAATACTCAACCCGTGTACTCAGTGAATCCCTCGCCATCTTGTCTCGTCCCTGCCGAAGAATTGAATCCTGCTCAGTCCAAGGACTTGGACCGAATTAAAAACTTGTTCGAACAAATTTCTGTCGAAAAGATAGGTCTGGGCAGGACCCACCTTGTTAATCACGAGATCGACACGGGTAACCATCCGCCGGTTAAACAGAAAACATTCCCCTAATCCCATGTTCGCCGCCAACAATTAATAGAGGAACTAGAGAGAATGATCTCGCTGGACGTAGTTGAACCCTGCAAGAGCCTGTGGCTAAATAATGTATTTATTGTCCCCAAAAAGGATGGTTCTGCACGATTCGTTCTGGATCCGCGAAAACTAAATTCGATTACCAAAGCCGACTGTTATCGCTTACCGAACATTGACCGAATTCTAAGCAACCTGCGTGACACTAAATACCTTACTGCCCTTGATTTAAGCATGGGGTTCTGGCAGAGGCCCCTGACTAGAGAATCAATGATTAAAACCGCATTCTTTATTGAGGGTAGGGGTCAGTTTTGTTTCAAAGTTACTCCATTCGGGATCGCCAATATACCGAGCCAGTTGCAAAGGTTAATGGATGCTCTATTTTGTGATCTCGGTGACCATGTTTTTTGTTATCTCGATGACATTCTTATTTGCAGTCCAGATTTCGAATCTCACGTCAGCACACTCGCCCTGGTTTACGAACGTCTGCGCGAGGCCAACCTCACTATTCGTCTAGGCAAATCAGAATTCTGCAAATCTTCACTGAAGTACTTAGGCCATGTGATTGATCGTGAAGGAATAAGAACTGACCCAGACAAGATTAAGGTAATGATTGATTTCCCCCGTCCCACATCTACCAAAGAAGTTAAATCCTTTTTAGGCTGTGCCAGTTACTATCGTAAATTCATTGCACATTTTGCCGAAATTGCTGCCCCTTTATGCCGTTTAACAAGTATAAAGCTTAAAGGCACTTCCTTCCAATGGAACGAAGAGGCTGAACAATCATTTGTTGCCCTAAAAAATATTATGACTACCGCCCCTGTGTTGAAACCCCCTGATTATTCTGTACCCTACATTCTTACTTGTGATGCCAGTGGTATTAGTATTGGTAGCTTCCTTGCCCAAAAAATGCCTGACGGTTCCGAGCATGCTATAGCGTATTTTTCCCGAAAACTGACTGCTCCTGAACGTTCCTATTCTACCACTGAACGCGAACTATTGTCTATTGTGGATTCGGTACATCATTTCAGGAGTTACCTGGATGGCACACACTTTACGGTCCAAAGTGATCATGGCTGTCTCAAATATTTGAACAATCTGTCATCGCCAGGAGGCAGACTCGCCAGATGGGCTTGCCGTCTATCACAATATAGTTTCGATTTTGTATATAAAAAAGGTTGCGAAAACAATTTAGCTGATGCCCTAAGTCGCATCGAAGTGTCCTCCCTGACCTTTCCTCCGCCCTTCACTAACGTGACTGATCAAACCTATCTAAATCTATATTCGGCATGTAAGGATAACCCGCAGTCGACAGCCAACTATCTTATCAATAACAAACACCTGTACCGTTATTCGAAATCAGGAAACTCCTCGCGCCCTGACTCCAGCAGCTACCTCTGGAAGGTTGTTGTACCCGCTAATGAAATCCCCCATGTTATATCTGGACTTTCATAACAACTTCTGTCATCCCGGGATTGAAAAAACATTTAGAACCCTCTCGCAAACATTTTATTGGAGCAATATGCGTCGCACTATCAAACAATTCATAAAAACTTGCGACACCTGCAAGGCCTATAAGCATAGCACGCAGTCCCCTTTAGGTTTAATGACGGTGCCTAAACGCCTTTCTAAACCCCTCGTCTCCTTGTCTGCAGACCTCGTAGGGCCACTCCCGATGTCCAATCATCGCTTCTGTCACATTCTGACAGTAGTAGACAACTTTTCAAAATTTGTTTGGGCGTTTCCCCTTAGGACAGCCAACTCCAAAACTGTAATTAAATTACTCGAGGAGAAAATATTTCTGCCTTACTCTGTTCCCCGTACGCTTATTATCGATAACGGAAGTCAATTTGTCTCCAAGGAGTTCCGTAAATTCACTGAAGCCTATGGAATACAAGACTTGTACTACAACGCCCGCTATCATCCTCAGAACAATGTAAGCGAACGTCATAATGCAAACATCATTACCGCACTGGCAATTCTGGTAGGGAATAATCAACGGACTTGGTGTTCAAAGCTTCCACAGATCTCATCTTGCTTAAATAATACTGTCAGTATTGCTACAGGATATACCCCGTTCTTTCTTTTGCACGGCTTTGAAACTGCTCCCCACGGTTCATTTCACAATAAATTTGTTCGTGAATCAAACTCCCATAATCCATCTGACATCACCTCGGACTACGCATCTGGCCTACTTAGAATGGAAAATGTCTATGAAGAAGTTTCTTCCGCACTACTCCAAGCCTTCCAACGGAACGCTACTCGGTATAATCTAAGGCGTAAATCTTGTACCTTGCATGTCGGACAACTGGTCTGGCGCCGTGCCTTCCTTCAATCTGACGCTTCAAGGTACATATCTGCCAAACTGTGTCCCAGATTTATCAAGTGCAGGATACTCAAAAGAATTTCAGATACCATATATGAACTGTCTGATATGGCTGGAAAAAGTATCGGTACATTTCACATCAAGGACTTAGTCAAACAGGAATAGTTTCTAAGTTAAACTTAAAACTTAGTGGCGCCCAAATATATTAACCTATGACTCAAACCTTTGTCTTAATATGTATTTTTGTTCTCAAGGGACTCGCATAATTTCCATCATTTCGCGAGGACGGGTAAGCGACCCCGGGACCCTAGCCATTACTGCTATTCCTAGCATACTTTCCCCCATAGCAGTAGTGTCCTTCAATCTAACCTTGTTTCCTTCCTCATTATGCATCCTATCCCCACTATGATTGCCCCCTTCCTTGTGCCAATTTCTATCTTACTTGCGTTTGTAGTGTCTATTGTGTTATGGTATGTATGAATAAGCGCCTGATGAAGAATAAACTGCCCCCATTCACCACTTGATCTAGTTGTGTTAGGAGCGCTCTAAGAGAAGATGCCTGTATCCATCGAATGCATGAATAATTGTAAATTTCCCGAACGCTAGAGACACTTGGTAGACCTACAGATGCATTTGTATTATGGTTTGGTTATATTTTCCCTTCCTACTTGAGTGTTCCATGTTCTTGTGTGTTCTGGATGGTTTAAAAACTTCTTTTATTTGTGTGGAATACAAGATTGTCCATCACTTATAATATTATGAACTTTTCCATCTCACCTGAACAGGAATTTTATTGACATATCATTTTTGTATGTGCAAATTGTCTAAATTTATAACTATTGTAACACCAATTTCTTTATAAACTTGTTTTTTTTTTACTTCTTATTTATTGTTATATATGTTCATGTGTGTGTTGGGTCGTGAGTCAGTTAAAGGTGTTGCATATTGGATTGGCAATCACTTTTACGATTGAGTTCACTTCTCCGATTCACCTGAACAATAACGTCCATTATATGTTTTAAAATGTTGTAGATATATATGTTGTTTCAGTCACCTGTAGAGTTTGTTTTTGTTGAGAATAGAAGGAGTCAGAACGCTATAGGTATACAGCCTTAGAATATGTAGATATGCCTTATTATCCGAGGCGAAAGGGAGCTAGACCCTAATACAAAGCAACGCTATAGGTATACAGCCTCATAATATGTAAACGGACATGCCTCTGCTGTATGTAATTTAAATTTTTGTTTTTACTGGTGACTGAACACATAATATTGTTGTAACTGTTTTTCTTTATAATCTATCATCTAGGCTAGAGATGTCCAACAATAATTTACCTCAAGACCCTAACCCCTTCTCCTTTTAGAATCAGTGAGTGCTATTTACCTGCAAAGGAAAAAAAAAACAATTGTCTCTTTTGTGCTGTGGAAACTTTAAAACAATGATAATTTTTGTATTTATAACTTAACTGTGTTTGTGTTTTTACCTGAACTATAATTTGTATTTTTTTTTAAACTTAACAATTTGTAATATGTCAAACTAACTGCTACCTAAGACTTAAACCTGCCTCCATTGTGTTTAATGATCCTTAATTTTCTGAACTTGTGACTATAGTTTGTATTTTTAAACTAAACTTAACAATTTGTAATATGTCAAACTAACTGCTACCTTTTAGGATATAAACCTGTCTCCCATGTGTATAATGATACATTTTTTTAACTTGTGAATCTAATTTGTACTTTGAAATAAACTGTCTTTGTATTTCTCAATTGTCCAAACTGTCACCTTCTAGGATTTAATCCACGTGTAACTTTTGTATGCCATTCACTGAAGGAGCTTTTTTTATTATTTTTTTTTATTCCACATAAGAGCGAGTGTAACGTAAGTTACTATTTCTTATTTATTTTCGGTTATCTTAATATTCAGTGTTTAGCTCTAGACCCCATTCAAACCCCTAGTTCCCGTTTTTACCACCAGAGTCCTACTTTAAACTCTTGTTCCCGCGCGCTTCGCGATTTGGCGCTAAATTCACCCCGATGTGTGCGCCCTCTGCAGTTGACTCTCAGCCCCTTCTGCGCAACCCATTCTGCGCAGCCGATTCGGCCCGACTTCACTTCGCTTTGAGCTGTCAACTTCGCGGCATCGATTGGAGGATCGCCGTTTCGACCCGCGATTTTCCCGATGGGATAATCCGTTTTCATCTAGCCTCATCCGCCATGGAATAACTTCGAGCAAGGTATTTGCGGTACTTGCCATCGTGCCCATAAAATCTGTGGCATTATTTCAGGTCTTCCGCCAACTTGTCCTGCACTATGGCGATGCCAAAAGTGCATATCCGCTCCCAGGCCGTTTGTCAAGCCCGACCTTGCTGCGGTTGATTCCCTCCGCCACGGTCCGAGCCATCCTCTGCTCCCGAAATTGCCGCCCACGTGTTGTCGCACATCATGCCCCGACAACGTGGTTGACCTCACCACCATGCGGAACTGCGAGGACCACTTCACGCCGCTTCAGACAGCACCCACAGGTTAGGGAACCTCGTGTCTGCCAGGTGACGCTCTACATATTGATTGCTGACCCACCATCTTCTGGTCAGCGTCGCTGATAACGTCTACGGACGACGTCGCCGGTCGATGTCCTGACGAGCACGCCGTCGAGGAATCGCCTCCAACAGCCTCTTCATTATTTCACCATGTGCCTTTTTTTTGTATTCGTACGACATCTCTAGCCCCTAGATAATAATTGTAACTATTTTTTGTGTTATAATAAACCCTCATGTATTCCGTCATATGTATTTATTTACACCTTTCCCTATTCGAATGACAAACAGCCGGAAAGTATCTCACGAGAAAACCGGAGATCTAAGGGCCCGCTCTCTGCGCTAGCCGAGGTAGGGAGACACCCATTACAGGATACAGCAAAGGATATAACCAAGGATAATATTCCGTACCTTCTTAGGTAGATATATAATAATTTATTATTTACCGAACATATAGAGTCGTTTAGATAATATTCAAATTGGTGTTATGAAAATTGTAATGTAGGATAATGTTAAAGAGCCATACGCCTACGATTTTTTTTTATTGATAACTTTAAATTTCAAATTCTACAGATGAAAATTTTTAATAAAAAAATATTTATTTTAAAATTTAGGAAATTTACTCTTTATTCTTTAATCAACACCTGAACCCGAAATCAAATCAGTAAATCTCATCAGTTTTCAGCATTAAAAAGAAGAAATAATTAACCGTGGTAAAAAGGTGAAAGCAATAAAACCAAATGGGCGGTTTTTTTGCTCTTTCGTTTTTTTACTTTCCACGAGCAACTGCGAAAATTTACGCTTATTCGAGTACGTTTTACATTTTTTGCGTTCGCCGTAAATAGAGTTTTTTCCAAAGTTACGTTGGAAATTCTGTTGTTTATTAGCCGGTGATAGAGCCTGACAAAGTGAAATGGGCACTGGGTAGCTATATTGATATAAATTCCGCGGATACCAGTACAAGTTTGTAATAAAGGGAAATAAAATATTCAACAATTCTGCTATTAAATTCACATTTATAATGTTCAAAAGCTTCATATGATTAATGTTGGCATTTCGTTACCTGAGAGTAAGAGGGTTTCAACTAACAAAATTTCACATTTGGCTTTTTTTCGTGTAAAGGGTTCTTACTAACCTTATCTACGAGTATACGTACAATTAAAAAAACATGTAATAGTATCATCATTTTGATGTTACGAAAATAATCAAGTTCCATCTGATCATTCAAAACACACTTCACTGAAGAAGGATTAATTTAAACTTAGAACTTTATTATTCCAACTGTTGCCAGACAAAATTTACACGTTTCTCGGTAAAATAATTTCTGTAAATTGGAATAAAACCATTTTATTCCAAGATACACACCCGATACCAACAAAACTTTGACTTGATTTTTCTCAGCTTTTTACTTTTGTCAGTTGGAACCTTCTTACTCTACGAAAATGTTGGTGTTGGTGACGATTTATAGAAAGCCAAAATATATGCACGAATATGTACAATAGAACCTTATTCTGGTTTACTTATAGCAGTGCTAGGTATCAGTCCCTCGATAGAGTTAGTGAAAGAAAGATTTTTAAGGGAGACCCATTAAGGGACGAGGGTGTCACGAGGCAAAAACTTGAAGAGCAAACTTAAATTTAACAAGCTAGACCAGCAAGGCATTCTTAAATGTTATAAAATGAATATATCACGCTTGATAATACCCTAAAAAATTCTGGAAAACTTACGTTTTATTCAATATTAAATATTTAATATGGAGTATTACGAGAGAGCGTCTCCCGCGGGAGCGAAGAGAGAAGGATGGTTAAAGTTTGGCAGTCCATTATTTCTGCCTACCCCTTCGGGGAGACTTTAGTTAGTTGGTTAGTTGATTAGTATTACGAGACTAAGACATACTCGTATGTGTTAATGTATCACAATTTCAAATGCTGATATAAGGAAATAATGTAGAGCAGAATAAAGTATTATGAACAAGCTGTGTTGTTAAGGCACATGGAACGTATGGATGAAAAAATAATGGTAAAGAAAGTATAAAAAAAGAGCCACGGGTAATATTCATGCTCCATAAGATAGAGGTATAGCAGAAATTTCTTCTGCACCCTATCCACCATCAGGGAATATCGAACCTCATGCGGCGCCCAGATAATGGAACTAAATTCCAACCGGCCTCTCACCAGAGAGCTACACAGCAACTTCAGCACCTGAATGTTACGAAAGATCTCTGCGTTTCTGATGACAAAACCAAGAATGTTGAGGAAGCTATTATATAATGAAGTTATGTGAATTTCTAAAAGACAAGCAACCACGAACAAAACCCCCAGATCCATGGACGTCACCGCTCTTTCGAGCTGCGCTTCATCCATTAGATATCTGAAGTAAATTGTTTTAGTTGCTCGTGTAAACGACAATACAAAGCACTTAGAGATGTTAAAGAACAATTAATTATGTTTACTCCATTGCATGTACTTTGTATATAAAGCTGAAGATTCAAGCAGTCTGAAGGAGAAACGAGAAAAACGGAGACATCGGATCTAGTAATGTTGCTTCAGAGAAACGGCGTGATGGTTTGTTGTTGTTATTGTTGAGTATAGCGTACTTTCGCAAGCAGCAGCATTCACTTTTAATAATACATAGTATAGTTAATTTAATAATTTAATAATTTAATAATACATAATTTTAGATAACAGAGTTTTATATTTTAAAAATACAAAGTCGCTTTGGATTAGTTAAGTTAATTATTTTATTATTGAATCAACATATAATTTACTGAAGATTATTTCATGTTTATTTTAACTGAACAATTATGAACAAATGAAGAACTTAAATACAAGAAAGTTTGTGGTTATTTTCTAGAAATCTTATTAAACATAACCTATACCCGAGAACCTTTCATTCTAAAGCGAATCTCGGATGACATGTAACATAAAGGTTCTGTGCTATGGAATCCTCGCGAAGCGAGATATTCCGTTATGCTGGAGAGGGTTCAGAAAAAAATTCTGAGGTATATATCTCTACATGAGGGAGTATGTGATGAGTTATCCGTGGCTCTATCCCACGGCATTTCTTTTGGGAATGCTCGGAACCAATTCTCTACAGCTTCGAAGAGATGGACATCTAATAATCCATTTCTTCGGATTAAGAGGATACTTCGAGAACTCGGCCGTACTGGAGGATGTTGGTCTTTTTGTCCCCGATAGATATCTCCGACAGCTACAGCACAGATTGTTTTACCTACCGGCCGCCAAAACCAATCTGCCTCTGGTGACACCGGTGGGAAGAGCAATTAGTCTGCTGAACGCGGTCTCCTCGGAGATCGACGTCTTTCATGTTAGTGAAAGTACGTTCAGGGGACAAATACTCTTGACTTTGGAAAGTATCTTGTCTTCCTAATGTCGAACCATCACTAATGCGTTCCTGGTATTATGCTGTATGTGTATAATATCTTACCTGTACTCAATAGATGCCTCAAGTATTTATGCTGTTTGTAATATCTTTTGAGTAAATTAACTGATTTGATTTGATTTGATTTGATAATAAACATACTGAAAATTGTCATTTTTATTTATATTTAATATTTTATTTATCCTTATTCTAGATCATCATTTTCATTAAAAGATATCCATATCTTTTGTACGTAATCATAATAATATATATGAAACCCACAAATTCCAGATGGTAGTATGAGAAATTATCGTCTAATACGGTTTTGTTGGGTGAACGACTTAGATCAACGAAGAGAATCTGTAGAATGCTGTTTGCTGAGCAAACCCCCGGTCGTGATCGACTCGTAATATGAAAGCTTATTATCATTTTCTAAGAACCGAGAATACGTTGTTGCCCACAGATAATATTTTTATAAATATAACGTTGTCTCGATAACCATATAAAAATATATATCAATATTGAATATTCAAAGAATTTGTGTCTGTTCGGGGATTCAAATTATTCGTATTGTAATGACATCTATTATAGTAAAAAATAACGAACCATTACGCCGTCTCCCCGAAGAGTTAGGCAGATAGATTGTACTGCCATACAATTCTTATCTGTGATACTACTCTCGTTCTTCAACATTTATACATCGTGTGATGCATGCACGTCGATTATTAAGACTATGCATGTGTTCGACAGATTTGATTATGCCACGTTTTTTTGGTCTTGGAATACTGGACAAGCCACAGATTTAATTCTACACCGTAAGCTGTGAATCCGTTTTTAGCTGCTGCAATGACAATGCGGCCGTCACCATAACCAATATCGAGCACTTTTCCGGAACAATTTTTTAAACATTTTAAAACATTCTGTATTTGGACGTCTGTCGCTGGTACATATGGTAAACATACTTTTCTCAAAGCCGGTGTGACAAATGGAAGACATAAAATGCGTAAATGAGTCCTACGCCAATACCTCCCGTTATTCCAATTAAAATTTTGCCTTTAGTTGAAAGTTTAGGACTTGCATTTTTACCTGAGTTTGAAATGCCTAAACTTAGAGACTCCATTTATTATTTTTATGCTATATGTACGTAACAAAAACAAATTAACCTAAAATTTTGACAAGTTTGACAGACAATAATAGACAATAAAAAAATAATCAATTCCCAGTTCTTGCGCTTCCCTTTTATAGGTGGAGACATATGAAGCACTACTATTTCAACGAGTTAATATAAACTAACTAACTAACCATCACGCCATCCCCCAAGAGAGGTAAGCAGAAATAATGGACCGCCATTGGAAAAGTTAAATGCTTCATTGCATTTATTCTACTTTTATTCTTCTTTTGGCAGTTCCACGTTTCACTTACATACATAAGTGTAGGTACAAAAACACCATTGTGCAAGCAATCTCAGCTTTTTGGATTAATTTTTGTTTGTAATGCTGTCTGCTCCAACCATTATTTAAATATCTCTATCCATTCACTCATCCTTCATTAACTTACATCGTTCTCCAGATGATGAAGGTGTAAAGCCCACGAAACATGTCGAGAAAAATAAAATCAAAAGTGGAAAAACAGTGTTAAAGTCATAAAAAATTACTCACTTATAAATATTGCATGAAACAATGTATTTTAGGTGGCAAAATGCAAACAAAATATAAGCTTTCAGTTGTTTTGTTTCGGTTGTTATATTGGTATCTACTAGAATAACAGGCGGTTATATCATACATACTTGTGGTTTTTCTCACCCTCTCGGATAAAAGGCGAACATAGTTTCTAATAGTTAAAGTTTACACGACGAAAACTGGGAGTGGAGATGCGAGTCCGCAGCGGAACTTTGATAGAATTAAAAACTTGTTGAGCGCACACAAATGCGGGAAACATATTTTATGGCTCCATAAAGGTAATGTACGAAGTTCGTGTGTGGAAGATAATGTACGTATTACGGTCGCATCATATTACTCTTGGGTGGGTACTTATAGCATTATAAAAACAACAACAAAAAAAATAAAAACATACGAAATGATAAGCCTATGATCCATCAGTATTTCAACAAATTATTATTCTTCTTCTTCTTCCTCAGCCTATTCCGGTCCACTATTGGACAAAGGCCTCTTCCATTCGCTTCCATGTCACTCTGTCCTGTGCAGACTGCATCCAGGTTATTCTGACGAGTCTGTTCAGGTCATCCTTCCACCGTAGTTGCGGTCGCCCTGCACTTCTCTTTGCCGTCCACGGTCTCCAAGTCAGCAGTCTTCTTGTCCACTTTTCATCTGAGCTTCGGGCTACGTGACCCGCCTATTGCCATTTTAGAGTCGCTACCCGGTGGATGATGTCAGTGACTTTTGTTTTTTCTCTCACCGTATCGTTTCTGACTCTGTCTCTTAGGATTATTCCTAACATGGCTATTTCCATGGCTCTTTGGGTCACTCGCAGTTTCTCGGCACTTCACAAAATTATATATAATATAAAAGTAACATTAAATTTAATATGCAGTATTCGTGGAAGAGTGGCAACAGCCATGACTACCACACCGAAGGTGCCGTGTGAAAATCACGCTGTCATTAGAATGATGGAATTTGGTCCAATCGCACAATAAAAGTGGCGATAGACTGGCTACATATCTCATGACAAATGTTAAGTATCAATAGATAAAAATATATACACGGTATTTGGGTTTAAATAATCTATTAAATTATACATAAAAATGTGGTAAACAGCAGGAAACTACCACATTAAAAATGTTTAATGGCATCTCAAGAATCAATAAAGAAAATGTGACACTTTGCTGAAAAACAATCCCTTTTATTGAAAAAAAAATATATTTAATTTTGCGTCGTTAACAATGTAGAAGTCAATAGAAATTTTAATACTATTTCAACATTTTAATATTTTTTCAAGAAGAAAAATAAGTATTAAAACGCTGTTAATAGGTTGAAGGAAAATTAACGTTTCCCGAATAACAAATTAATGGGATGTTTTAAAGGATTATCAACTCACAATTTGTTTAAAATAATTAAGCAAGGCACCTACCCTAACGGCCTATATAATAAAAATTACTGATATATTTTTTGATGTAGGCAATTTGTTTTTGCTGGCAAAATTATTGTCGCAACATGTAATGAATAAGGACGTTATTTCTACCTCCCTAATCTTTTTATATTTTTTTTTCAAAAAGTTTAGTTAATCTTTAAAAAATATATATTTTGAAATTTGAAATAAGTACTGAAGTATCGTTTTAGGATCAAAAATTCTATGTTGTTGGCTTCATATAATTTTTTTAAATAATTGTGTATTCTACTGAGACGATGAGACAGTTCTATTAACAAAAATGGCATCCTGTAGGCGTTGGCACTTCCAGAGGATGTGGAAGACCGTCTGGGAAAGCTAATGATCGTGAAGCCTGGCACGGAAATCGCCGTAGGCCAAGAGCATCTTGACGAAGAGATGGTCCAAACCGAGCCACCCACTGCTCATCGTCCTACTTAGCGAGGGGAAAAAAGAGTAAGTCCACCTGCACCGGGGGAACCGTCCCACCTCTCCTGCCACACCGACAACGATGCCCCCCTCAGCCCCCTGCACAAGGCGGTATATCTGTTCTAATCGACGCTTATTGTGATGCGTAGGTAAACCATAATCTCACGCCACTTGAGGCGACTCTTGGCAACGGTCTCCAGCACCTCCAGATCAGCGGGAAGAACTCCTCTTATAACCGGAAGCGCCACCGAGGCCGCAGTCCTGTAAACACTGGTCAGTGCTAAGAGAGAGACGTGTTGGCCCCTCAGCAGCGCCGAAGACAATATCTGCACCATTAAGCGTCCCAACCACTAAGGAATCTCAAATCTACTGCATTTATTCTGCTCTCATCCTTCTTCTGCCAGTTTCATGCTTCGCTTCAATACATAAGAGTTGGAGATAGAACTTCATCGTTTGTTCCAGGGTTGGAGCTAGAACTCCATTGTATGTTTCAGGGTTGGAACTCAATCTCCATTGTGGGTTTCAGTGTGTTCCAGGGTTGGATCTAGAAATCAGTTGTGTGTGAACTCTTGAATTTTTTTTATATGATTATAAAATGTATTTGATAAAAATGTTAATGATCAGTACTTGTCACGATAGGCATGGCCTGTATTGTGACTACTACGTAATAAGATCATATCCCTATGTATTGCGAATTTTGTATAACTCATTGGCCCGGAGTCGGCTCGAGTGTGGTTCGGTGATATGGAGTCCCCACGAGGCGAGATACTCGCTCATGTTAAAGAAGGTTCAGAAAAGATTTCTGAGATATTTCTACATGAGAGAGTTTGGTAGCTATCCGTGGCTTTATCCCACTGCATTCCTCTTGGGCATGCTGGGGACCAATAGTTTGCAGATAAAAAGAGATGGGTGCACACTTACCCATTTCTTCAGACTTATCAGGGGATTCTTTGAGAACTCCATTATATTGGAGGCTATCCATCTTTATGTTCCAGATGGTTATCTTCGACAGCGTCAGCATAGAGTGTTTTATCTCCCAGCATGTAGAACCAACCTGCCTCTGGTGATGTCGGGGGGGAGAGCAATCAAACTGCTGAACATGATCGCTTCGTAGATCGATGTCGTTCATATTCGTGAAAGTACGTTCAGAAGGCAAATACTCTTGACTTTGGAGAATATCTTGTATTCCTAATCTCGAACCATCTCTCATGCGTTCCTGGTATTATATATTTTAATGTTTTACCTGTTCTCAATAGATGCCTTAATCAAAAATTGCTGTTTGTAATATCTTTTGAGAAAATAAGTTGATTTGATTGATTGATTTGATTGATTGATTGATTTGATTGATAATTAAATGGTTATAGAATTGTTAGTCATATAGCGGTTTGTAAGTGTTTGTGAGTAATCTTATGCTGACATTGGTAGTGGCTTATGGTAACACGATGATATAATTACATTTTTATACTAGGAAATTTACATACTAGGAAATTTATATACTAAAAAAATCTATTCTTATTATAGTAGAAAATAGTATTTTCTTTATATATTTTACATTATAACATGCATTACGGGGTACGTTCATGGAATTACACACCAACACCCTCACTAACCGGAAAGTTTTCTAAAAAGTATTCACAATTTCCTCAAAATGAATTCAAAACTTTCACAATTTTTCCGGAGGAAAGTTCAGCGAAATTTGGTGTTTACTGCCGATAAAATTGCACGTGATGCACGGCACCGGTTCACATACATTTATGAGTAAGCAAAGTGAACATTTGAACGATTGTGGGTGGCGGAGTTGCAGCGCGAAGTTTAGTGGTAACACACCTTTCTGACACTTTTTAAAATGGTTTCCATTCGACGCGGTAAATATTTATTTGAATGAGCGCAAACCCTTGACGCTCTACGTAAACTTAAAACAATGTTGAATAATATTTTTAACTTTGTACCACTACACTTTATTTTAATTTAAATACAAATATGTTTCGGAATACAGAAGCCCTTTGTTAGTGTAAATATTGAGAAATTAGTTACATATACACTAAATAAATATTAAAAAAATATTAAATCAAATCAAATCTACCCAAAAGACATTACAAACAACAAAATGTTTAAGGCATCTATTGAGTACAGGTAAAATATTATAAAAAATACAACATAGTATCAGGAACTCATTAGAGATGGTTCGACATTAGGGAGACAAGATACCTTCATGAACATGATCAGATTTGATAAAATGCTTGTGTTTAAATTATAATAAACTATTGCGATAGAAAGTTTAATACAAATATTCAATTATGAATTCATAACCCAAAGCCATTTTAGATTTGTTATGTAGACGTTGAACGATCCAAGTGTGCGCGGGAGATGCCTTTTGGTGGCGATGAGGTTGGCAACCCATCACACCGCGTCTCTCGCGATGGCGAAAAGAGAAGGATGGAGTGCCGCATCGATTCAAGTGTGGCAGTCCATTCTTTCTGCCTACCCTTTCGGGGAGACGGCGTGATAGTTAGTTAGTTAGTTAGTTTTGTTTGAGTTTAAAATAATAATTGATTTAGGAGAGACGGCGTGATGGTTAGTTAGTTAGTTAGTTAACCCAAAACCATGGTGAATATAAAAGAAATATAAAAAAAACGTTTTTAGTGGTAAAAATGTATTTTTCGAATAATCTTTTGAATACTTCCATAATATATCGATGAAACACATTTTTAAATAAATCAAATACCATTATCTTATTTTTCTTTTTCCTTAGTGAAGACATTTATGTTCTATTCTGCAGATGGTAGCCCCTACTGTCAGGTGGATTCCTAGCTGCCCTTCTCTATTTTTAGATATGATAGCAGATTAGGCAAGTTACTTTGAGATTGCGTGAGGAAAACCAGAATAAGAAAGATATACTAGGCTGAGGATATTATTATATGAAGTGAACAGCGAAGATGGGACAGTTATGGTCATGTCCTAAGAATGGACACTACTAGACTCCCCTTTATTTAACTAGATAAATGGCCTCACGAGATTCATCCTCGTGGAAGACTTCATAAAAGTTATAAATATAGATTGAAATACACCTAACAGGAGGAAAAATATTCTGGAGAACAGACCACAGAGGCTAAGAGCAAGGAAGAAGAATAAGAAGGAGACTTTTTCATACATTTATTAACAACTGATGTCGACCTTCACAGCAGAGTGCTAAGAGCTCTGACTTTCATACCGAAGGTCCCGGGTTCGATTGTCGGCAATGGCAGTGTGATTGTCACACTGTCTTTGGTCTGGTGTAGAATTCACGTGACAATAAAATGGCGATAGATTAACTACCTATTACATGTCATGAGAATCAGTATAATAGCTAAAATAAATTGTATGCAATAATTGGGTTTCAAATGACCTGTTGTATAGAAGAAAAAAAAACTGTATTGATATAACTGAAACCTCGCCGTGAATGTTTTCTACACATTTATAATTAACATCGGTACAGTAAATTATATGATAATAAAATCAATACATCGGTAAAAGCTTGTGAAAAAAATTGTTGATCATAAAAATTTGAATATTATCTTAGTTCTATCAAATATCAAGTTGATTAGAAGTTGTAATGGTACATCATTACGATTTCTTCGGCCACTGAATTCGCCTCAATTCTCCCCAGTTAAGTACCTTTTCGAAATTTATTTCCAACTTCTCCTGTTTCCGCCCTGTGAGCCACCGCCGCCTTCCCAATTGGTAACACTGCTTTTTCGGTACTCTATGCTTCGAGGCAGAAGCCCGTCACTTCCCTCTAGTCAGCCATTGCGGGTAGGCCGCCATCTTGTGTTTTTTCGCCAGTGCCCAGTTACCACCACGATGTAGGAGAAACGTTAATCCGTTTGCATCCGGCTGGACCAGCAATGGTTCAGCCTTTCTCCCATCATATCAGGTAGAATACTAATAATAATATCCATATCGAAGACCGCACATTGGTTCCACATGTGCGTCATGTGTCCGCGTGTCTGCGATTGATTCCCTCCGCCACGGTCCGAGCCATCCTCTGCTCCCGAAATTGCCGCCCACGTGTTGTCGCACATCATGTCCCGACAACGTGGTTGACCTCACCACCATGCGGAACTGCGAGGACCACTTCTTCACGCCGCTTCAGACAGCACCAACAGGTTAGGGAACCTCGTGTCTGCCAGGTGACGCTCTAAATATTGATTTGCTGACCCACCATCTTCTGGTCAGCGTCGCTGATAACGTCTACGGACGACGTCGCCGGTCGATGTCCTGACGAGCACGCCATCGAGGAATCACCTCAAACAGCCTCTTCATTCTTCCATCATGTGCCTTTTTTTATGTATTCGTACGACATCCCTAGCCTCTGGATTATTGTTATAATGTTAACTAGATAATAAACCTTAATGTATCCCATGTAACTGTCTTTATATTTACACCCGTCCCTGAATCGAATAATATACCGAAAAGAATCTCACGATTACCACCCTGAGGATTAAAAACCATGCTCTCCGTGCTAACCGAGGAGGTACGTTTCAAAGTAGAATGTACATACTTGAAATTTTAATTGCCTGGATGAAGCTTATAAATAATAATAATATAATATTTAATGAACAAGATTAAAATAAGATCTAACTTTCTTAGCCTGAGGCTGAGTGCAACTAGAATTTGAAGCGAGTGCATTCATTATCCGGTTGGGTACTTTATTAAATTAAGCGACCGGTAGCGTACACGGGAATTTATCGAGTGACTGCCCCGGGGGGCTTTTCTATTCTCTAGAATCCAACCAGTAAACTAGAAAAATACAGCGCGCAATTACTACTCGTTCGTTACCTGGTATTAGAAAATCAAGTAGTCAAACCATCAAATCGAATGTTGGTAGCTTCAAAATGACAAATAAAATAAAATTGCAATTGATATCAAACATTGTTTGTATTTGTTAAATTCAAATATCCATTATCAAATCAAACTTGTAATTTTAACATTACGATTTATTCGGTCACTGTATACGCGCCTAACTCTGTAGCTCGCCAGTAAAGAACCATTTCGAACCTTCATTCCAACACTCCCCTGTCAGCGCAACTACGGCATCGCCGCTTTATTTCAAAGACACGCACCCCCTACGGCAACACTGTTTTTTCTGCCTATGCACCACGTGCTCGAGCTCACCCACTTCCAGCCAGTCTGTATTGTGAGTAGGCCGCCATCTTGTGCTTCGCTTCATCAGTGCCTCGCCTTCATTAAAATATAGCAGAATAGGAAATCTGTTGCCATTCGGCTGGACCAGCTATGGTTCAGCCGTATGATGTAAAAATTTTCTGTTACTTTGTACTGGCAGAATGGCGATGCCTAAACTGCATATCAGCTTCGGTTGGACGTGGGGGATTTCGAGCGCGCGGTGTATAAAGCAGAAAAACAGTGTTGCCGGAGGGGGTGCGGGTCTTTGAAATAAAGCAGCGATGCCGTAGTTGCGCTGACAGGGGATAGTTGGAAAGACGGTTCTAAAGGGTACTTTACTGGCAAGCTACAGAGGTAGGCGCGAATACAGTGGCCGAAGAAATCGTAATGGTAACATTACGTATTTCATCAGACATTACAAACAATATTAAAGTTTAAGGTATGTATTGAGTAAATGAAAAATATAATATATGGTAATACCAGAAATGCACGAGTGATGGCATGACATTAGAAAACAAGATTCTCTCTAAAGTCAAGAGTATTTGATTTCTGAACGTATTTTGAAAGGCGTCGATCTCAGCAGACTAATTTTTCTACCCACCGATGTCACTAGAGGAAGGTTGGTTCTAGCTGCTGGTAGGTAAAACAATTTATGCTTTCAGTATCGGAGATATCTATCAGGGAAATAAAATACTATTTACACATATGATCAAATATATCAACAGCGAAGCGTTGTCGGGTTCACTGCTAATTTAATATTTTACAAATGAAATTCAGTTGTTCACATTTATGTTTGATTTTACATAAAATGTAGGAGTTATTTATATTAGGATGTTAAACTGCGGAGCCCTGCTCGATATTCAACTTATTCCACGGTTAACGTTTCCACGGGAAGCGAGTAATTTTACAGCTTATGGCTTTCGCCTTTTCCTCGTTTAACTTTTCCCAAACTTAAATTAAACTACGGGCCTTGCGTGTACGGGATGTGGAATCAACATGTAACACTGAGTCCGGGTTCTAATAGAGTATTAAACTCCACGGATGTTTGCCCTGAAAACCTAAGCGGCTTAATGGTTGCGAAATTATGTGGCTAATTATTTTAGTTCGTCTGCAGTCAATCATTACTGCAATGTGGAGCATTCATCATTTTAATGAAGGGGAACACGTGATTGCGCACTGTTACGAGGATAAGCTGTTTTGAATGTTTATGGTGAAGTATTGAATTGAGCAGTCAGATTGTATGGACATCATGATCATGGCTAGAAGTTATGGAATAATAAAATTGGCCGTTGCCTTAGATTTTAAAATATCAAAAATTTCTACAAGTAACATTGTAAATATTTGTTTTCTCATTTTCAACCCTTTACCATCCTCATTTAAAATGGGAAATGGCAAAAAAAGACAAATCATTATGCATGAGGATCGGGTTCTTGATAACTGTGTGATACATTGATGGTGGCCTCGATGGATTATTATTATTATTATTATTATTTTGTTGAAAAAACTCTTTACATCATTACAGCGCAAGCCAAATCGATGTAAAGGGTGAAAAAAAAGAATATCAAAGGAAATATACATAGAACCTTATGAATAGGAAAAGCCAGTTATCTGCTTGCTGCCTGGATCATAAGGGCATTTACGAATTCGCCATAATTGCATCCAAAGAGGTCTATCTCTTCTGCAACCTCATTTAAGAGACGAATCGCCTTCAATACAGGAGAACTTCGAAGGGCCTCTGTGCGGCAATTTGGGGCATAAAATAATATATGCCCCCTTGCTCTGCTATAACTATGGGGAACGTACAGATTTAGCTCTCTCAGCACTCCTGGATTGAAAACACCTCCAGATAATAGCTTAAAAAAATGCTTTCCCAGAAAGATCATTCGACGAGCTTCAAGAGTGTTGAAACCCAACACTCCTGAGAGAAACAGTGAGGGGTACATAAAAGGATAACAGTTATACTCCTTGAGGTATAAGTACCTTAAAAATTGTTTCTGGATCCTTTCCAGCTCCAAAATGACTGTTCTTTCTCTGGGGTCCCAAATGATAGAGCAGTACTCCAAGTTACTCGGCAATCGATTCCATCGGCAATGTCTAGACCATCCTTTACTCTTGTGAACCGGTATGATTCGAAGAGTAGACTTTAAAATATTGTCATCTTCTCGGCACATGGTGTGATCACACCACCTCAGCATTCCTCAAATTTTATATTTTTTCCTGTTTTACATTTCCTGCTTCTTCATAATATTTTAAATATTGACAAACGCTTGACAAAGTTTCTCAAAATACGCGCCGTCGTTTAAGGCAATTAATTTTCGAATATGAGTTAAGGTTTTCAAACTACGAGTATTATACAATACCCTATGGCTTGCAATTGCAATATTTAAACTATTTTTTATACAAATCCGTCACAGATAATTATAGAAGATAAAATAAATCTGCTTCGTCAAAGATTCTAATGACTAAATAACTTTTATAATTCCAATAAAATCTGATCATATCGTTCATTTAAAATTTGTGAAGGAAAACAACGTATTCTATTATAAAATACATTCGCCTTCACTTTATATTGTGGATTCACGTTTGAATAAATAGAAACGCACTATGTATTCTAATATGTACTACACAACACTTTTTTTTAATTGCTGACATACTTCGGTCCTTATTCGGTCCTTCTTCTATGCATATATAAAATATGCTTAGAAGAAGGACCGAAACAAGTCTGTAAGAAAAATAAATAAAACGAGTTTCTATTTTTTCGAAAACTATTCAAATCAATTGTTTTTTTTAAGAAAGTTAGATTTTGAGATTGTAGAATGTCAGGTTATGTTAATTTTTTTCTCTTTTATATTGCTACATACTTTTTAAATATTTAAGCAAAGTAAATAAAGAGAGTCAGAATGTTCGTTTTATAAATTTGAATTACACTCGACGACAGCTCTGAAAGTTACTGAAATGAATACTTCACTCTGTGATCTTAAACATCTGCTACAAGTAAAATAATGACTTGCCTTAAATTTCGTTTTAAATTCTTCTTGTCCATTGTTTGAATAGCTGTCTAGTTAACTAAGATATAAAAACTATGATTTATAAATGAGCAAAAAAGAAAATTAAAATCGTAAAAAATAGGTAAGTCTTTGGAGAGTTATGTAAATAAATAATACATATTTTGAGCGTTATATATTTATGTTAAATATTAGGAGAGTAAGAAAATTTAAACCAAGTTTAAGTTTTGAAATTATTCTTATGTAAAAGAGGATTTATCATTACATTTTCTAGAATCTTGGATATACCGTGCCTTTCAAAGATGGAGAGATTTTAGATATGTCGGTTGAATAGGATACCGATACAATAGGATCAAACACACAATATCTCATAAAACATAATATTAAAATAATATTTTGAATGTATACAAATGCTTGCAGACAAATACTGGATTTTACCCATTGCGGGTATTTTTTTTTATAAGGATTAATTGTATCTCAATAGAGACGAAGATGTAAATTGTTTTCTGGGAACAGAATATGGTGGTCGAGGCGCTTACAGGACTTATGACCTGTCATTGGTTGGGTTAAGCGTCGCTTTATGTTAACAACATTCCCCATTCTGCCCTTCTTCACGACCACCACGTCTGACAAATTTTTGAAAGATGTATAAATGCTACAATGTTGAGGAACACTTCACATTTTTTAGTTCAATCTACACTAGCGCCAAAATATGTTACAGAATATACAGAATATCTCATAGCACCAAATTCTAAGTAAAGTGACAATACGATACATCGAACATAAATCGATTTTAAAGTAAGTCGTGTTATTAAATAAATGCCTTCCTCGATCGAGTGGCTCCAGTTTTTTTGTTTTTACACGATTTTATTTTAGGAATTCTTAAAATTGTATATTTTTAACACTTTCAAGTGGTTTAGCCCTAAGCGGCGCTTCATCGAGATAATAAAACTAACTGTTCCGTTTATTTCTGAATAATTTACAAATAAAAATCGTGAGACAGTTAATTAAATCTGAACGTTAAAAATATTAATTCCTTTATATTAAGGGTACCCATAAGTAATGTCGTTTTTTTCGATGCGCCATCTTTAAAATAGTCTCTTACGGTCTGTTTTGCAGTAAGGACCTGTTCTTAGTTTTTATTGTGTAGCGGCTACCTGTTTGTGGCCTAAAGACAAAATAAAACGGTTTCTTTATCCCTCTAACGACAATGGTAGAGACGTGTCCGTTGGAACAACATCTGCAGAGCTGTATACTTTTTCAATATCATTTGAAAAATAAATCGACAGAAGCTACGAAGGATATTTGCGAGATTTACGGCGACATATTGGATGTCAGCAAATACCAACGATGGTTCAAAAAATTTAAATCTGGTGATTTGTGTTTGGAAAATGAGCCTCGAAGTGGACGACCCGACCAGGCGGTTGAAGCAGCCGTGAAGTCTGAAATCGAAAACGACCCGATGCTGACTATTGAGAAATTATTGGAAAAGGTCGGTAAATCCTGGTCCAATACTCAAAGGATCATAAAGAAGTTAGGCAAGATTAAAAAATAAGGTGTTTGGATCCCACACGCATTGACCAACCGCAACGTGGCTCAACGGCTCAGCATCAGCAGATTATTGCTTGAAAAATAATAATTAAACCCATTTCTTTGTGATTTAGTGACTGGTGATGATTAATAGGTTTAATTCAAACATAACAAAAAAACAATGGCTAAAATGCGGACAAAAGGCCGCTTCAACCCCTAAACAGTCATTGCATTCTAAAAAAGGATTATTATGTGTTTATTGGGTTTCGAAAGGAATCATTTACTTCGAACTTTTGCCACAAGGTTGGACAGTGTCGGCAGAGTTATACTGTCAACAGTTGGATAGCTTTAATGAAGCACTACGACAAAAGAGGCCAGCTTTGGTGAATAGAAGCGCCATTACTCTACAGCACGATAACGCGCGAGCTCATGTTGCGAAATTGACGCGCAAAAAATCTTGGGTGGGTCACCCTGTTGCATCCTCCATACTCTCCGGATCTCGCACCATCTGATTCTTATTTATTTTGTTCTATGGAGCATTTTTTAAGAGATCAAAATTTCAATTCCTTAGAAGAGGTGAATACATCCCTATCACAATATTTTCAGTCAAAATCTGCAGAATTTTACAAGAAGGGCATGGATGATTTTAAAAAAAGGTGGCACAAGGTTATAAATTATATGGGGAATAATTTTATATCAGAAAAGTTAAGTAAAGTATAAAAAAATTGTATTGAATTTCATTGAAAAAAACGACATTACTTATGGGTACCCATAATAGTATGAAAACTTTTACTATTTCACAGAAATATCACAGAAAAAAATAATTCTTCTACCATTGAGTAAAGGTAGAATTTTCCATTTATGAAAGGAGATTTAGGATTTAAAACCGCAACCCCCTGTAGTTTAGTACAACAATTTCCATACATTCACTACTACGAGTATCTATACACCAAAGCGATATCTATAGTTATTACAATAAAGTTTGTATAAAAATAATAAAAAGTTTTTTGATATTTTTTTAAAGCTTAAAGACAAATAAGGTACTCGCAAATCGTTGATTTGCTTTATCAAAAAAAGTTACTATAATTTATTAAAAAACTTTAAAATAAATATTCGTTAAAATAAATGTACAATGCTCAAACAAATATTTGCTTCTAAGACCATATTTATTAAACTTTAATTTTGAATTTATCTTTTAATAGTCATGGCTGAGTGCGACGACTGCTATGAAATAAATTGAATGTTTCTTGAACATTTATGTAAAAATCCATATTAAATAATGAAAAAAAACAAAACATACCATCACGCCGTTCCTCCACAGGGGTAGGCAGAGAGAATGGACCGCCACACTACTCTATACTGGTAATCTCTCTAGATTCCTCCACATTCATACAACGAGTCATACACGCACGTCGATTCCTCCGACTTCTAACATGACCAACCTTTAAATTTTGATTAATTTGGTCATTCCATGTTTTCCTCGGTCTGCCTCGACTTCGTACCTCATTTACATCATTAACGTATACTTTCTTAACCATTCTTTCTCCATCCATGCGTTCCATATGTCCGAACCAACGCAGCGATACTGAAAATGGATGAAAACGTCAGTTTTAATAATATAACGATAATGCCTTACTTAGGCGACACATGTCATTACCATAAAATATAATAGGTAAAACTTCTTGAAAATATACATTTTCATTCGTATTAATTATAAAATCAATTCTAATGAATACATTGACAATGTTATTTACATCTACACTCTAAGAGATGCTTGCTACTTTGAGATGCTTTAGATGTTTCACGGTGGTTGAACGAGCGAGATGAGAGATGAGGCCGTCTCACAGGATGGTTTACGCTTTGGGAACGAGACGTCAATCCGCATCCCGCCATGGCATCTGCGGATGTCGCGTGCATCGGGTTCGCTGCGCCGATTAGGAGAACTCGGTGATATTATACCCTAGTGGACCATAAAGTGGTCGCTTACAATGGTCTCATGTTTCGAATTACGTATTGCGTCACATAACGTATACGTGTATTTACTTATGAAACGTATCTAAAATATAAACCTTATACCATTAAATGAATGACACAGTTTAGAACGTCTGTTTTCGAAAAGTTTAATCATATTTTAACATTCGATAATCCTTTAATACGGCAGAATATATCATTTCCATAAAATATAATAAATCTTCTGGAAAAAAGTGTTTTGAATCGTATTAATTATTTGATATGGAGTTATAATACATCATTATTTGTCTTTTTCTTTATTATATACTTTGTATATACAACACTGATATTGAGATAATTTAAATTACATATCAGACATGTTTCGGACAACCAGTCCTTCTTCAGTGATACATATTATAAAGATACATATTTAAAATATTACATAATTGTTTACGAATATGATCAGTTTTGACAGATGTTATAAAAAATTATTTTAGAACGTTGATGCTTTTATTATAACAAATATTGTTAATCAATTTAAAATTTAAATTAATAATTTGAAGTTCTTATTGGGGTTCAGGTAATTACTTACAACAAAGGAAATAAATTAAAGATTGGAATTGACGTTAAATTCATTTGATTATTAGGTTATTATTATTATTATTAAAAACGGAAAGGCAAATAAAATATTTACAAAACAAAGTATGGCGAACATAGAAGAAATTTGACATCATTGTTCAAGAAATAATAAATGTGAATAAGTCCAAGGTAGTGGTTTTTGAAAAGGAAAAATCACGACAGTCTTAACATTAGCGTGAATGGTGAAACTTTGGAGCAATTAGATGAGTTTATGTATTTAGGTAGTATGTTTACCAAAGATGTGGTGAATGGTGTACTAAAATTTGTAATCCTAAACAAAAACCTATCCAAAAAGCTAAAATTGCGGTGCACATTGGTGTTCTTCTACCGACCCTTATGTATGGAAACGAAGCATGGAAGTGGCGTAAGAAGGATGAAAGTAGAATAAATGCAGTAGAAATGAGATCTCTTAGACGAATGTGTGGATATTCTGTGTACGATAGAGTGTCGAATGAAAATATCAGAAGTGAATGCGGTGCGAATGATGGTGGTATGAACAAAATAATGAAAGGATCATTAAATTTACCAAAGTTTAAATAATGTATATACCTACCTGTAGTCTTAGTTTTATAATTGTACTTCTCCGTCAATAATCTTATACCTGTATTCTTAATTTTAACTATGTCCTATCTTTAATACCTGTATTCTCATTTATAATAGTGTCCTTTTTTCATCAAAAACCTATTACAATACTTACCTGCATAGACGCACAGACTTAACTCGTCTTAGGCTTAAGTTTTACCGTTGCTCTTAAAATGTTCATAGATTTAAGTAAATTGTCTGTTAGAAAATAATGTATTGGAATTTATTCCGTTTATAACAATAAATAAATAAATAAATAAATAAAATGGTTTGGAAATATGGAAATAATGAATAAAGAAATGATGGTAAAAATATTATATGTTAACGATGTAAATGGAACCAGAAATAGAGAAAGACTGAGGAAAACGTGCCACGATCAAATAAATCAAATATTGAATGTCGGCCACGTGAGAAGTCAGAGAAATCGACGCGCGTGCATGAATGCCGAGGAAGCGAGAGAAATATGTCAGGAAAGAAAAGTGTGGCAGTCCATTCTTCCCCTTCGGGGAGACGGCGCAAAGGCTAGTTATTTAGTTTAGTTACTCATAGTTCAGTTACATAATAGAAGTATTTTTCTAAAGTATAGTATAATACATAAATTTAAATTTCATAAAAAAAATCCATCTAGGGAAGTTAACGTGTAGAATAATGTTCAGGTAGACTGGAAACAAATTTCAGCCAGTATATTATTAAGGAAAGACAGATAGGTAAAGGCGCCTTTGTTAGTATCAAGACACATAAATAATGAAAGTCATTAATTGCAACCGTCCCATTTCAACCCTTATATTTTCACGGGGATATCATATCCCGGGTGTAATTATTGTTCAACAAGAATAATAATTTTTCTTTGTTTTAGTCAAGTCCATCACACCAAATGAATTGTCCGAGGCCAGTTAGGGTATCCGGAACCATCTATGAGGCCTGAATAATCTACGGCTATGTGAGCTCTTCCTAATAGAGCCTTAACACGAAAAATAAAGGTAGGTTCCGGCCGACTCACTGACATAGTTAAATAAGTCCAAAATTAACATACAAAGTTTTAAAAAATGTTCACATTGATGATACTGGTATATTATATAAATAATTTATTAAGTTAAAATCTATAATAATTTACTAAATACGCCGTCTCCCGGAACGGGTAGAAAGAAATAATGGACGGCCATACTATTCTTTCCTAGCATATTTCTCAAGGTTCCTCAACAATTTACATATAGCGAGCAATGTACGCACAACTCCTTACGTGGGCAATATTTAATATGTGTTTGATTTAATAATACTACATTTTCCTCGGTCATCCTCTATTTCTTGCTTCATTTACATTCTTTAGTATTCTTTATTCATTAATTCTTAAATGTATCCTAACCTAATCAGTGGTCTTTTCATTCGTATTACAAACACTCCTTTTATTTGCATTTGACTCTCTGTCACATACAGATTTACCAAATATTCGACTAAGATATTTAATTTCTAAATAGTTTAAGTTGTTGAACATAATTTTTTGTTTCATTTTAAATGTATACAAATACTTTTAGATAAATACTGAATTTTACCCATTACGTGTGTATTAATCATTAAGAATTAATTGTATCTCAATAGAGACGAAGATGTTAATTATTTGGAAACAGAATATGGTGGTCGAGGCGTTTACAGGACTTATGACCTGTCTTTGGTTGGGTTAAGCGATCGCTTTATGTAATACAACCATCCCCATTCCGCCCTTTTACGAACACCACGTTTGACAATTATTTGAAAGTTGTATATATGCTACCATGTTGAGAAACATTTTACATATTTTAGTTCAATCTATGTCCAGCAGTGGACGACAACGGCTGTTAAAGAAGAATACACTAGCGCCATTATTTGAGACTAGAGATGAGCATTAAGTAGAAAATCTTTATTAATGTTATGTGAAAGGGTATCTCAACCCAATTATCACACATGACAATGCCCGGAGAAAACTCTCCATTTTTTATACGCTTTTTAACTTTGACCAGTTTTTTATACAACATTTTTTTGTATACATTAAAAAAAACATTAATATACCTGTATTACAGTTTGTAAATAAATATTGAGCATCTGCAAGAGTAGCTAGTTATTATAAGTAGAAATAAAGGAAGACGTGGCATGATCAAATCAAGCAAATATTAAATGTCGGTCACGTGAGCAGTCGGAGAATTCGACATGCATGCATGCCACGATATATGAACTTTTAGGATACGAGAGAACTATGTCAGGAAAGAACAATGTGGCGGTCCATTCTTTCTGCTTACCCCTTCGGAGAGACGGCGTGAAGGTTGGTTAACTAGTAAGTAATCTGCAACAGTTTTAATTTTTAGACTTACTCAATTTTACACGCAATCTTATAATTAACAAGGTTGCAGTATGCTTCACAAATATACTGTCGTTAGTGAGTTTTATAACAGTAACATACCTTCATAATTAACATGTTTTTTAGTAATAAAATGTGATTTTACACGTTTTTTTATGTTTCCATCAATTCGTCACAGAATTTCGTACATTTACGATTTTTGTATTATTAACGTCTGTGTTTACGGTTTGATTAAGAAATATATTGTGCTTTGTAAAATACAATGGCACTAGTTAAATATTGAACGTCGCCCTAGTGAGGAGTCGTAAAATTAACGTGCGTGCATGACACGATGTATGAATGTTGAGGAATTAGGAAGTGTGTCAGGAAAAAAAAGTGTGGTAGTCCATTCTTTCTGCCTACCCCTTGCGGCAGAAAGCATGTGGTTAATAAGTTTTTGATGGTTTTGAGTACACTGTTGAAAGAATTGTTATAAAAATATGTTATATTATTGATTGATGATGTTCCGGGTTCGATTCCCGGCGAGGACAGTGTGATTGTCACACTGTCTGATTGGTCTGGTGTAGAATTCGCGTGACAATAAAATGGCGATAGATTAGCTACCTATCACATGTCACGAGAATCACTATTATAGCTATAATACCCTTTACATCGATTTGGTTCATGCTGTCATGATGTGAAGAGCGATTTAACAAAATAATAATAATAATAATAATAATAAATTTGATTTAAGTATTAAAATTTATATAAATTACCTTTAAAAATCTGGTTGCGTTTACTGATTTCTGTAAAATGCTTTACGTGATTTCAACAGATGGAGTGTCCGGACATGAGCATTTGTAGGGTGGGGGGAGGTGAAGCCCACGGGCAATTTCCCGGCTATATTATAAAATATTTTCCAGACACGTACGGAGGCACAACACATATTGTGAACATATTTATAAGCCAGTCACATATATCTCGAAGGAAAGTTCTATTGACAAGAACATTTTGAAAGCGCCATATCTTTTTTCCGCACCAAATTTTGTATCTCCCGTTTATCCGGGAATTTAGGTTCAGTTGGATATTGGAAAGGTTATATGACTGACTGAATACATTCATACTTACATATTCGTAATAAGTTTGTCAAAAATATTTCTTTTCCGTTCTGTTATGCCGAGAAACTCTGAATTTGTCGCGAACGAATTTACAGAAAAAAAAAACCAAATACATGACACTTGAATACACAAATTCTCCTTATATTCTCACATAATGAAACTGTTATACATTTATTCTCGTATGTTTAAGGTGTACTTATCAAATAATTATTACCAGTTATACGAATGACTCGTTTCGACAGTATTCATATTTTCATCAAGGCTTATACTGTAATACGCTTTACAAAAAACTTTTTCTTTTTATGTTACGAGTTATCCAACACACAAAATTATTATATTATTTCGTATGTTTGCTTTGTAGTTTTATGTAGAGTATTTTTTTTTAATAATTGTAATATTATATGTTGTTATTTTCAAAATGGGGTTAACCCAAAGATATTTAGATATATTATTATGTGTTCTGATTGAAATTTTTATGAAGCAACTATCATAAAAATATATATATTTGTTGTTTCTTGAACAATGATATAAAACTCCATATTTAATGATAAAAACGAATGAAAACGTCAGTTTTCTAGAAGTTTTATTATATTGTATGGGAATGACATGTTTCGCCATTCTTAGGCATTACCAAATGTCAAATCCACATTTGCATTCGTAATAATTCTAGAAATTTATCTTATTAAGAAGATACTGATACCAAATTTTAAATCATTAGAATTTATTTTACAATCTCCAATATGCGCAGAAAATTGCTGATTTTTATAAAGAAGGATTCAGGTCGTGTCTTAACTTGAACCCATGTCCCCTGTACCCGGAGTTAAGTCTTTTGTCCCTTAGACCATCATCCGGTTAAGAAGAGTTTTTAATAAATATATTTTTCACAGAAAAATATGGCTAACATAAGATAAAAAAACTATATTAATAAAACTAATTGTGAAAGAAGAAATATATATTAATAAAACTTCTGTTTAACTCGCAAAGAGTATCGGTGAAGGTAAGATCACTGTTATATTCAGGTAAACGATAGCAAACATAGAAAAACATTCTCGCTCAATACATAAATACGTTTGATAAAACGAGATGTAATATCAAATATTTTATATAATTTGAAACTATAAAGAAATTGTTTACCTTGCATTATTTGTATGGTTATATAATTGAATTCTACTAAAAAAAACATTGTTTATTTTATATGATGAGCCCAAAAATCTATTATCTTAATTATTATTCTTAGGAACGCACTTATCCCGATTAATATCGTATGAGAAATTAATATTCGAATTTAGAATCTACCCCTCACCCACACAGAGAAACACCGAAGCCTGAGCTATTTCTGATATCTGCTTTGAAACAAAATTATATTTAGAAATGAGGAGGATAACTGTAGTGCGGGATATCCCAGAATATCTTATTTCAAGTATTATTATCAAAATAAAATATACATACATATTTTTTTTCAAGACATGTTTTTCACTTACCTCCCTTCCATTTTACCGCAGCCTATCTATAGGTTCACTTTTCGGTGCACCATAGTGGGAAATTGTATTTATATATTAAAAACATATTTCATGGTATGAATTTTTTACTATTAATATCACACAGATGTTTATAGTTAAAATTCATACCAGGACACTAGTTTTGGATACGCAAAGGCGATCAGAGAGTTGGTTCTAAACATTTTTAGATAATGTTAAGAAGTGCAGTTCTCGATTTTCATATTATAGATTGAAAATGTGTCAAATATGTTAAATAAAACCAAACTATTACGCCGTTTGCCTGAAGGTGAGACAGAAAAAATGAACTGCAACAGTTCTTTCCCCAAAATACTTCTCTACCTTCCTTAATATTCATACATCGTGCCATGCACGCGCATCGATTTCTCCGACTATTCACGTAGCCGACATAAAGATAGTTTGGATATATGTTAAAAAAAAAAACAATTCGGCAAAGGTTTCAATGAACTTATTATTATTATAATGTTTAATAGCTTCTTACGTTATTACATCACGAACAATGTGGATGTAAAGGGTATGGATTTTATAATGATTCTCATGACATGTAATAGCGATCTAACCTGTCGCTATTTAATTGTCACGTAAATCCTGTACCAGATCAAAGAAAGTGTAAGAAACACATTGTCATCGCCGGGAATTATTTTCGGGACCTCGGTATGGTAGTCATATGGTAGTCATACGTTCTGTTGCCACCCCGCCAGTTATAAAATCGTCATCACAAATAAGATATTGGCAATTGTAAATCTTAAAGCGCGTCTACGTGTAACGTGAGTGAGAAACACGGGGCTACCTAACACCCCTAAAGCAGAGCAAAGTTCCGTACTCGAGCAGGCTCGTGTTCTGGGCCAAGTAGGTACCTATATTCATGATTCACACGGCCCCCTTTCCTGCAATATTGAGCTGTCAGTACCTACTTCACGACACGATCAGCTTCTCCGACAACGCGTTCTCGAGTCGGACACATGCTGCATCGGCGGAGAAAATTTTCACAGGAGATCGACGATTTACAAGGACTACGCTTTGAAATTCCATTACATGGTAAATCACATGGGAAGGCGAGGGGTGAATGCAGATGAAATATTGATGTTTTCTGATTCTTATATTCGCAGTTTCAATATTTTTAGAAGTTAACGGATAAGTTTGAGACTTACAAACCGCAAAATTTGATATGAATGTTTGCTTTTGATTTTTGGTAGTATTATAATAGTTTATTGTAAATAAAGAAACAAATAATAGTTATTACTTTTTGTTTCTTGAACACTGATGTAAAATCCCAAATTAAATAAAACATTCGATTTTAATCATCGGTTCTGTAGGAGTTTTATTAAATTTCATGCAGAAAAAAATTATTTCTCTTGTCTAGAGCAAAACATACCGTTCATACAGAATATAATAAAATAAGACGTTCTCATTTGTATTAAAAACCGCTGTAATAAATATTTAGAAGAATTCCAGTTCTAACTTTAAAAATCATTGTTTTATTTGAAATTTCATGAAACAAGTTCATTGTTAATATTATTGTTAAAGTTCATTGTTAAATATTTTTAAAAATGTAGAATATATTTAGTTAATATCTACAAATTTTCATGTCTTAGATGGGTTTCGGAAGCTCGCTGCTATTTTCTGGAAGTCTTATACCAGCTCCCTGCCGAAACCGGTCGAGGACATAAACATGAGTAGAGACTAAATAGAAATTTAAAAAAATATTGTAAACATCCTTTTTTTATTTTCCTTGTTTCCAGTTGTTCCAATGTTGGCATCATCAGCTGTTATAATGAACGTTGAGTGAAATACTCTATGATGCCAACATTGGTTGGCAAGGCAGCTGTCACGACTATGTCAGTGAATTGAAATTATTTAGTCATAATATAATCATAATCTAAAAAAAATATTTAAATGAATCATTATTTCTAACTTTACATTTTAGAATCTCGAGGCATAAATAACTAATCTGAAGACTGAAAAAAGCCAACACTACTAGTAAGGGATTTAAGCTTATATAAAAGAAGGATAAATAGAAGATTTAACTAAGGATAATAATACGAGTATATTAGGAAAAGTATCAATTTTTTTATCATAACTTAATTTGCATCGAATTCTAAGGATGTGAAGATAATAATATAGTAATAACACAAACATATTATAGATAACACCAACCTTTAAAACTAACGAAATTCGAATAAGAAATAAGCAGTCATTATCGGGGGAACTTAAAAAATCCCACGAAAAGAGGAAGATAACGAAATTTTAAGGAAACAGAAAAAACAGAATTAAGTATTATATAATATAGCATACTTTATATAACGATGTCAACAAATAGCCCACATTATTTCAAGTTATGAATAATCCATTTGTGACCTTATTTATGAATATGAATGTGAGCAGTTGTGAACTTAGTTACCCTTGAATATTGATTAAATAATGGAGTAAGAAATGATTCCATATTTTATATGTGTATTAACAGAAGTAAGTGAAAAAAAATAACGACACAAACATAATTGGGAATACAGGAAAACTGAGGAAAACGTGGCACGATCAAATAAATTAACAATTAAATGTCAGCTAGGTCGGAAAAATTGTTGTGCATGCATGAACAAGACGTGTGAATGTTGAGGAATCCAGAGAAGTTTGTCAGGAAAGAAAAGTGTGGCGGTCCATTCTTTCTGCCGAAGGCGTGCGGGTGAGTTAATTGGTTTTAAGTGTAAAACAATAAAACTTACTTTTGTATTTATTCAAATTTCCATTTCCATATTACAGTTCATCTTTAATTATTCATTATTATAAGTATAACTAAAATATTATGTTACTTTAGGCTAGGCGCTGACTGTGACTTTTTGTTGCAGTAACTTTTTGTAACTATCACGTTGCGTCACCGTGGATGCGCTCACTACTGGTGACAAAATGTTCATTTGAGCGATGGATTTCGAAGAGGTCGCAGTGATTTGCGCTCTTGAATTACGCAGAAGGAAAATTAAGCGAAAGAAACGCTACTGGGTACATCCCATATATAATGAACGATTATTAAAAGGAAAATTTTACACCCTGTATTCTGAATTACGTCAATATCCTCTTAAGTTTTTTAATTATTTTCGTATGTCAATAAACAGTTTTGACGACTTGTTATATTTGTTGGGACCTTTAATAACATCTCTTTATACATACATACCTAAAAGTTATAATGAGTAAATAATGTCAAATAAATATCCATAATATCTACAAACCTGTATTTTCTTATTGTGCTTGTGTTAAAGTTGTTGCTGGAAATAATTTAATAGAAATATCCTCCCACAATTTCCTTTTTAAATTAATATCCGAAAATTCTTTTAAGTTTTTTGTGTACAAAGCTGGCCTTTTCTCTGTTTCTTCTATTAAAAACTCATTGTCTATATCATCTTCTCGCAGAGAAGCCATCTTTTAAACTGAAAAATTCGCAACGCACGTCCGTTCGGTAGGCGCCTCCCGGCAGAGTGATAAAAAGTTTCTAGTGAGCGCACTCCCATACCACTGTACAGGCCGGGTGATAGTCACGTCACGCTAATGTCGCCGGCCGCTGGAACATTTTGTTACCGCATTGTCACGTCGCCACAGTGAGCGCACTCTCATTTACCTCCATAGCACTTGACTCGGCGACAAAATGTTACTGTGACTTTTTGTTACAATCAGCGGGGGCTCTTAATCTTCTTATTTATTTATATTTATATGTCGGTTGCTATACAATATTTGTGGTTACATGTAATTGGTCTTGTTTCGTTAACATTATGTGTTTGTATATGTATATTGAAATCGTTGTTTGTTACCCTTAATAACAATTCAATAAAATACCTTTCTGATATTTGTAGTTTTCCTCCAGTATTTATTTAAGAATCTGATGTTTCTCTGAATAAATTCGTACATAATTATATATATCTATTTCTAGAAGAAGAATCATTTAGTTTTTGTAAACGAAATGAGTATTTTAAAATGTTTTCTGACGAAATTTGGTATACTCAGACAACCGTTGGCAGGTTAGTTTCACGGCGTGGCAATTAAAATAATCCATGTATTCTCCGTCAATCAGTTAAAATAAGTGAAATATGTAATAATTCACAAGAATGAAAACATCTGTTTTCTATTATATTTTACAATCTATTAAGTGTTATTATATTTACCATGAAAAACATATTTTGCCTGTCTACGGCACATTTCATAATGCCTTAGACGGGTGAAACACGATATTTTCATAAATAAAATTAAAAAAACTTCCAGAAAACAGACGTTTCAATCGTATTCATTTGTTTTATTTCAATTTATTGGAATGAAATGTTTAACCTTTTAAGGCATTATTAAATGTTAACGACATTAACGACACTTGAAAATACCGTAGAAAGGCGAAACAAGTCATTCCCATAAATTAAATTAAAAATTCTAGAAAACTTTTGTTATCATTAGTATTATTGATTTAATATGGAGTTTGACATCATTGTTCAAGAAACAACACATAAAGATTTATATTTAAGCAGACCTAGCAAGAAATGGTCAGAAAAAGCTATGGGTAATAACCGTTCTATCAATGATGAAGATATTTCATACATTTTATTTAACATTAAGTTGTACACCATTGCTAGTTTATCTGTGAATCAACACATTCTTTGAATATTCAAATGGATAATACATTATTAACCGTCGCGTTGCCATGTGGTCAATTGAGTTTCCACTGCCAATTTAAAGTTGATTTTCTTAAAACCTATGGACCCTAATATTATAAAAAAATTGTAATCCTCCATTGAAGTGTTCTCAATATTTCTTTATAAAAAAAAGCAAAAAATTACTTCCTTCATCCCAAAAAAAAATATTTTTTAAGACTGCCCTCACCTTCATTCGTGTTAAGGTAGAATTTGTTTTGCTAATATTTACTACTTTATCAAAAGTGACAAATACTTACTCGCTGTTTTGAACGTATTATAAATTATATGTTTGGCCTTTTCTCATAGGTGCGTAATAATACCGACTGTGGACGGAAACGCAGCACGCAACTTAATAATATCAGAACTGTGAAAATATTAACACTTTACCAAAAGGGACAAATATTAATACGTACTCGTTGTCTTGAACGTACTATACATTTTGCCTGGGTGCCTTTATCATACGTAAAATTATAGCGCCACGGCCGCGGCGCGGCGCGGCGGGGCGAGACAAGTTCATACTTGGTGTCAGTTGCTCATATGCTGTGACGCATTCCATATCAGAAATCGCATGGTTCCAGAAAAAAATTAATAATGATATGTTTTTCAAATAATCCATGTATGTTATAGATATCGATTTATTCCTAATGAAATTCCCTACAAGATGACATAAATTAAATTTTGATTCATCTAGTCATATGCTTGATATTTAGATAAAGTTAGCGGTAAACTGAATTGACCACATAGGAGCGAGCGTTTTGTTTTGAACACGGTACGTTAAGGGTTAAACCATTTCACTAAATTGTCTTCGACGTTTTTTTTAGAAATATTTCTAAATATGAAATTGTTTCAGTGTTTATTTTAACCACACCATTCATATTTGAGGTAATATTGACCAGTGGACAACATTATAAAATTATGCTGATTATGTAAACCTATCGTAATTCGCGTTAGATGTTTAAAAGTTTGACTCCCATCAAACGTGTAATGCGCTGAAGTATTCATTTAACGGTTCGCTTACCGCTAAGGGATGCTGGATACTTGTCCGTTTTCGTACTTGATAGGTCAGCAATGAAAAAGTACCTTTACACCGTATTATGCAATTAGTCTTTCTTCTGGAAAAAGGATGAATCCATACCTTTTTATGTATCTAATAAAGTTTATTCAATTCGTATCAAAAAAACTTTTTTTTATAAAATTTAAATATATAACTAACTAAATAACTAACTAACCATCACGCCGCTTTCCTGAAAGGTTAGGCAGAATGTATGGACTGCCATACTTTAACCGATGCGGCACTCCATCCTCCTCTGTTTGCCCCCGCGAGAGAAGCGGTGTGATGGGTTGCGAACCTCATCACCACCAGTAGGCATCTTACGCGCATACTTCGATCGTCCAACATCCACAAAATAAATTTAAAACAAATAATGTACTCGTAAAATAAAATGATATAAGATAAAATAAAATAAAAATAATTAAACACATAAACACGTCAGCTGGACGATCCGGACTTTTGTGTTTATTTAATTTATATTCCACGTATTCACTGTTTTTTTAATTAACTGTAATAAGGCACTTAAAACAATCTAACACCAGCAAGAGTTGATGAAAATTATTGAAGAAATTATTCAAATTGTCATTTGAACAAATGAAACATTACTTTTACGCCTGTCAAAATTCTTTATATGAACGAAAAAACTTCAAAACATTAAAAACGTACTATGTGTCACAAATAACTATTATTAGATGCGGCAACAATCAAATTGACCAAAACAATTTAAATATACTTAAAAACTTATTACATAATTATTATTAACTAGTTAATATCACTTAATAACAATTACCAAGCTATAAAGTATATAGGTATATGATTAGCCATCCCAGTAAATGTTGAAATTCTATTGATAGGTTTAAATTATCAGGATTTGTTAAGAGAAAACAATGTTAAAACGTTAATATGTCATATAAAACGAATATTCAAAATATTACGATACTATAAGTGAATATTATATTAACAAGTGAATTTATATTGTTTTTGATATTTAAAATAACATAGTTATCATTTTGAAACCGTGACATTTTAAAAAAATCTAGAAAAATGCAGGTTTTGTCACATTTAATTTGCATAATTAGACGGCCTTCGTGACAAGTGGCAACATAAATGACTGCTACAGTTTAGGTGCCGGGTTCAATCCCCGGCGATGAGAGTATGAAAAAAAACAAGCTGTCTGTGGTTTGGTAGAATACACTTGACATTAAAAATGGCGATAGACTTAATACCTCTACATGCGGATGAATGGGGTATATCCGAGGTTTATGCACCACAATGATCTATTGATTAACACAGAGTACCGCAGTCTCGAACCAAGAAGAAAAGGTACATTGATGATCTTAGGATTTAAAATACTCCATAACCTCATTGATAGCCCATACCTATTGGCGTTATGGCCTCAATGCATCGGACAGGTATGCTCGCGCTAGAAGACACGATCTGTTGTGCATACCGTATAGCAGGACAAATGTCTTGGCGCAGCATACAATGACCCGGGGTATGGTGCTCTTGAATGAGGTGTCAGTCGATGTGGACATTCTCCAAATGACCTATACGTCCTTTAAGGAACATATAGGTACATACCACATTTGCTAATATAACACGTATTTTTGTATGTAAAATGTATACTGTAATAGGGTTCTAAAGACCTGTCGTATACAAAATAATACCTTACACGTGTCATAGAGTTCAAACAACCCGTTGTATACAAAAGTGGATAACAGCAGGAAATTTCTACATTCAAATGGTCCGAATGGTATTCTTAGATCCAGCAAAAATGTTCCACTTTGCTGAAAAGCAATCCAAAAGATTGAAACCTTCAGAGCAGAATAAAATCAGAACAGCAAGTGCATAATGGGTTTGAATTTTGTAAACGTTTTTTTAGTGGGCGTCTGTGAGTAATTTCCAAATTATCCGTCATTTAAAGCTGTTGATTTTGGGCCACTGAATGAAATGTTGATATTTTTAACACATAAAGTCAAGGAAAATGAACCGTAGAAAATAACAGTACTCACAATTAGTTAATTTGTGAAGCATGGAACTGGCAAAAGAAGGATGAAAGTAGAATAAATGCAGTAGAAATGAGATCTTTTAGACGAATGTGTGGATACTCTGTGTATGACAGAGTGTCGAATGAAAATATAAGAAGTGAATGCGGTGCAAATGATGGTGTCATGAACAAAATTATGAAAGGATCATTAAGATGGTTTGGAAATATGGAAAGAATGAATGAAGAAAGAATGGTAAAAAAATTATATGTTAATGATGTAAATGGAACCAGAAATAAGGAAGACCGAGGAAAACGTGACACGATCAAATAAATCAAATATTGAATGTCGGCCATGTGAGAAGTCAGAGAAATCGATGCGCGTGCATGACACGATGTATGAATGTTGAGGAAGCGAGAGAAATATGTCAGGAAAGAAAAGTGTGGCAGTCTATTATTTCTGCCTACCACTTCGGGGAAATGGCGTGATGATTAGTTAGTTAGTTAGTTAATTATTTTTTTAAAAAGCTTTTTATATAAGATAATATTATCGTATTTGTGATTATATTAAAATTAAGTAAGCAAGAAAGGTCAGTGGTTAATGTAACGCGAGCGGCTTAATGAGACAAAATGTCAAAGAAAATGGAGTGTGATAATGTAAGGTGTAAATGTCACATTAAATTATGAGCGTTAATTGGGCAGTTATAAATTACCGAATAGAAGTACTGAGCGTGTGCTTGCCTCTTTTTATTATAAAAAGGGTAAAAATCTTAATCTTATACAGAGCATGTTTTGGAACTATGTAATAGAAATTTTTATAAGAAATAAATCGTACTTTTTCAATATTCGAGCTTGTTTTTCTAGACAAGTATCGAATGATAGGAAGTAATTTGAATACAAAATTCCGATGATGTGTATTTTTAATATAAAAAATAACTGTGTTAGTTCAATATAAAACATTTCAAAGTTTATTTTAAGGTATTAAGAGTACGATTTTATACAACGATGAAGGTATAAAACCTTCGAAGAACATCGATAAAAATAAACTAAGAATTGTAGTTGTAATAATAAAACTTTATATTAATTCATTGAATAATCAAAGCTTGAAAGTTCATATATAATGGACTGATATCTACATATGTAATAACTAACCTTATTATATAAATAAATAAATTATTATAGATAGTTTATTCTATGTTCGCCATACTTTGTGTTGTAGATGTTTTATTTGTCTTTTTCTTTTTTATATACTTTTATATACAACACATACTTTAATTTTTTTTAAATTACATATCAGATAATTTATATAATATTTTAAATATAAATCTTTATAATATTTGTCACTGAAGAAGGATCGGTTGTCCGAAACATGTCTGATATGTAATTAAAAAAATTTAAAGTTAGTGTTGTATGTACAAAGTATATAAAAAATAAAAAGACAAAGACAAAGACAAATATTATAGATACATTTGAAAACTTCCTGGTATCAAAGTATTGATATTGTATCAGTTTATCTATTCCCAGTTTTATTTATACAATGAAAATGAATCTCATAATATTGCTATTATTGATGATAAAATCAGTAATATATTTTTTTCGATTCCTAGATTCTGGTGAAGTAGTAATGTACTTGAAAATTGACAAAGCATACGAATCCACAAACAATGCCGCCTCTCACATATTATTTATTATATTTTATTATACACTGCCAATATCCAGGAGCTTAGGAATAGGCCCCGGGCACCAGGGAGCTGACATTGGCGTGTTATTGATATTTGGAGGAGACGATATCAAAAGGTTTAGGCTCTCGCCTTTCTTATGCATGATGGGTTCGGTATACGAAATACTCTACCGTAAATAGTATTCCTTTATTAAAGATGAATGAGGATCTCCGATACACTCCGTGGTCTCCCGAACAGCTTATATGGGGCTCTCGTGACGTCATCGATGCGATTTTTTCTGAGTGGCTGCGCTAACGTGAAACGGCGGATAACGCTTGGCTTTCTTATGAGTTTAGTTATTTTCGAAACGGTTTTGCCAAATACAAAGGATTTTGCCTTCAATCCTACTTTTGACATTTTTATTGAATAAATATCAAAGAAAAATATCATTTAACTTATATACGAGTATATATACCGTATTGCGATCTTGAGCGACACATATAAAAAAATCTCAAATCGTTTTATAAATCTCAAAATACTCGTGGGTTTGTCACATTTTAGCATCAATAAAATATTTCCCAGCGGATTCGAAAAAATATTTTTAATTTTGAATAATAATTTAATGGTCATGATGGACTCTGAAAATGTTCAAAAAATTCTGCAACCGAAGTTAGAGTGTACGTCACAATTTTAAGGAGATTTTTTTATTAAATTAAATATAAGAACAGTATGGGGTTAATTATTTTAGCTTGCTCTTTCGGGGAGCCGGCATTATGGTTAGTTAGTTTTGTATTGATGATAGTAACTTTTTTCTGGAAGCTTTATTATGTTTTAATGTTTTATGGGAATGATATTTTTCGCTTTGCTAAGGCACTCCCATAAAATTATATGAAACTTATCGAAAACACGTTAAAATTAATTTTAAATAAAAATAGCGTTTCTACCATATTTTCTAAAAAAATAAAATTCAATGAAATAATGTATTCACTTTTAGTAATTTGTATTAACACCACTTTATTTGGTAACACCAACCGGTTTCGTTCCCGCCGGAGCTTCGTCAAGGTGAGAGAGTAAACTCTCTCCGTGAATCCGAGAGAGTAAAGTGTTACCAAATAGAGTGGTGTTAATACAAATTACTAAAAGTGTATTATTATTTTATTTAATAATGTCGCACCACAAATTAACTTATTCATATGAAAGTTTAAAAATAAAATTCGTTGCTTTTCGTTTTTTAGCAAGCTAAATTTAAAAAAATGTTAATTTTGGCTATATTTTTGACGGGTGAAATCATAATTTGTTTCCCCTAACGATTACGTGACGTCAACTCAAACTCAAACTCCAATCAAACATTGCGCTTTCGTTAAAATACGTGTTGACCTAGCAACCTTAGACCTGCGTCCACAATAATGTTCCACTCAATTAATACCCTCTGGGGTGAGGGAGAAACCACCCTTATTAACGAGAGCCTTTTGATAAAAACACTTACGGCCAACCGCTTGGGGCACCTCCATTGTTCGCCGCGAGCAGAAAAGGCGGGAATTTTATAAACAGAACACTTCAACTCGTTAAGCGTTGCAATATCCGACAGGATATGAGAGAGAAAAAAGACAGTTTACTCAATTTTCTTAAGTGGCCTATATATATATTTAGTGCAACAACATTAATTTAAAAGTTAAAGTGAGTTTTTCCTCATTAGTGGAAACAAACGTACCACAAAATAAACACTTTGCTTTTTAGTAAATATATATTTTATATTTAAAATCTAACTAACTAACTGCCACGCCGTTTCCCCGCAGGGGTAGGCAAAGAGGATGGACCACCATCCTGCTCTATTCTGATAAAACTCTGTAACTTCCTCTACTTTCATACATCGTAACATGAAAGCTCGTCGATTTTTCCGACTTCAAATGTGGCCGCCTTTCAGTGTTTGATTAATTTGGTTACGCCATGCTTTCTTTGGTCTTCCCCAATATTTCATTATAATAATAATATATATAATATTCATATAGAGAGATGGTATACAATTTGGACAAAGGTGATTTTTTGCAATATAAATTTTCGCCAAAGAATTTATATGTACTTTAAATTAAGTCCGATTATAACTTGTGTGTATTTACTTGGATACACTTTAATACAAGAGTCGTGCTTAAATAAATTTAAAAAATATTTTGCTTGAATTCATATCACATGATAAAACGGAGTATACCTCATATTCAGTGTAATTACACCAAGACTTCTCTAGAAAATCTTTCGTGTTTAAGGGACGAAAACAAAATATGGTTTTGTCAACATATGTAGCGTAACCTATTTGTTATTTTTCTGTACGAGTTTCCCAGCTACTTGGTTCCTTTTGATGTGGTAGTAAGTATCGAGATCAAATAAAGTGGAACTATGCATTTTTTAGAATCATCGCCTGTTTCCTTTCACGTTTGTCGAATCGAATCGAAATTGAAAAAGTTGGTTCTTTTTTGTGCACATCTCCATGCTGTCGGCATGAATATATGATGCACTGTCTACGGGGAAAACTCTCTTCTCGATTGGGCATAGCATATAATTCTGTGATATGGTTAGAATACAAAAAAAAATTGAAATATTCCCATGATTGGATCTCGCCTTTTGATCGGTAAAGCAGTAATACATGTGTTATCTTAATAAATATTATCATTAAATAACATGCACGGTCTAATTTGTTTTGGAAGTATTATTTTTGTGTATCAAATAACTGAGTTTGTTTAAGAAGCATTGTAAGATATATGTGAAGTTTTATCTTTTAAGGCTGAAAATATGATTAATACCGTAGATATACGACCACTGAAAAGAATGCGCGAAAGAAAAACGATGTATGATAGAATACCGAAATAAACGATAAGAAGATAAAAAATAATAAACGATTGAAAAACAAACATCGAATAAAAATCGCATAAATGTTTTAATTAAATTGTGTATTTTTGGAGGATTTGTGATTTATTTGTTTGAGTTCATTGGTTCTGATTTTGAAAATTTGGTTTGGTTCATATGGTGCTCCCGTCAATTTGGAGATATTTCGTGTATAAGTGGATTGTTTTGGTAAATTTGATTATTGCCGCTCTTTATGATAGTTATTTATGATAAAAAATACGTTTTTACTGTTTTGGTGTTAAAATTATATAAGTTTTTTCGTTTATAAAAAGAATTTTGACAAGTGTAAAAATAAATGTTTTTCTTTGTTCCAATGACAATTTGAATAAATTCTTCAATAATATTTTTAAGTTCTTGCTGGTGTTGGATTGCTTTAAGTGCTTAATTACAGTAAATAAAATAAAAACAGTGGATAACGTGGAATAAAAATTAAATAAACACAAATGTCCGGATCGTCCAGCTGACGACAAGTGCACCATCTAAAAGAACATTATGTGTTAAATTATTTTTCTTTGTTATTTTATTTTATATCATTGTATTTCAGATAATTTGTTTAAGATATATTATGTAGACGTTGAACGATCGAAGTGTTCGCGGGAGATGCCTGTTGGTGGCGATGAGGTTCGCAACCCATCACACCGCGTCTCTCGCGATGGCGAAAAGAGAAGGATGGAGTGCCGCAGCGATTAAAGTGTGGCAGTCCATTCTTTCTGCCTACCCTTTCGGGGAGACGGCGTGATGGTTAGTTAGTTAGTTAGTTTTGTTTGAGTTTAAAATAATAATTGATTTTTGAATTTTAAATTTCCATTAAAGGAACAAATAAGTAAATAGTATAAAGTTGATTACACAGAAACCATTGATAATATCGTTTGGAGAAAAAACATTCCATTTGTAGTAAATGTATTAATTTAATTAATAAATAAACATGTTTTAAATTATCAATCCCCTCGCGTTCTTTGGCTTTATAATCCGGGTGAGGGATAGAAAGAGGCAGAGGCAGAACAGAACAAGACGGAAAGGAGTGATGGATGGCCAAAATGCTTCGACAGCCCGCATAAGAGAAGAGAAGAAGAAGAAAAAAGCTCGCCGCTGATCCTGTAGCAAGGAAACGTTTTTCGAGCGCTTGATGTGGGAATACTTATTTATTTACGAAAGAGACGCAAAAAGCGTGAAAATCGTTAATGAAATAATGAAAAAGAATTTTCCAGAACTCTTCTTTTCGCAACTGTTGTTTGTTAGAAATAAAAGTATTGGACACGTCTATTGTAAAAACATTCGGTGAACAACGTAATTGTGGTAAAAAGGAAATATTCTAAAGAAATACGACACATCTTCTATACTCGTATGTACCGAATCTGATATTTTCACTGATGTACTAAACAATTGATTATATTGTATTGTATAAGAAAGCCGATTTAAAAACCTAGATCTGATTTTTAAAATACATGTCGAAATTTTAAATTATCGATTGATTTTAGTTTTAAAACTAACTAACTAACCACTATACTGTTCTTCGCTGACATACTTTATCAATTTCTCAACATTCATTCATTGTGTCATGCACGCGCGTCGATTTCTCTGACTCCTCACGTGGCCGAAATTCAAAATTTGATTTATTTGGTCGCGCCAAGTTTTTATAGGTATTCCTTTATTCCTAGTTCCATTTACATCATAAACATGAACATACTATTTTTATCATTTTTTTCATGTGTCTATAACATCTAAATGCTCCTGTCACCAAAAAAAGTGTTCCTATCCTTAAACGAATTTCATTCAAAACTCTTCGATTGATGTGTTTCTTAAATAAAGTGAATGATAGTATAGGGGACTGAACGCTTGGCTGCTGATTCAGGGAACTAGGCTTCAAGCCTGCATATTACCTGATCAATTGTTAGTAATAATTAATTATTTTATGTTCAGTAGAGATTGTATAATATAATAAATTATCATACCATTAATTAATAATCCTTGATGTTAATCTCCTTTTATAATATTAATATATGAAATTAATTTTGTAAATAATAATTTAACATTATAGAGTCAACTTATATCTAGCAACTATAGTATTTCAAATAACTAACTTACCATCACGAGAGGAATAGGCAGAGTCATGACATACCTCTCTTCCTTCCGCTACATTTATACATCGTAACAGGCACGTTCGTCGATTTTTCCGATTTCGAATGTGGCTGCCTTTCAGTATTTGATTAATTTCGTCATGCCATGCTTTTTTTGGTCTTCCACGACATCTCTTTCTACTCACACTGCTTGTATACAGCATTTTTACTATTCGTCCATTCGTTTCATATATCCAAACCATCTGCGGGATCCTTTTCTTAATTTTACTTATTATGCAATCATGCAATCAATGCCTTACATTTCTTGCTTATTTTGTCGTTTGGTATTCTATCGTATATCGTTTTCTCGAACATTATTTTTAAGTGATCTCATTTATACGGCATTTATTCAACTTTGATCCTTTTTTGCAAACTCCAAGCTTTACTTCCATATAAGAGACTGGCACTGAATCTCCATTATGTACTGCCATTTTTGCTTTAGTTGAAATATTTATATTGAGACCGCCATACGTATTATTAAGTATTATAAAAGTACCACAACCATTTATGATTTTTGTTGATCGCAAAAAAAGCTTAATTTTACAGTAAGCCTGATCTAAATTTTAATTATAAACATTACTTATGGGTGCTTAGGTTTAACATTTTAAACTTTTTTTATAAAAAAATATATTTATGTTTTAAAACACATCAACATTTGATAATGGTCAAATGTAGTATTTTTTACGATACGAACTATTTTTTATCATTATTTAACGAGTTCCAAACCTATTAAAAAATAAAAACATGTACATATAACTCTACTCGACCTCATTTCCGCTGTGAATTCATAACGTTTTTACATGTATAATTCAAAATATGTTCGGCATAACGTAACCTTAAGCCACACACGCGTAAATATGCCGTAACACTTAACTCACACATACGTGACGTGATGTTCAAATGCCCGCAAAGAACCCGAACTTACTAAAAAGCGACGGGTAAAACGGCAAGGTAAAACCATCGAAAACCACCAAGAAACAAGCATTCCGAACTACATACATTCGTTGTTCTTTAAAGCTATTTGATAGGTTTGGTTAAGATTACTATACCGCGTAGTTCGTTTGCGTCCTTGGTATTTTATAAGTCAGTTTTCCAGCCACATTTTCCGCTTCTTATTCCAGTGATATTGAAATTTATCGATCGTCATAATTCACGACCCAAACTGGGGAAAATTATTTCCGTCATTACGGAATCGTTAATGCAAACAAAAAAATCGTAGGTGGTGGTTAAAGTCGGGTAGTAAAACTTTTATCTTACATATAGTTCGAGAAAAACTTATTGAAAGTTTTTGTACCTAATGTTTTTACTGGTTTAAAAAAAATTGTTCAATATTCAACGAATCGCGTGATAAAATATTAAATAATGATGTGAATATATGATACTTATTTTTAACAAATAAATATAAAATTTCAGGGATTAAATAGTAATTATTAAAAAAACTAACCATCATGCCATTTCTTCGGAGGGGTAGGCAGAGAGAATGGATCGCCACAATGCTCTGTCCTGGCATACCTCTCGGGCTTCCTCTAGATTCATACATCGTACCATGCACGCACGTCGGTTATTCCGATTTCGAATGTGACCGCGTTTCAGTAATTGATTAATTTGGTCATGCCATGTTTTCCTCGGTCGTCCTCGGCTTCTTTTTCCACTCACGCTGCTTGTGTACAACTTTTTAACCATTCTACTCTCATTCATTCGTTCCATATGTCAAAACCATCTCAGGTATCCTTTTTTAATTTTATCTATGATGAAGTCATCAGCCTTACATTTCTTTCTTATTTCATTGTTTGGTATTCTATCATACAACTTTTTCCCGTACATTCTTCTTATTTATTTCATTTCTACGGCGTTTATCCTGCTTTCATCCAAGCTTCACTTCCATACATGAAGGTTGGCACTAGAACTCCATTGTGTACTGCCATCTTTGCTTCTGTGGATATATTTCTATTTGCAGTAATGACTTTGAGTGCGCCATTTATTTTATTCCCAGCACCAACACTTCTTTTGATGTCTTTCTCCATTTTCCGTTTTCAGTATCTTGTAAACATGCTTCCCAGATACGTAAATTCTGTAACTTGCTCTTATTTCTAATTAATATCTATATCAAAAATGATAAGATCGTTGCTATAGTTTACACATTACCAGATTAACTAACCTTATCAAAAGAGAACAATATGATTAATGAGTAATGTTATATAAAAGATAATATCTTTCAATTTTTCTATTATAAAAGTTTTATTTTCTAGGTTGAATTTTTATTTAAAAATAACCTATTTTTCTTATTTCATCCTGTTGAAAATCGAACGCATGATGTCACTTATTCTAATGTATTTTCATTTCTATTTTGTGAATACATAAAAATATAACAAAAAATGTTTAAACGCAACAAAAAACGATAAAAAGTGATAACGTGATGATAAACGTATCGACATTTTTTTTTTTTTGCATATTGTTAGTGAATTTACTGGTATTATATTTTCACTTATCTGTCAGAATAATGATAAATAAGAATATAATTTTTACTCACCATTTCTCCATTTTGTTTTGACTTGACAAGCATCTTTTCAAGCCATTCCCACTGCCTGGTCATGAGTATAGTTTCCTTGTCGTCCGAGCGCAGTTTATCTTTACCACCAACCATGAGATTTGTATTGAGAGCGATGATTCTTAGTTTACTGTGGGACTGCTCGATTGTGTAGTAACCGCCTGAAATAAAATATTATCAATTAAAATAACGTAAAATTGTTGTGAATAATCCGAAACTATGGAACAAAACTAACTAACTAACTAACCATCACGCCGTCTCCCCGAAGGGGTAGGCAGAAAGAATGGACTGCCACACTTTTCCCTGACATATTTTTCTCGCTTCCTCAACATTCATACATCGTGTCATGCACGCGCGTCGATTTCTCTGACTCCTCACATGGCCGACATTCAATATTTGATTTATTTGATCGTGCCACGTTTTCCTCGGTCTTCCTCTATTTCTTATTTCTGGTTCCATTTACATCATTAACATATAATTTTTTTACCATTCTTTCTTCATTCATTCTTTCAATATGTCCAAACCATCTGAATGATCCTTTCATTATTTTGTTCATGACACTATCATTCGCACCGCATTCACTTCTTATATTTTCATTCGGCACTCTATCATACACAGAGTATCCACCCATTCTTCTAAGAGATCTCATTTCAACTGCATTTATTCTACTTTCATCCTTCTTTTGCCAGTTCCATGCTTCGCTTCCATACATAAGGGTCGGAAGAAGAACACCATTGTGCACTGCTATTCTAGCTTTTTATATGGAACAACTATGGATATGGATACTATGAAACAAAATATATATATTTTCTTTTTCGTCACGGAAATCGGGTTCATGGTTAGGTTAGGTTATGTTCTCAGAGTGTCTGTTAAAAACATGGTAAAAACGATACTTTGATAGTCAAGTATGAAATACCTGGATAGTCCTTGCCGATGGATGTATCAGTTCAAAAGAGGAAGCGAAACGCGCAAGAACGTTGGCGGAGCCTACTGTAGTACAGCAATCCGATGTATGGGCTAATGGATCCTCACTTGCCCTAGCCCAAATAGAGCCATTTACTGAGACTACGATGAGGAGGGAAGAGTTAACAGGAGATGGTACTCTAATGCAAGAAAATACGTAAAAGTAGAAATCTGACACAACCCTATTTGGCACGGACCATGGGAAGTCTCATATAAGATTTACCGCCTTCTAGGCAAAAACAATGTAAGGTTAGAGAAGTTTATTAGAAAAGAAGAGTGAAGCAGCTCACTTTCTTTTCGTCAAGGAAAACCAATTTGATGGTAAGGTAATGGGTAATGTAAAACAGAGTCTCATAAATGATTTCAAAACATGTTATTTTATGTAACATTAGAGTAATTTTTTTTATTATTATAATTATTTAAAAAAAAATATCCCTTGAATAGAATTGTTTGAACCCAATTACTGTAAATAAATTATTTTACCTATTAGATTAATTCTCATGATTTGTGATAGGTAGCCAATCTATCTGAATTCTACACCAGACCAATGATAGTGTGATCATAACACTGCCATTGCCGGGAATCGAACCCAGAACCTTCGGTATGGAAGTCAGAGCTCTTACCACTCTGCCACGAAGGTCGACCGTATTTACTGTTATTTTATATTAAATAAACTTTTATATACAATACAAATACCAAACTGTTTGGGAGAACTAATGATATAAGAAGCACAATAACATTGGTTGCATTCTAAGGGAGCAAAATATTCTTTTCGAACATTGCTTCACTCATATATATAAAGTTACCCTCTTCCTATGAACGAACACCCCAGGTTCACAAAGCAATGTTTATTTTATATATTCGTCTTATTTGTATTTCTATACATTAATATTTTACAGAATACACAAGAAATATCAATATAAAACATCATACCATGCATTGCAGTTAACAAGCGATATATTGATTCAAGAAATATAAGAATAACTCAAGTAAAAAGATATAACGAGAAATAAAGTATCAAATATCTCAGGTTGTATCATCACAAGTCAAAAGAATCCCATCTTCCTTGGAAATTTACTATAATGTTATCATATATTTCTGGATATGTAGAATATCTTGTGTTTGAACGCGTTTTAATAATTCAATAATTTAATTAGAATCGGAAAATATGCACGTTGTATAAATGAAAACATATAAGGTCGTAAACTGTTAGTGAATAAACTTTGTTTTTTATTATATATAACAATTGTATTTTATTACGCGACAGCTGTTTCATCAACCAAGGCTGACGTCATCAGGTGTTAAGATAATATATCAAATGTCAAATTTTCGTGATTTTTCAATTTCTTTGATATAATTTTGAAGTTCTTGCTGAAATTGATATATTGATATAGGAACAAATACACATAAAGATTCGAAAAATCACGAAAATTTGACATTTTATATATTATTGAAACAACTGCTGATGATGTCAATATTGGTTGACGAAACAGCTGTCGCGTAAAATAAAATACAATTGTGATACAAAAAACAACGTTTATTCATTAACAATTTAAAATGTTAAGATATCATACTGTTTCGGCCAAAACAATGGACTATACGAGCATATATGATTACTAATACCGAAGTCCCAAGGCGAGCTAGAGTTGACAGGGAACTGTTATCAACTATCAATGTTCGAAAGATCTCACATCTGGGTCATATACTGCGTGCGGAAAAGTACCATCTTTTCCAACTGATGTTGGAGGGGAAAATGGAGGGACGCCGAAGGCCCGGAAGGAGACAAAGGTCCTGGCTGCGAAACGTGAGGGAGTGGAGCGGCATCCGGAGTGTGGAGGAGCTGTTTCGAGCGGTGCAGGACAGTGGAGGGTTTGCCGAGGTGATCGCCAACGTTGGGGGGAACCGACAGGGCACTTAAAGATAAGAGAAGAAGATATATGGTTGTCGAAAACATAGTTATGTAAGGTCATTTTAAATTGGTAAATAAATTTGTTTTGAAAATGCACGTTCCCTTTATTGTCTACATGCTTGAGATTATATTAAATATTCATAGGCTTATTGTCTCATCTACATAAAAGGCACAGTGCTAGTCGAGCCATTATTCACGGTAGACTTCTGAAGGCTTTTATGCGAAAATATGCTAACTATATTTGACTGCCCAAGTCACGGTATGCCCTTGTGTGGAGAGAGGACAGTAGCGCACCGTACACAGTTCAGTACGTGTGAAGAAACATACAAAAAACACGTTTTTATTTGTACGTGTGTAAATTTATTTTTGAATACTGAAAGGTAACAGAGTTGCTTTAAAAATGAGGGGACGGAAAATAAAATAAATTGTGTTTTGATATAAAATGCAAATCTGCTTTGTAGTCTCTGTACAGTTATTAAAGAAAAATATGTAGGTATGCATACATATATTTAAAATTGATGAAAGCGTCCATGTTTCAGAAATTTTATTACATTTTATGGAAATGACGATTTATCAAATGTTATAGCGAGGCAAATATACAGTTTCCATAAAATATAATAAAACTATTAAGTAACTTTATTTAACTTTAAGCCACATTTTTGATATGTTACCATTATTATAATATTTTCCCTAATTTCACTTCATTTCATAAAAAATGACTACTTAACATTGATTAAAATATACTTTAAAATGTTAAAGAATGTGCAATCATGATTACGCTACTGTATATAATAGAAAGATAGGTAAAGAACAGCCCATACAGCTGAGAGCATCTGGAGACTGCGACGGTATTCGGTAAATTCCGCCCTCCGAGTAAATAACTCCAAGTAAAATGACTGACGCTATGTACACATCCTAACAAACCCCTTCAAATTCCTTGCGACAAAGGGTGAAACTAGTTGAAGCATTAGGGCGCCCGCCATATCTAATTGTAACTGGAAACTTACACTGTTTAAATGACTGAATAATTTGACCTTTTACAGTAAATTGCGAGACATTGTTCTTGGAGTAGCTTTTAGTCCACGTTTTAAAATGAGAGATACGTCAAAACACATACACTAGAGAATGGCTTTTTCCGTATGTACATATGTATATACATACTATACCATTTATCTTATACAACGCAAATGAGATATATATATATATATATATATATATATATATATATATATATATATATATATATATATGCTATATATATATATATATATATATATATATATATATATATATATATATATATATATATATATATATATATATATATATATATATATATATATATATATATATATATATATATATATATATATATATATATATATATATATATATATATATATATATATATATATATATATATATATATTAAGTCGTTATACACAGAAAGCACTGCTAGTGTCAGAGTAAATGGTGATCTTACAGCCTGGTTTGATATCAATAAAGGTGTCAAACAAGGTTGCGTAATGTCCCCGTGGTTATTTAATCTGTATATGGACAATTGTATGAGAGAGCTGAAAGGGTTGGATGTAGGTGCCAAAATGAGCGGAGTGTCAGTAAGCTGTCTCTTGTATGCGGATGACGCTGTCCTACTTGCTGACAACGAGCATGAACTACAAGTCCTGGTGAATTGTATGTATGAGGTATGCATGCGAAATGATCTGATGATGAATGTTAATAAGTCCAAGGTAATGATTTTTGAAAAGGAAGAAACCACGACAGTCTGCAACATTAGCGTGAATGGTGAAAACTTGGAGCAAGTAGTTGAGTTTGTGTATTTAGGTAGTATGTTTACAAGAGATGGGAGAGTGGAGAGGGATATTGAAAGAAGGGTTGGGGCAGGCAACAAAGTGAATGGTGCACTTAAAGTTGTCATCGCAAACAAAAACCTATCCAAAAAAAGCTAGAATGGCAGTGCACAATGGTGTTCTTCTACCGACCCTTATGTATGGAAGCGAAGCATGGAACTGGCAAAGGAAGGATGAAAGTAGAATAAATGCAGTAGAAATGAGATCTCTTAGACGAATGTGTGGATATTCTGTGTACGATAGAGTGTCGAATGAAAATATAAGAAGTGAATGCGGTGCGAATGATGGTGTCATGAACAAAATAATGAAAGGATCATTAAGATGGTTTGGACATATGGAAAGAATGAATGAAGAAAGAATGGTAAAAAATTTTATGTTAATGATGTAAATGGTAGCAGAAATAGAGGAAGACCAAGGAAAACGTGGCACGATCAAATAAATCAAATATTGAATGTCGGCCATGTGAGGAGTCAGAGAAATCGACGCGTGCATGACACGATGTATGAATGTTGAGGAAGCGAGAGAAATATGTCAGGAAAGAAAGGTGTGGCAGTCCATTCTTTCTGCCTACCCCTTCGGGGAGACGGCGTGATGGTTAGTTAGTTAAGTTAGTTAGTAGTTATATATATATATATATATATATATATATATATATACTCTTATATATATATATATATATATATATATATATATATATATATATATATATATATATATATATATATATATATATATATATATATATATATATATATATACTCTTAACAATAATATATATATAATATATATACTGCTATATATATATATATATATATATATATATATATATATATATATATATATATATATATATATACTGCTATACTGCTGCTATATATGCTGCTCTGCTGCTGCTGCTCTGCCTCACTATATATATATATATATATATATATATATATATATATATATATATATATATATATATATATATATATATATATATATATATATATATATATATATATATTAGGTCCTTACATATGAAATTGGCGTTTTGCCGTACTGGCAACTTTGATCTCAAATATCTTCTCTTTGGTTAGGAATTCCAAATTCAAATTTATACAGCTATTTACTCAAGTATTTGTGTTTCGAAAATTATAATTCATTTGTTTTTCTTCAATTGTTTTTTTTCTTCACTCAGTTTACAAAATGGAAAACTTGAAATATCGCGTTATTTACGAGTACGAGTTCCACCGTGGCACCAGTGCTGCAGAAACGGCTCGAAGGATTAATGATGTGCATGGCGACGATGCCGCAAAAGTAAACGCAGTGCGTTTTTGGTTCCAACGTTTTCGTTCTGGAAATTTCGACCTGCAGAACAAGCCCCGTGGACGGCCGGAGACCAAAGTTGATAATGAAGAATTGAAGGCTATTGTGGAAGCGGATCCATCGCAAACCACGCCCGAGTTAGCTGCAGGCTGCGGTGTTAGTGATAAAACTGTATTAATCCACTTGAAGCAAATTGGGAAGGTTTAAAAGCTTGAAAGGTGGGTACCTCACGAATTGAGTGAAGCAAATCAACAAACGCGCGTTGACTGCTGCGTTGCATTACTCAACCGGCACAATAATGAAGGGATTTTGAATCGAACCTGTGATGAAAAGTGGATCCTGTATGATAATCGAAAGCGCTCATCGCAATGGCTGAACCCTGCCGAACCAGCCAAACCATACCCCAAGCGAAAATCGACTCCAAAAAAGTTGCTTGTGAGCGTTTGGTGGACTAGTGCTGGTGTCGTTCACTACAGCTTTCTTAAATCTGGCCAGACGATTACGGCAGATGTCTATTGTCAGCAACTGCAAACCATGATGGAAAAGCTAGCTGCTAAACAACCGAGGCTGGTTAATCGCTCTAGGCCACTGCTGCTTCATGATAACGCTAGACCACACACTGCACAACTGACGGCTACCAAATAAGAAGAGCTTCAATTGGAATGTCTAAGACATCCACCGTACTCTCCGGACCTTGCCCCAACAGATTACTATTTTTTTCGAAATTTGGATAACTTCCTGCAAAGGAAAAAATTCAACTCCGATGGGGCAGTCCAAACCGACTTCAAAGATTTTATTGATTCCCGTCCGAATGGTTTTTTTAGTAAAGAGATCGATGAACTACCTATGAGATGGCAAAAGTGCATAGATAGCAATGGTACATCCTTTGATTAAATAAATATATTATATTAAAAAAAAATCAACTTTATGTTCCTCCCATACAAAACGCCAATTTCATATGTAAGGACCTAATATTTATATATATAATATATATACATATATATATATATATATATATATATATATATATATATATGTATATATATATATATATACATATATATATATATATATATATATATATATATATATAGCATATATATATATATATATATATATATATATATATATATATATATATATATATATATATATATATATATATATATATATATATATATATATATATATATATATATATATGTATATATATATATATATATATATATGTATATATATATATATATATATATATATATATATATATATATATATATATATATATATTATATATATATATATATATATATATATATAATATATATATATATATATATATATATATATATATATATATATATATATATATATATATATATATATATATATATATATATATATATATGCTATATATATATATATATATATATATATATATATATATATATATATATATATATATATATATATATATATATATATATATAATATATAATTGTATAAGATAAATGGTATCCTTGAAGCATCACACTATCACGAAATATGCCGACCTCGCAGGCGACCCGATTAAGCAATGATATTGCTCTACCAACTGGCATAACCATTGACAGGTTGGTTCTGCAGCGTGGCAAATAAAATAATCTATGATGTCTTTGACGAAGAAAATGACAGAAACAAATAGACCTACATCACCCAGGATATCCGAGTTATGCATACGGCCGCCAATCATCTGAAAGAAGTGAACTCCCAAGTACATGTTCTTCCTTCTCTTCAATGATTGGAAGCTTAGCAAACTTAGCAAGAATTCAGTCGGAAAGAGCTATGGGTAGGTTTCACCGGAGGGGTAGGCAGGTAGGATGGACGGCCATACTGATTTATCTTGACACACCTCTCAAGCTTCCTTTAAATTCGTGCATCGTAACACGCTCGTTCGTCGATTATTCCGATTTCGAATTAATTTTTTTTTAGGTTTCAATGTATCAAAACTGTAAAATTCCACAAATTAAATTTTTTTATGATTTCAACTGTAGATTCTGATAAATGTATAGTTTTTTTTTGCAATTACTTTGTATTGGATTTACATTTGAATATCTCTTGAAAAAAGAAACCATTTAAAACTTATATTAAATAATAAACACTGTGGAAGGCTGTTTGCGGCCGAAACATGTTTGTGACAAATGCAAAAAAATGTTCTGAGAAAGTGATTTTTTTTTAATGATTCAATATATTTTTTTAAAACCCATACGTTTACATTTATTACATTTATTGTTTTGAAATCTTTTTTTCGGTCTTTCTATCAAAGTAGCTGTACTGTAAAAGTAGATTTTTATGAATGAACACTGTTTTTTACTTTTGTGAGTTACTCTGTAGAATTCCATATAGAAAGATAATAAATTTTACGTGAAATAATTAATTTTACGAGTTTCTTATGACTGACGCATTCCCTTAGACCAGGGATCAAAGTTTTTAACTATGGTATATGACAATATCACGACATGTCAAATCTATTAGAAATAGTAATATGTTGTTCACGTCTCATTTTTTTCTATTACAAAATGTATATTAAGGACAATAAAAAGAAGATTTAATACTTGTTTTAAGATCACTCATTTCTTATATGGATAAATAATATTTTTACGAGTAAAGAGAATAATAAAATAAAAATCTACTTCTATTAAACGATGAAAAACTTCAAATTAAATATAACTTAATAGCTTTTGACGAGCTTCAGTTTGTATGCGCATTTTCAAAACGTGTCCGACATGTTACACCCCAAAAATAAGACCTCTAAAAACGGGAATTTTAAAATATTTGAAAAAATACCTGTCATGCTTTTTTAAATTATTCTTTATGTATATAGTAAATATGGTCATATATGTACATTCAATCATTAACAAAGAGAGACCCATTTCACAGCTAATGTAATAATAGTAATATTACCTACTTGTTAATCGATTACACATAAAATTATGGACCCATTTTAATCAGTTAAATGGATAAAACATTTTATGTTCAATCAATCCTAAGTATTTTACGATTGAGCAGAATCATTATTGTCTTTGCTCTTCGTGGTTAATAATCAAACTCATATTAGTAAATTAATTATACCCAATTCCATTCTAATGAGTTTATCAATTTATAAATGACGTTAGTAACAAGTAATATACAGCAATTCGCTAAATTAGAATGCCGATTTGTAACCATACTCGTATACCGGAAGTTATCAAAATACGAGGAGCCTTTGAAGTGACACACGTGGTGAAGTGGTTTAAAATACAGTTTTTTTTTACTAATCTATTAATTACTTTTATTTAAAAGTAAAAATATTGTATTGTATATTCATATCTTATTGCGATGATAATAATAATAAAATAAAATATTATTATCAAAAATAATAATTACATAACACGATTATATTGTATTGAAATGATTGAACATTGAATATTGAAAATCAAACCAAACCTAAAATAAAGTAAAATGCAATAAATATGTAGCATTGTACGAGTATATTCATACCTTAATAATGATGATAGTAATATTATTATTAATAATAATAATAAAATAATAATTAAATATTTTTGTTATTATTACAAAAAAATGTTAATCTTCATATCGCGAAACCTAAAATAAATATCAATTAAAAATTAAATAAAATGATGTTTTTTTTAACTTCTTCCACTTTTGTCTTTACTTTGACTCGCTGGCAAAAACATCGTTGTATTTAATTATTATTTAAAATGAACTTACATCAAGTGATTTCAGTAAAATCATTTGATTATAATAACAAAATATTTAATAACGTTTCGTAAGATGCGTGGTGTTGCACAATCAAAAAATCTATAATATCTGATCTTGGTTTAAGTATAAAAAAACGCTTGGAATTCAAATGCCTCTTGATTGATATTGATGTGTTTGCGGGAAATATTTCATCACGTCGGGTGCCACAATAAATCACGTATCAATCATCGTTTCCTTATTGGGATCGGAATTAAAACTACTGACGTCGGCGGGATTAAATGGCGTGGGTATAATTTTGAAGCACTCCTCTTATCCTGAGAACTTGAGATGACACGGCAGAATAGGCTGACAGGGGCGGTAGGTGATTTTTTGTGCATTAATTGATGTAGTCGATCTCGAGATTAAGTATCTAATGCTATGGTACTTATTTTTGTTTAACATATCGTTTGCGATTACCGTATTTAAAACTTTATTTTATAGTACGTGTTTTTTTAGTTATAGCTCTCTTAAATTGATTAAATGTTTTCGTCAAATAATATATGTTAAGTACTCAAAAATATATACTTCTTCTTTTCTGACATCTTTTCTGAAGAAATAATGAGTTAGTCAATTGTATATTTGTTTAAATATATTAAATCATTTGACTCCTAATATTAATTGATGACTCTCAAAATCTGTAAGTTTAACTCAATAACATTTTATGGGGATCGAGTGGTGATTTAGGGAATAGAACGCCTGACTACCATGGGATATGGGCTAAGACTGGACACGACCAGACCTTTTTCATAAAAATGCGTTTTTCTCTCCTCATATTGAAAATTGTTAAATAAATTCTCGTACCATTGATTTAAATCCTTAGTGTATTTTTTTAAAGATATGTTTGGCCTTGCTAGGACATCATCAAATTGTCTTTGCAATGTGAAATACGTCTTTCTTGTTAATTTTTTTTTCTAAAAAATAAATGTTTTCATTCGTATTAATGATTGAATATTGAGTTTTACGTCATTGTCCAAGGAACAATAAATTACAATCAGAACTATTTCACACTTATTACTTATGGTTTATAGAGCATCTAAAGTATTCTGGTTAAAGCATAAGCAATTCACAGAAAAAGTTGAAAATAAGACAAAAAAAAGTGGACGCCTTGGAACACTAGAAGAGGCATTGGAAGACTCCAAAAAAGGTGGACGGATGATATTATCAAACTCGCGGGTCGTAGGTGGCAACAGATAGCCCAAGATAGAATATGTTGGAAGAATTCAAAAGAGACCTATATCTAGCAGTGGAGTAAAATTGGTTGAAAAGAAGAAGAATAATACGACAAAAAACGATGGTACCGGTGAAAATATGAATAAGTGGAATATAGTTTATTTTATTTTTAATGTTGATATATAATACGAGTATATTGTAAACTGTTAAATTAATAAACTTTGTTTTATGTACCACAATTTTATATTATTGTAACACCTGATGATGTCAACAAAGGTTGACGAACAGCTGTCACGAAAAATAAAAACACAACTGTGACACATTACACAAAGTGTTTAATTTAACAGTTTATATTGTTGAAATATCATAGCGTTTTAGTATCATAGCCCTTGAATGAGAAATATTATATTGACTATATAATATTTCTCATTTTCTTTTTGATACGCTTTGCTTATACAGTACTTTTATATAAAAAAATTAAATTACATAGACATGTTTCGGACAACCAGTCCTTCTTCAGTGATACATATTTAAAATATTATAAAATTGTTGACATGATCTGACAGATGTTATAAAGATTGATAAAGTCTTTATAATATCTGTAAACAATTTTATAATATTTTAAATATGTATCTTTATACTATGTATCACTGAAGAAGGACTGGTTGTCCGAAACATGTCTATGTAATTAATTTTTTTAAATGTATATGTTGTAAAAACAAATTGTATAAAAGAATGAAAAGAGAAATAAAGTATCTACAACACAAAGTATGGCGAATATTGAAGAGACTATATAATAAATTGCTTTAAATTTAAAAAAAAATGACGATTTAGGAATAAAAGCTTGCAATAGGTATATGACAGTCATTTAAAAAAATGTCCACCGTCTCTGCGGGATGCTGGAGATAGCGAAAGTCGAGTTTTATCAGTGAGACTTCTTGTTACCGAGTCACTGAATGATTTATGAGTCCTTGGGACAAAATGCATTACGCTCACGGTGCCTTGCTTCCGTCCGTATCACAACTTGGCACTGAAGATCTCAAATTCTCGAGACTTCATTTATCACGGGTATGCTAATAGATAAGCAGAATTTAAACAGGCATCTTTCAGCAGTTTGGAAAATGTAAACGACGGCTAAAATGCTTCCAGATTTCAGGACACTCAAGCACTTATTAACTCATCGTCTTGTATATTACTTGAAAGATGAGAGAAATGAATTTTTAATTTTCAAATTTAATACATACATTGATCAATTTCCAATCTAATAACTAACATATTATATTAACAAAAGTTATTATCATGCTATATTTGGTCTGGGAGAATTCATGTTCTGAAAAATTGCGGTTAATTATTTAACATGTCATGATAATCACTAGTTAAAATTTTGTATACACTAATTGGGTTCCAGTAACCTGTTGAATAAAAAAATTTGGAGAGCAACGGGAAACATAAACTACTTCATCAAGGGGTCAAGAAGCATTCCTAGAACCAGAAAAAATGTCAATTGACTTTGCTGCAAACTAAGCCATAGAATTGAAATTTAAAATAGTCTTATAGCATTAATGAAACATTTTGAAAATGGACTTATTGAACGCTTAGGCATTAACACTGAAGAATTCCATAGTTATATACTTAGGATATTGAAAATAACTTTGTTTTATCCGCAAAATATTAAAAAATATATTAAAAAATACGACATGTTTCGGAGGATACCTCCATCGTCAAGTGTAAAAATATAATAAAAACTAAACACGGGAAGATTATTATAAAAAACGCATTTAAAATTCGATACAATAATTTAATTTAAAAAATAAACCTGGACTTTTTGTTATAAGTAATTTTTTTAAGGTAAATAATCAAATAACTTTAGATATCTACTAAAATGTCTACTCGAACAATTTTTTTGACAATCAATTTGAATGACAATTAATATATTATTTTGTTTGTTTTTGTTACCCTAATAAAGCTTCAATGGGAGCGAAATCGATAAGTTTATTAGAACAAGGAAAGTGTTGTAAATACAGAATATATTTAATAAATACAGAATTTTTTAATAAATTTATTCCTGATAATAGATTTTCACATTATTTAATACTTCATAGTCAGTTGATTTAAAGCACAAAGTAATATAATTTATACGATGTTTTGGCAGAACAAAGTAGCCTTGCTTGAACTAAAGAGGGTCTTCGTAGTTAACTGGAGCATCGTTAGCTAGGCAGAGGGAATCAGTGCGGTCAGATTATTGCGGTCAATTCGACCTTCTTGAGTCAGCAAAATGTTTCAATCCTCGAAGCTTTCCGTATTTTTCCTGATAGTATCGGAATACGTTAGTACCACTTTAAATCACTGAGATTGAATGATGTAGTAGATGATGGACTATTGTGTAAGACTTGAACTATAATATTTTATTTACGAATTTCTTTCAATTTAATTCAGCTATTTACCTATTGATAAAACTAGGACTCTCGTAAATTCTTTTGTAGTGTCACGTTTAGATTATTGGAACGGATTGCCAAATAATTAATTAATCAGAACACAAAGCGTATTCAATCTTGCTGCCTGATTGATTATGGGGCAACAAAAATACTCTCATATCACGCTGCTCCTGAAGGAACTTCATTGGCTTAAAATCCAGGAGCGAGTAAAATACAAATTGTGTTTGACAGTGTTTAAGACTCGACACCAGAGAGCGCCAGCGTATATGACACACATGCCAACGGAAACACAACGTTCATTCCGATTAGTAGAAACAAGTGCAAACAGCATAACAATTCCAGTCAGAACCAATAAAGCATGTTCCTATGATCGTGCTTTCAGCGTTGCGGGTCCGTTGGCGTGGAATAGCCTACATGTTAGTTTTAAGTATGAGGATAGTGACGTAAATTTTATGAACTGTTCGGTCAGTCATTTTCTAGTGCGCCCTTGGAGTAATTAAAATTAAAAAACGGCGCACTTAAAATATAAGTCATCAAAAAATAATAATAATGTGTCTCATGAGATATTTGTTAAACATTTATTTATCCACCTCATTAATAAGTTAAAAAAAATATTAATGTGATATAACCATAAATTGAAGAATAACGTTTTGACTTTGGAAAAAATTAAATAAAGGATTTTGCATTGAAGAACTATGGTAGGACCAGGTTGAAATATAATTTATTCCAGTACAAGTGACACATTTCCTAAAAAAGACATAAATTAACCATGATATGAAAAACCTTCTATATATGTATAGCTATTACACATTGCTTCTCATAAGTTTAATATGTCGGTATATGTTATAAATAATTGATTACGTTTTTTAGTATTCGTGCTATGAAATAATTTAGTATTATTTCATTTCATTTCAATTTTTCATTTATTTTAATAAAAAATACAAACATTACAGAAATATTTACAGATCGTTTGCAATTATATTATAAGAATTTAAAAGAGAAGCATAAAAACATATAAATAAAATAAAAAAAGTTTAAGAATTATAAGTAATCATAACATTGATATTGCATTCCTGAGGCAACTCACACTATCACGAAATATGTCGACCTCCGAGGCGATCATAGATTATAAACAATTCCTCGTTAGTTTCAATCCACGGGATTGGTGTGCAGCAAAGTGTTACATTTTTGCTGGTTTTTTGGATGCCACTTGAGCCTTTCATGTAGTAGTTTCCCGTTGTTTTCTACGTTTGTATACAGTGCGTTATTTGAACCTAATAACTATATACAACTTTACTGTAAATATCTATTGCTTCTCATGATTTGTGATAGGTAGTTAATATGGAAAGAATGAATGAAGAAAGAATGGTAAAAAAAAATTATGTTAATGATGTAAATGGAACTAGAAATAGAGGAAGACCGAGGAAAACGGGGCACGATCAAATAAATCAAATATTGAATGTCGGCCATGTGAGGAGTCAGAGAAATGGACGCGCGTGCATGACACGATGTATGAATGTTGAGGAATCAAGAAAAATATGTCAGGAAAGAAAAGTGTGGCAGTCCATTCTTTCTGCCTACCCCTTCGGAGAGACGGCGTGATGGTTAGTTAGTTAGTAAATTCATCGCCATTTTATTTTCACGTGAATTCTTCACTAGACCAAAAATAGTGTGACAATTTCACTGCCATCGCAGGATATCGAACCAGGGATCTTCGGAGTGACAGTCATAATTCTTGCCACTCTGCCATGAAGGTCGATATTGGATACTAAATAAGTATTTTATCGAAAATCGGAGATAAATTACCAATATTATCAAACGAAATCATTTGCAACACATAAGTATAAATGTCACGTGTCTTGTATTAAAGTGTAAGCATATGACAATTTCACAAAAATGCTTTTTGTCTTAGTCTGTCTTTATATAAAAATTGTAAAACACAAATTATATAACACAACTTTAATACAAATACTAAAGTATAGTTTTCATAAGGATATGTGTTTTTTTGATATGTTTAATTTAACATTTATTATCGTTTCAAAAGACGTTTAATTTCATATTGAAAATAATCTTTAGTCTTCTGATTTTGAATAAATCCAGAAACTCACTGAAATTCTTTTATCAGAATGACATGATCAACATTACCATAGTAAATTGTGTCAAAATATTATAATTGCACCCTTGGTCATATTTTCACAGCTTTAAGTTCACAAACAAAGAAACGTAAATAAAATGCGGTTACAAAAACAAAATAGCTTTTCACGTAATTATGGAAAAGAATCAAAGAGCGACAAATTAATTTGATGGAGGCAAATGTACAGCGCAGTGAGTGCTTGAGAGGTAAATAATGTTCATGAAGAATTATTTATGTGGGATATAAGGCATCACGTCATTAGAATAAGTGGAATTTCGTGTTTTCTTTGTGGGCGGTAAAGCCGTTGTAACCGTTTTCATAAATCCAATATAACTGTCTGCGTTCCTATTACTTAGCGGCGTTTATGTTGAATAATTGTTATTGCGTTCATCAAATTATTGCATTACGTGCCATTATAAAAATACGTAAACATAAATTATGGTAATCCTAAATGTGTTTTTGTAATTTGTATAAAAAGTAATTCCTTGTATAATTTTAACAACACACGCTTTTCAGTTTACGAAAATACTGAAAAAAAATACCCTAAAGTATTTAGTTTGTAACAAAAGTAAAAATCAGAAGAACTTAGAGCAGGTGTCTAAGATTGTCGATAATATTTAGGTAGCATGTTCTCAGCAGATTGCCAAATGGATAGTGACGTCGAAAGAAGGGTTGTAAAATATATCAAAAAAAGGAAAAATGGCCGTTGACAATGGAGTTTAAGTACCAACCCTCGTATATGGAAGTGAAGCGTGAAATTGGCATAATAAACTCGGTAGAAAACTTGGCATGACCAGAGTAATAAAATTGTAAAGGTCAACAAAGTTAAAAGTGGGTGTACGATTCGCTGCAATGAATCTTGGAAGGCATTTGAACTTGTTAAATAGAGGATATCGTTCAGTGGAAAATATCCAGAAGAAGATACTGGAGGGAACATGTAGCCCGAATGGATGGTGACAGACATGCATATACAGCCGCTTATGAAATCCTCTTCGGACACCACCCACCTGGAAGACCGCCTAAGATATGGAGGGACAGCTGGACCTCTTCATCCGACGAGACATGATTTCTGTGTCACACATCGTCAGATCTGTTCAAATAATAATAATATAATAAGAAGAAAACTTATTTTTACTGACGTGTCCAAGTTCAGAATTTTAAAACGATTATTCCACCTAATATTAATATGAGTTAATTAGATTAATAATTGGGGTAATTATTACAATAACATGACACTTTTAATATTTGCATCTAAACCATTTTATTTATTAACACCAACCGGTTTCGCTCCCACCGGAACTTCGTCAGGGTGATAAAATAAACAGTTTATTATCTCACCCTGACGAATCTCTGGTGGGAGCGAAACCGGTTGATGTTAACAAATAAAGTGGAAAATATATAAACATTAAAAGTGTATTATTATTTCATTTAATATATCACACCACTAATTAAGTTGTCATACGAAAGTTTTAATTAAATGATATATTAATTAGATCTGTCAGACAAGAGTGTTGTATATCTTTCTGTAATATATACTCCATTATGCGGATGCATGTAAAAACATTGTTATATAATGACATAATAATAAAAAAATCAAGTATATGGATAATAAAATGTTGTGCACTTTAAATAAATTTATAAAAAAACTTAAAGGTGAAAAATTCTAAAAAGAAATATATTTTACATTGTTTTTGAACTGAAAATAAAATAGCGATAAGTAAGCTACCTATGGCATATTATGAGTATCAATATAATAGCTAAAATAAATGGTATACAGTAACTGGGTGAAAACGACCTTTATACAAAAAATGTGCTCGGCCAAAAATGATTTTGTAGATGCATTCAGATGAATTTTCAAGCAATCGAATAGCTATTTTTATCAACATGGTCAGCTTAAAAAAAGATAGATTTATAATGCTAGGATTGCAGTTATACGATAAATGGTGTGTTCTAAAAGAAGGAAAGAAGATTCTTATATAAAAAATAGAAAACCCCTGAGAACGAAAATTCGAATGCGATAAGAAGAGTTTGAATTCAAGAGAACAAATATTCAGAAATAGGAACTATTTTTACAATGTATTGTTATTCAAATATTATGCTACGAAAGAATGCCGAAAGGTTTCGTTACAGCTTTATTATTGCAGATAGAATTAACGATGTCCCTGAAAAACATAAGAGGGTTTTTAAACAGGTATGTCTAGCCACTAGAAGGATTCCTGCATTTATTAATGAGGAGGTTCCAATCTGACCCCCAAAAAGTAATACTTAACTTGTGTAAGAAAAAATAAGTTTAAATATTTGTAATTTAAATTTCTTGGAAGTTATATAAAATTATAATAATTAATATATGACACAATTCCTTTATAATATATATTTGGTTTAATTCTACTAAATGATTAAATGGCTTCAATTGGTTTCGATTTAAAATCAAGAAAAAAATAGACTACGTATTATTATATTGTATATTGTAAAGAATTTTTTGTTCGTTGTTTAAGAATAAATATATAATTATAATAAAAAATATTGACTTTTACGTACATGAAAAATTGAATATCTTGTTATAATTTTAACATATTTGTATAAGCTATGCGTAATATTTTTTGCCTAAGATATAATTTATAAGAATATTATATGAACTAACATTGTAAAATTATGACTTTTATATTATTCCAAATTTATTCAGATATCAAGAGTGCAGAATTGCTATGGTCTTCTAGGGATCGTAAAAATGTGATGCATGAAAGATTCGCGTATAATTTTATTATGCGTGACGTAAAATTTTATACGATTTGGATTCAAATCACACATGGAATATAGATTTAACGCGTCTCGGGTAGAAATGTAGAACAAACGGTAGTATAATATAATCACAGATCCGTTGCACTTTATAGACCTTCTGAAAACTGTTTTCCTTGCATAAAACGGATTCGTATTTTAATGTGTTCCGCAGTTCTTTGATTATACGAATATTTGCTTGGATATGTTGGAGATGCGATCATAAGTTCAGTGAATATGCAACCTAGCCACCGCGAACAAACAGAACGTAACTTTGAAAAGACTCCTCGATCTCGCCTGATTTTATATGAATAATGGAGTAAGAGAAGGAATCCTATTATTTGATAAACTAAGACTCAACTGTTTCAGCTGATCTCTGATCCTTTTGAAAATTTGACAATCTTGATTGTGGATAAGAAACCAAATAGTAATTTTTTGGGATAAAATTTTACCAACATTTGAATATAAATATTTTTCGTTTTTTTTAATTGTACAAGATTAATTCGAATTCGTCATCTTAGTTTCATACTTATAGCATTGAAACTAGCAGAAAGTAAAAATCAGCAACTTAAATACATAAAATAAAATATTAAATGTATTTATTAATATTTATTAATATGTATGTGTGCGGATATTCTGTGTATGATAGAGTGTCGAATGAAAATATAAGAAGTGAATGCGGTGCGAATCATGGTGTCATGAACAAAATAATGAAAGGATCATTAAGATGGTTTGGATATATGGAAAGAATGAATGAAGAAAAAGTGGTAAAAAAAATATATGTTAATGATGTAAATGGTACCAGAAATAGAGGAAGACCGAGGAAAACGTGGCACGATCAAATAAATCAAATATTGAATGTCGGCCATGTGAGGAGTCAGAGAAATCGACGCGCGTGCATGACACGATGTATGAATGTTGAGGAAGCGAGAGAAATATGTCAGGAAAGAAAAGTGTGGCAGTCCATTCTTTCTGCCTACCCCTTCGGGGAGACGGCGTGATGGTTAGTTAGTTAGTTAGTTTTGTTCCATAGTTTCGGATTATTCACAACAATTTTACACCATTGTTCAAGAAACAATAAAATGTAGTTGTAGTGTAATAATTAGTGTATTAGTATTAGTTGTAGTGTATTAATTAGTGTATTAGTATTAGTTGTATTAGTTGTAGTGTATTAATTCTCTGACAATTGTTTTTTGTTCGAATAGCTTAACGAAATGGATGTAAAAGGGACAAGGCAGGGACGAGTGGAGAAACATGGAAGAGGCCTATATTTTGCATCGAAGTGGAGAAGGCTGAAGAAGGAGAAGAATTTATTTTGAATCTAAGCCGTTTTGAAAAATTAATTACTTCAAGAGCGCTCGTGAAAAGGACTGATCAAACAGTACAACCTCCAGTTGTTTCTAAAAAAAATCTTACATTGCTATCTTTCTAATTGATACAGACAGAGAGATTATTTCACGGCAACGGACCCACAACGCTGAAACCACAATCATATACACATTTTTTATTAGCTCTTGCTGGAAAATTATAATAGTTTTATAATAACTCTAGTGATTTATCTTATAATTTAATCAAAACATAAAGGCATAGTTAACAATGTAATGTGAAACGCATCATAGAATTGGGTTATGGAATATCATGGATAAGTAATGGGAAATTATACGAAGCGATTCTCAAAAAGGTCACGCCATTAATCTTTTTTACGACGAAGGTTCATATTCAGTTGAATGAATCTTCAAATTCCAAACTGATACGTCATTCAAAAACGCTTTAAGTAATATAACATTTAATATGAAGATCTTTACATCTTATTATCCACTCCCAGCAGAGTAGCTACCTTCACAGGAATAGGAAAACTGAGGAATATGTAAATAGGAGTCGAACAGAAATATTCAAATGAATAAAGGAACGAATGTACAAGACAAGTTTATCTTTCGAGCGAAGTACGTGAATTTTGAATAGTGCTTTTAAAGTAGAAAACGTTAAACGTGCAAATAAAATTGAATTTAAAATTGGAAAAAAATGTATCCTGTAACGTTTTATTTCTGTCACTTTATTAATTCCGTGAAATGATCGCGGTAAATAAAATCAATAAAAAAAAAATTTCAATCAATTTTCCAATACGTATATAATAAATGTATGAATTACATAATAATTATATTGCGTTAAATTAATAGAAACAAATTAAGCACAATCAATACTTTTATAAAATAATCAAGATGAAGATCCCAGAAGTTTATATTTTGACGAGAATATAGAAACGTGTTGAACACCACAGCGGAGAGGCGCGCAAGATGGATTGGTCATGTGTTGCGACACGAATGTTTCCTGCATAATGTGTTGGAGAGAATGGTAGAGGGATCGATTGGCAAGAGTACCTAGACCAGATTTGCCGAGATATGGGCTGCACCTCTTATGCGGAGTTGAAGAGAGTTGCCGAGGACCGAGCGGAGTGGAAGAGGAGATGCGTCGCCTTGCTGCAGACCAATCTTTAGATTGAGACCGGAGAATATAGAAACAAAGAATGTTTGTTCTTACCGACTTCGAAGGTCTGCAGTGCCTCCGTGGGCAGCCAGTGCTGCCAAAGGTCCTTGAGGTCCATAAAAGTGTCTGGTTCCTCGTGTCCTAGTACAGGAAAGACGAACTGAGAGCTGAAGGTCCTGCTGAGTAAGTCCGTGAGGTTTCTCAGCAACGGGAGTCGCTTAGACTCATCCGCCTTCCAGCAAGCTCTGGATATTGCGTCCCTGAAAATAAATAAAAACTCAATATAAATACTACATTATGTTAACTTTTTTCTTGTTAAAAATAAGTATAGTGATGGATATGTTTTGCGATGGTTATAGAATAAAGATGAAAATAACAATCTCTTCATATGAAAATAAAAAAAGGATAAAACCCACTGCAGCTTATTACAATAAATTCAATATGAATAATAAGCTTGTTTTATTTTTTGTTGTTTATTGGCTATTTTAGAAATCCATATTATAATTTTTTTGCAAATACATATTTAATACCATCTTGGATTGGTAACACATTATTTTGATTTTTAATTTCAATTTTCCTTTAAAGCCTTATGGTACATAAACAATAATTTCATAATATAAAAAAAAAATTCATTTGTTCCAATGAAAATTTGAAATATATCTTCAATATTATTAGTTCTTGCTGGTGTTGGTTTGTTGTAAGTACCTATTTACTGCTAATTAAAAAAACGGTGAATACGTGGAACATACATTAAATAGACTATATGTGCACCATATAAAAGGAACATGTTGTGTGAAATTATTTTTATTTAGTTATTTTATTTTACATAATTGTATTTTATATTATTTGTTTTAGATTTAATTTGTGGATGTTGGACGATCGAAGTGTGCGGGAGATGCCTGTTGGAGGTTCGCAATCCATCACACCGCGTCTCCCGCGGGGCGAAAAGAGAAGGATGGAGTGCCTCATCGGTTAAAGTGTGACAGTCCATTCTTTCTGCCTGTTAGTTAGTTAGTTAAAATAAAATTTATCGAAAAAGTTTATGATGATTTATAATATTTTTTGTTGTTGAAATAATTGTTACATAAGACAACCGTTATATGCTTATTAAAACTTATTGCTAATAGTTCAAGTTTACATAAAAAAAACCTTTTACAGGTTCAATCGGTTTTCGAATATTTCGACCAATGCCTTAGATACACAGTATATTCTCAAGTTACGAATATCCATTTTACCTAATGCATAAACATTGTAAAATTATACTTTTTTAACAAATCGATGTAAATTTGACTTACGATGAATTTCTATACGAGTATATCGACTTGCTCTGAAGACACAAAATTTTATAATTGCAAGAACGGTACAATTAGCTGACATCATACTCCCTAAAAATAAATTTAAGAAGTTATGCTTTCGTAAAAAGTCATGCTAATTAACTTCTAAAAGTGAAAGTATCAGCTTATTAATGTTATTCTTGTTCATTGTTTAGTGTCATCTATTTCTGTCGATAAGTTTCTTGTAGTACGAAAGCCTTGGTGCTTTGCTCAATAAATTGCCGTCATTAAAAAGTGGATAGAAGGTAAACAAAAGCGTTCATATCTCACATGTTTAGTAATCATTACGCACGAATATTACTTATTTCTTCCTTATGGTTTGATATCACGAAATTATTACATTTAAATATTCTTTTGAATTACTGAACTTCCGAATTAATACCATTAATCTAACTGTCAAAATTATGCTGATTTCTTTCAAATTAATTTCTCTATTACATGCCCGAGGTAATTATACTTTCCAATAACCGGGAACAAAATAATTTCGGAACAGAAACAAGAAATTTGGTGTATAAGACAAAAGGCTTTCGAGAAAGTAATTCCATCTAATGTTTAAGAATCACGAAGCCATTTTAATGGCGGAATACATCCGGGAGGGTGCTAATTTATATTATTCCACTTAAATTCGTAACACAGACAAATCATAGGACATTGGGCCTTTGTTCGATTTAATTATAAAGTGTGGAAAGGATATTATTTCAGGTCCCTCTAAGGTGGGAGGCGTATATCATCAAAGGAAATTTTACATAACAACGTTACATTTGACATTATATAGCTTTTATAAAGCTGCCTAATAAATGGGCTTCAATTACAATCGTGTTTTTATTCTGGAGACAAACCTTTGTAAAACAGGTGTGTAAAAATAATAATTCGTACTTTGTGATAATCAAAATTTTTATATAAAATGGCATTGGCAGGTGAGAATAGAAAATTAGGTGTTCTATATACAATTTTGTATTGGTGGGCTGAAAATATTTCGCTTCACTATGAAATAAAAACGATTGATTAAAAAATTTATCTTTAAATTTTCATAATTTCACCTTTACTTAATTCATTTTAATAAATTGAGAGAAAGGTTTTGTGTTAAAATTGTATGTGAATATGATATATGTCGAGAGGTGTTAGTATCTTTTTTTGATACATTTAAGGCGTCAACACTGTTGAATTCAATAATGACGAATTTTTTCAGGAATACTATTCTCTTCGCTTTTGAGAAAAAAGTGTTTACTTCATATAGATATTCGTATATTAATATAAACATTTAAACCGGGTGGTAGTCTAGGGGATAGAATGCTTGGCTTTGATCCAGGGGACTTGGGTTCAAGCCTAGACACGACCAAATTCCTTCTTCATAATAATGAGCTATTTTTTGCTCACATTCAAGATTGTAAAATAAATTCTAATATCATTGATGTAAATCCTTGATATTTGTCTTTAAAAAAAAAATAATAAATGCTTTGCATATATCAATGCTGATGTTCATTTAAGCAGGTGCTAAGCTCATTATTTATTACAATGTAAAAAAAGAAAAACTTGATTTGTGTAAAGTAACCCGATTTCTAATTGATACTAACCTTTCGAGTATTAGAATGTAAACGTATATGGAAAATATGTTTTTCTGTTTGATAAACATGTAACTATCCGATAAATTATTACGACATGCGTACACTATAGGATTAATTTTGAACACAGCGTTGATTAATTTCGTCATGCCATGTCTTCCTCGACTTCTTGTTCCATTCATCATCTTCTTATCCATTCGTTTCATTTATCCAAACTTAATTTATAACCCTTTCTCAAATTTATTTAAGATGCATTCGTCTGGCTTACATTACATTCATAATTCATCGTACAGTATTCTATCATTGTTTTTCTATACATTTTTTTAAGCGATTCCATTTCCATCGCTTTTTTCTGACATTCATATTTTTTCTTTCTTTCTAAATTCTTCCTGCTTGAAACATGCTTCCCAGATAGATAAATATTGCGTAAAATTGTTCAAATACCTAACTTAAAGTCATTTTAATAATTACCGAGTTTTTCAAAACACATGTTTTATAAGGATCATATAAGGTATCACTTATTCAACAAAAAGCATTTCAAGGATTAATTGTACCTCAATAGAGACGAAGATGCAAATTGGGAACAGAATATGGTAGCCTCGAATAACTTCACATGTTAGTTTCAATCTACACACTAATCTTAATAATGCTAATAATAAGGTGATAATGCTTAAACCAATCTTCATAGATGGCACAAGTGTGTAGATTGAAACTAAAATGTGAAGTTTGGTGTTACATAGTAGCATATATACAACTTCCAAGAAAATTGTCAGACATGGTGGTCGTAAGAAGGGTGGAATGGGGATGTTGTATTACATAAAGCGTGCGCCTAACCCAACCAATGACAGGTCATTAGTCCTGTAAACACCTCGACTACATTATTCTGTTCCCAATTTGCATCTTCGTCTCTATTGAGATACAATTAATCCTTGAAATGATAAACCGCAATGGGTAAAATCCAGTATTCGTCTACAAGCATTTGTATACATTCAAAATGTTGCGTAAAATTGTTGAAATATTAAACTTAAAGTCATTTTCATAATTACCGAGTTTTTTAAAACACATGTTTTAAAGGGTCATATAAGGTGTCACTTATTCCACAAAAAGCATTTCATTTAGCACTGGGAAAATTAACACAGAAGTGTAAAAATTAGTAACAACGTCCAATACACATGGAAAAGCGTTGATTAATACCGATCTCGACTCGTTTGGAGTCGCCATTACGGGCGGGGTCTGAATAATCATGCAAATAAAATTTAAAAACTGTTTAGATCCGCAGATAGCCCCGCACGCCACACACAATGGCTGGCTCCCAATAATCAACACTGAAATCTACCCGCAAACTAAGTCATGTTATTTCTAGTTGCCCAAAATGCTTGCTCAGGCGCGAATGTGCTGTTTCACGTAATCTCGACTATTAAAATATTACGTGTTAAGGTTTTACTCATATTTATAACACGAAAGTGCGTTATACTAATACAAAATATTACCAAGTTATACAATATATGAAAAACTCCAATGATTTATTTATTGTTTCTTGAACACTTATGTAAAATTTCTATTTTTCTTTTATATACACTTTGTATACACAACACTTTTATTAAAAAAAAATAATTATATAGACATGTTTCGGACAGTCCTTCTTCAGTAAAGATACATATTTATAAAAATAGTATAAAATTGTTGTTGTTTACATGATCTGACAGATGTTATAAAGATTTATTTTGGAACGTTTATGCTTTATAGAAGAAATAATGTAAAACTCCAAATTAAAAAAAATAATATGAATAGAAACGCCTGTGTTCTAGGAGTTTTATTATCTTTTAGATGTAATGACATATTTCGTCCTTCTAAGGCATTATAGACAATTGATATTCGATAATGGACATTTGACATTTGTAAAAGCCTTGGAATGGCTAAATATGTCATTGCATCCAAAATATAACAAAACTCCTAGAAGACAGACGTTTTCATTCTTATAAATTTCCCAATTATTTATTTTACTGCATTTTACAATACTGTGTATTCCATTTTACTGCATTTAAAAATGCTGTATTTTATTTAGAACTTTTCCCACTTTTGTCATTATTTCTCAATTTTAAGTCTGTCAATGCCAGAGAGTCTGGCGAAACCGGTCGCTGTCGAAATAAAGACAGACAGAAGAAAGTGAAAATAGTTAGTAATAACATATTTTTTTATGTTTTTTTATCTTAAAAAAATATGTAAAACTTAATATTAAACAATTAATATGAATGAAAATATCTGCTTTCTAGAAGTTTTATTATATTTTATGGGAGTAACATGATTCACCTTGCTAAAACATTATCAAAATATTAATATTCCTATGAATAAGAACATAATGGATTCTCGATGACGACTTTATCGAAGGATAAAGGAATCGAATAAAATTATCGAAGGATATCTTCCTATATCAGATAAATATATGTGATTTATTTAAATTGAGATCTTAGAGATCTACATGCCAACCAAAATCTAAATTTATATTAATTAAAACGAACGAAAACGTATTATTATTATTATTTTGTTGAATCGTTCTTTTACATCATGACAGCATGAGCCAAATCGATGTAAAGGGTATTATAGCTATCGTAGTGATTCTCGTGACTTGCGATAGGTAGCTAATCTATCGCCATTTTATTGTCACGTGAATTCTACACCAGACCAAAGACAGTGTGACAATCACACTGCCCTCACCGGGAATCGAACCCGGATCCTTCGGGGTGGCAGTCAATGCACTTACCACTCGGCCACGAAGGTCGTCAATTTGATGTACTCGTCAATAACATATTTTGCATGCCTAAGGCATTAAGTATTTGATGATCAGGCGAATCATATCATTCACATAATACATAATAAGACGTCTAGAAAACAGACGTTTTCATAAATATTATTTATCAAGATGTTTTCTACTAGTAATTACTCTAGAAAACAGACGTTTTCACAAGTATTAATTATCAAAACGTTTTCATACGGTTCAAGGAACATTTTATAAATAAATAATAATTCTTTTTAACAGTAATGACAACACCGGTATCTGAAAATATAGGGATCATATTTTTTTTTCGAAAATAAAGACGTATTTTTCGCGATCGCAGTTTGTGTCTCGGGTAACATCTTAGAACGACGTGTCACAATCACTGTAGTCTCTATTTGAAGGGCGCTTAATTTGTGGTCGTTCCCGTGTCTTATGATATCATCTTTGACCAACATTTCAGAAATTGTTGCAAGTTTCATCTGCAGGGTTGCGGACTTTCCTAAGACAATATAAAACATTATTCTACCAACCGTAAAGATTTACGCACATACTGAATAGTTGATTCAAATCGTAGTGATTTTGGTCAAAGAATTGAGTTTATAACAAAAACAATAAATACATTTTATAAACCGTGCAGGAATGATTTATATATGTTCAACATCATTTGAAAAGCAAATTGAAAAAAAAAATGGAATAAAGACAAAGTGAACAAAAATTAACAGATTTATCGCTTGTCTAATGTGGTAGAGATACCATTATTTTTTGTGATGCAACAGCTGGGTCGTAATGATCTTCGTTATTAGTCCTATTCCTTTAAAATTACCCCTTTTTATGTGATAATGTCTAAATAGTTCATAACATTGCCTTAATTCAAATACTTTATAACTTAAACTCTTAATCGTTGCCAAGTGAACTACAAATACATTATGAATAAAAATATTTTCGATAGGTATGAAATTGTTATTAGAGGGATGATGGTCAAGGTAATAGAATACTTGGATATATGTTACTAACATACTATGAAATAGTTCAAAATCTTTGCACTGATCGATAAAAAACTTCATGTGAGAAGACAGAGTTTTCGTTAATTAAAAAATCAGAATATTTTGATGATGGAGTATTTAAGTCATAAGTTTATGAAATTTGAATAATTTCATAGATATTAATTTTATGTAAGAATAGAGTTAACTTAATATCTGGCATGACACTTCTTCTTCTTCTTCGATGGCCCTACAGCCCATATCGAGCCTTAGCCTCCAGTATTCTTCGCCTCCAACTCCTCCTGTCCTCCGCTTCGACCCTCCAATTTGACACTCTTAACAATCTTGTTCCATCTCTCCCAACTTCATCCTCCCATCGCAGCCTTGGTCGTCCAATTGGTCTTCTACCACCTGGGTGCCACTCCAGCAATCTTTTTGGGGTTCGCGATGACGGCATCCTCTGCACGTGACCGGCCCATCTCAGTCTATTCAGTCTGACCTGTGTGGAGAGACTGGGAGCTTTGTAAATATTGTACAGCTCGTCATTATGCCGCACTCTCCAGCCTTCACCGTCATTCACAGGCCCCAGAATTCTGCGCAGCACCCTTCTCTCAAAAGTATCCAGTCGCTCTGCAGATTTCGCTGTCATTGTCCACGCCTCACACCCATAGGTCACTACTGTTCGGATGATTGTTTTATACAGGGTGATTTTGGTTTTCCAGTGTACATTTCTTGATTTGAGCGCTGGTAGTAGAGAGAAGAATGTTTTGTTACCAATTGTGATTCTTCTTTCGATTTCCTTGTGATCTTCGTTTTCTTTTGTTATAGACGAACCCAGGTAAGTGAAGTCCTCCACCATCTTAAAGTTGTATCTGTCCTTGAATCTGATGGTTCGCCTCGAGTTATGGGTTGCATTCCTGGTTTGTTTCATTATTTGTGTCTTTTCTTCGTTTATCTCTAAACCCACCTCCTTGGCTGCTGTCTCTAAAGGCTCAAATACTTCGTGTATGGCTGCATGGCTGTATGGCATGACACTGCATGACCGAATAGGAAATAAAAGAATAAGGGAAATATGCAAGGTCAAAAATGTCGGTGTGGGAGACAAAGAAAAATATATAGGCAATACGTGAGGAAAACGGATCACATTATCTGCATGGCCAACTCCAAGGCAGACGATCCCCGGGCATACCACCAAAAATATAAATCGACAGCTGGGAATTGACCTCACAAGAGGCTAATTCTTGTTGTAAAATAGGCCACAAGGCCCACATTAAGAAGATGAAGATTTAACTGTCAAAAAATTTAGTAAAATTTTGAAATCATAAATAAAATGAAAGAAACTTCTTAAAAGTACAAAATGTATAATTTATAATACGAGTAGTATTATGTATTCACATACATTATTATTTAAGTTGACATTGAGAGACTTGGAGTTTACGCATCACGTATTTCTGAATCAATTTTCTCTCTGTTTTATCCATGGGGCAAATAAAAAAATACGTCGATTTAAAATTCTTAACCCGAGATTTTCCGGAGGTAAAAAATTCTCCGCGAAGTTGATCGCGTTTATTTTGAGATTTGCGTCAAAAAGTTGGAAGAAAAATATGTCGCCCCACTAAATTTGCGGAGGGTGCGAGCGCACAAAGATGGAAAAAGTTTCGGCGACGCCAAAAGGTCCTTCCAACGAGTCCTCCCAATAATTGAAACGTTCGCCATTCCGGGCGTTTATCGCGCAGTCATCCCGGGGCCATTATCGCTCATCAATCTAAGTCAGATTTTATTTAGTTATGTACTCGGAAGCTGTTTCTTTTAAAGTTTTATAATTGAATTTCGCAAAATTCATCAGTTTCAATTATAAAAAAAAGCTCAGGCTTTGAACTTCCCATGAAAAATTACGTTTCTCACCAAATTGCCCGGTGATTAAATTAAGACAGCCCTCGTGACAGATTAACGAAACACTCCGACAGTGAGACGAAGTTTCGTAATGTAAAAACGAAAAATACGAAATTAATCTAATTTCGGGAGCAATTATATTTTCTTCGAAATGTGTGCTGTGCGGGGAGAATTATAAATTCAATATCATTAAATCTTATACGAGCTCAATTAGAAGTACTCTCCTGGAGGTTTAAACTAAGCTAAGAGGATTAATAACAATTAATTATGTAAAATAACAAAAAATATTAAGAAAATTATACTAACCATTTCTCAAATAACTTTTAATTAAAAAGCCGCAGACGGTACTTGTCGAAGTATATTAAATAATTAAAATTATGTGGGTAATGAATACTTTTATTGTTAACTGAATATTCATAAAATTGTGAAAAATGTATTTGTATTCATAAAAATGTGAAAATAGGTGTAGAAACCTACCATATATACAAGTTCCAAAAAGTTTGTCAGACGTGGTGGTCATAACGGCGGAATGGGGAATGTTGTTAAACGTGAAACGATCGCTCAACCCAACCAATGACACGTCATAAGTCCTGTAAGCGCCTCGGCCACCACCTTCTGTTCCCAGAAAACAATTTGCATCTTCGTCTCTATTGAGATACAATTAATCCTTGTAAAATAAAAATAATTTATCCGCAATGGGTGAAATCCAGTATTTGTCTACAAGAATTTGTATACATTCAAAATGTTGTTGCTATACAATAGCAGTTATTTGATAAATGCTTCTCGTATGAAACAAAACATTTATTTAAAAATAATGAAACATTTTTTGAACAATATTGAAAATGTCTGTATTACATAACGGACGACCTTCGTGTCCAAGTAGTACTTTGACTTCACCTCGAAGGTCTCGGGTTCGATTCCTGGCGATGGTAGTGTGATTTTTACACTGTCTTTAGTCTGGTGAAGAATTCACTTGACAATAAAATGGCGATAGATTAGCTACCTATCACATGTCACGAGAATCAATTTGATAGCTGTACCTTTTACATCGATTTGGCTCGTACTTTTATGATGTTAAGAGCGATTTAACAAAATAATAAAATTAATTAAAACGTCGGTTTACATGAAAAATATGTATATAATAGAAATGACAAGTAAGGCCTTGCTAAGGCTTTTTTAAATGCTTTGCAATTGTAAATTTTTTTAGCATTGTTTTTATTTTCGTTTTTAAGCAAAATTTTATGGACATGTTAAGAAAGTTTTATTCTTTCGTCGACGGGCGAAGGGTGAAAACTAAGTTCATATTATTTTCTTAAATTTGAAAGTATATAATATTTTCCCAATTATGAATAAATAAAAAACGGTGAAGAAAATATATGTTTATGATGTAAACATAACAATAAATAGGGGAAAGTCAAGGAAAACGTGTTACTTTGGAGAATCGGCGTGATGGTAAGTGGTTGGTTAGTTTTTAAAACATTCAAAACAAATATATGAAATACTCACAAAAATTGGAAATATATGTGATTTTATTTTGGAGTTACATTTTGTTTACAGATTGAATTTAATTATAAAATGGTGATTATCAGAGATGCAATACAATAGAAATTGATGCTTAATTCGTTTGATTAATTGTTGTATATTATTTATATTCATTGCACGTGTTTTAATGTAAGTAATAAATTATAATAATTAAGTTTAATCTAAGTAATAAACCCAGTCAATCATTGACCAGCTGGGTATCAAGGCAAAACCCTCGCGAATGTGCTCTCAAAGAGTGCTGAAATATTTTGGATGCATAGTCCGGAGAAATCAGGACAACCTTGAAGAGCTCCTCATTATGGGCAAAGTGGAGGGAAGGCGACCGCAAGGACGACCACCGATTAGCTGCGACCTGGAGACTGATGGGTGACAGGAGCACATGGGTGCCATGGTTAATAGTTTACAGGATAGACACGATCTACAATCATTAGGAATACGAATGAGTAGAGAAGAATAAATAATAATACAATAAATTATAACACATACACACATGCACATATAATTATCTTCGACAAAGGGGCCATATATTGTTTTATCTCCAACGATGCACAACCAACAAGCCAATGGTTATGCCGGTAGGTAGAGCAATATCTTTGCTAAATCGTATCACCTCGGAATTAGACGTATTTTATGATAATCTGGCTCACCTGAGGGAAGCACTGTCCTTATTATAATTGTATATTCATTTTATTAATTTGTCATGTATCTTATGTCTCTCGCTCTTTTTATTATTTCATTATGTTTTACTTATTATTGTGTATCTCCAACTTGTATCCTAAGTGTATTGGAAAATAATTATGTATTGCTTAGGATATATTTAAATAAATAAATGAAATGAAATAAAGATTAAAACAAAACCCAATTATGCCTTAATAAATAATAACATGATAAAATGTTTCATATATCATATTTAGTGAGTAATTGATGAAATTTGGAACAAATTTTTTTGAACATTATAATCTGCCTGAATTTCTGTAACCAATATTATATTATTAAACGAAAAAAATGATGGGAAAAAAACATAAGTTGCTGGAACTGATCATTAAGGGCAAAGTAGAGGGTCGACAAGGAGATGGCAGGAGACAAATCTCCTGACTTCACAACATAAGGGACTGAATAGGCTTTTAAAATGCTTTGAAGAGCTCTTCCGAGCTATCAGGGATAAGATGCTTACTCACAAGTAATAGACACATCAGGGGGACTTGACATGACACCAAGTAGAAGAAGAAGTTATAAAAAAATATATAAAAAAAATATTTGCTTAGTGCACGATTTTGATTTTATTTGCCTGAAAAATGTTCATAGTGCAAACAGAATGACATTTAAAAAGCATTTCGCTGCTATAAATCTTCATAGAACATTAGCAATAAATAAATTAGTGCCACATATCTACCTATAATGGTGAAAAATTTCTGTTCATTTCCTGTGGGCAATGGAACGCCATTTCCCGGAAGTCTACGCGAATGGTTGTGTTTAGTTTATAAAACTTAATGCGCCCTTCCGTGAGTGGAGAACATTAAGTAATGCCCCCCGCGAAGTTACGACGTATTTACACTTCTTTTTTATGCCCTAGAAAGGAAAGGAATGTTTATTTAAAAGTACTAACCGGTTCCCACGGAAAGACATGCTCCGATCAGATACCTCAAGAGAACACGTACATTTCATATATTTCAAGAGTTCCAGAGTCTTACGTATTTTAAGTATAACATTAATAATTGTAGAATAAAGAACACTTATCCAAGAACATATAAAATATATAACCAATATGAAGGTTCTTAAGCTGACATTTCTTAAAATTATATATAAAATGATAGAGGTCTGTGTTAAAATCATATAATATTTCTTCTATATACGCCATACTTTGTGTTGTTATGATGGTTTTTTTCTGTTTTTCTTTTTTATATATTAAACTTTGTATATACAACACTTATATTAAAAAAATAAAATAACATAGAAATGTTTCGGACAAACAATCCTTCTTCAGTAAAGATACATTTTTAAAAATATTATGAAATTGTTTACATGATCTGACAGATGTTATAAAGATTTATTTTGGAACGTTTATGCTTTGTTATAACAAATATTATGATTCAATTTAATATTTAAAATAATTATTTAAAGTTCTTATTGGGGTTCAGGTAATTACTTAAAAAAAAGGAAATAAATCAATGTATCTTTACTGAATAAGGACTGTTTGTCCGAAACATGTCTATGTAATTTTATTTTTTTAATGTAAGTGTTGTATATACAAAGTACATAAAAAAGAAAAAGAGAAATAAACCATATATATAACATTTATATATAGCAACAGAATATGAATAACATTTATATATAGCAAATAATTATGTAAAAAACTGTTTAATTAGATCATAGGTGCCCAATGGGAACGGCATTTCCCTTCAATGGGCGCTAGAGCCTTCCATGGGTGCGATAGTGTGCCCAGAGGCAAATAGAGGGCATTGAGGCCATCAATAGAACATAAAATAATTGTAAAATACTTTGAAAATACATTTTTCACGAAAAACCATTAAATCTATCAATCTATTAATTAATTGACCTGCGTGCATTACACGATTTATGATTGTTCAGAAAGCGAGAAAAGTATGTCGGGATAGAAAAGTATGGAGGTCTATTCTTTTTGCCAACTCCTACAGATAGACGGCGTGATGGTTAGTTTGTTAGTTATCTATTATATATTAAGCATTTTTAACATATATGTTTCGCATCAATAAGTGTTGATCTTTATTATTTCATATGAGGTATTCGTATGTCTAATCTTATTAACGTTATTTGTCGGTGAAAAGTCTTGAAGTTCGTAAGCAAATACGAGAATCACGGAAAAAAACATGTTTTTTGGAAGATAGATAAAACGCAGGTAATAAGTATCGTGGAAAAGGCGGTGTTATTATTATTATTTCTTGTAAAAGGGACGGCGGTTCAGAAAAGGTTAGGAATATATGAATTAGATGGTTTATTTGCTGACCCACGGCTCCCATACACATGGTAATTATGTTATTTTTTGTCAATATAAAGAAACACTTCAGCATGTTTACAGGACATGGAAAAATTGAGAAAGATATCGAAAGAATTGTCGGTGCTGGGAACCAAATAAATGGCGCTCTTAAACACATTCGAAGTCGTAAAAACCGACGAGCGTTCATGTTACGATCAATGAATCTAGAGAAAGCTAGATAGGTATATCAGGACAGAAAAGTATGGCGGTGCATCCTCTCTGTCTACGTTACCGGGGAAACGGCGTGATAGTTATTTGTAAATTAGTTAGTTAAACACTTCACAATTCTACGCAATATAATAAATATCTATATACCTGGAGGAAATTTACAACGAAACGTTTTTTCCTTAATCTATTGTGTTATATGTTGTCGTTCATTTCCTTATTTTGAGTTTACAGATAGGTAAAATTCGTGATTTACTAACAAAAAAAATAAAAAGGTTTTCCGTTTCTTGCTTATATGTCTCTTTGTTCTTTTTAAATCATTTTGAAACACATTTATCAATATCAATAAATTAAACCTTTTCGCATATTGTAATATAAAACAAGATGGCGATTATAACGATAGCATAAGTGCGGGTTAAGCGTATTCAATGCTTGTGAAGTACAAAAATACAAAGTTTGAATTCAATAAAAAATCTCTATAAGAAAATTGTGATTTATAATAAAGCTTTTATTAAGAATACATAGAAGATCCTTAATTTTTAAAATTATAAAAGAAAATCTAAGAAAACTCATGAGTTACAAAAATATGTTCTATAACCATATTATAATTTAATCAAATGTCGTTGATAATGATGTTTAAAGCAAATCGGAAAATGATGACATCAAGAATACGATTCTGGAGAGACCACGTCGAGGATGGACCCAGCAAGGATTCTCAAGATCGTGATGTACGAGACTCGAGAAGGCCGTCAATCACCAGAAAGACCACTAAAATGACGAGTAGAAAGCAGCACGTTTTCATCATAATACGAAATTTGATATCCTGTCTAAAAAATCGAAAAATCTATAATAAATAAATGAGAAGAATAAAAAAAAGGAATAATAAAACGCATTTTTTTTTTGGCACGTAATAATTTACATATATAACAATAAATGACATTGCTATGTCAAGAATATTCGGGAATGTTTTATAAACTGAGATCATAGACGTGATTTATCATGATTTCGAAATGTTTAAAATACTTATTTATTGTTTCTTGAACAATAATCTGAAACTCCATATTAAATAATTAATACGAATTAAAATGTCAGTGTTCTAAAACTTTTATTATATTTTATGGGAATGTTTGTGAGAGTTTTATGGGAATGAAATACATTTGATAATGCCTTAGAAGGGCGAAACCTGTTATTCCAATAAAATATAATGAAACTTCTAGAAAACTTACGTTTTCATATTGATTGAATTACTGATTTTTTTTTAAACGATGACACTCTTAGAATACTTATACTAGCATACATTTCGTCGCAAAGTTTTGGATGAACATTTTTGCAATTAATGACATTGGAATGCCTACAATATGCGGTGAGGTTTTGTAAACTGAGAACAAAGGTGTGATTTTTCATGGTATTGGAAGGTTTAAATTCTTCCAATTTTGAGTTGATGACTCTCATTGAAAACTATTACTCGAAAACACTACGTAGCCGAGATTTGGAAAATACACTTATTAGGACGTTTTCATTACGGAAACATTGAATGCCCTCAATGGTCACAAAAGCCATACTTCGCTAAGTGGAAACGCGCTTAGACGCAAACATCGAACGACTTTGTAACAAAGGGAATTGAAAGCCGTTCCCGTCCACTTTGGTTTGGTTTGAAACTTTGAATCAATGAATAATCACACCCTGTTCCCAGGCCGTAAATAAGGCGCGGACTAAATTTATGGACAATTTCTTCGAAACGCTGCGGGTGACGTTGCCTGCCAGTGAAGGTACGTGACCATTATGTACGTTGAAACTTGATGAAAATTATATTTCAGATTTTCTTAATACTATTATGGATTCACGACGCAATACAATTATTCAAGTTTAAATTGTACAACTTTTTTCACTATAGCTATTAACTACGTATAAGTCGTTTTTGGGTGCTCCAATTTTATTATCCAATTATAATATGTTCAAACGTGTGCCGCGCGATAAAAGATCAAGAGGCAGATCATGAAAAAGTTAGACGAGTTGCGTAGAAGAGGACTGGGAGAAATTAGAAAGGTGTGGATAATAGAAAGAGATAGCCAGGGATAGAATCCAGAAAAATACTGTTCTGTAGGAGGTCAAATCTTACACTGGAATATAGCACCGAGAAAATGAAAGTGAAGAATATTTTTTTTGATTCGGTTATCCCCTGTTTCAATCCAATTTTGGCTTGCAGCAAAGAGTGTGTTTTTGCTGATTCTTAAAAAGCCATTTAGACCTTTTTAATATGTTAGTTTTCCGTTGCTTTCCACATTTTTGTATGCCTACAAGAGGTTATTTGAACCCAATTATTGTATACACTTTTGAATTTATTGATTCCCGTGACCTGTGATAGGTTGCTCACGTAATCACGTAAACTCTATTAAACCAAAGACGGCGTGACATTTTTTTTCCACACAATTCGCCGGGAATTGAAACCGGGACCTTGTGACGGTCAAAGCTGCTGCCACTATGCTACGAAAGCTTCCTGTACCAAAGTATTAAAACTATAAATTACGTATGAGGCATTTTTGAGTGCTCCAAATGTTCAATTTATTCGGTTATTTTATCCATTATTAGATTATTCAAATTAAAATCGTTTTATATCATCCACTTTTATTTTGAGTATAGAAACATGAAACAAAGCATAATGATGAAATTTTTCAATACAACAAGGTCTATTTTTTTTATTTGTATGTTTGTAGTCATGAGTAGAAAATTGTGTCTTCTTAATAACAGTATGGTTCCAGAAGATGAAAAAGAAGATAGAGATATTTGGTACTATTTTGATCAAACTGTATTGTACAAACAACTTGTGTTTTTTAATTTAAATTGTGTTTGTCATTAAAATTTCGTACAAAATAATAAAAAAAGCATACAATGTGTACATATTTAGTATTATTACACTTGTTATTCTAATTTCGATCGGTTGGATGAACTGAAAATGGCAGCGAAATATCAAAACCGGTCGATACTTGTAGAAGAAGTAGTACAAAATTAAATACTAAATATGTTTGTATAAAGCACTTATTTTGTATTGTATTCTATTCAGAAATAAGTTTTAACAATTGAATAATTTGTATTAATTTCACTTCATTTTATTTTTTGAAATACTAACCGGTTTCGCACCAAGCAGAAGTTCATCGGGGTAACGAACGCAAGTTATCTGGATTTTTTTTCATGTAAAATTTATATTAATTTAAAAACACATTTCAATAGTTTGCTATAGATTTGTGATAACTTATAATATGTAAAATAGAACTGAGAAAACAAGTACGCTCTATATAAGAAGGTTATAAGCAAACAAAAGACAAATAATCTGTCTTAAATGGCGTCACACTGTGTTGCTTGGCTTAAAGAATCGAACATTAATTTTCTCAAGGTTTTATTACTGATTTAAGATAGACTAAAAACTCTTTCACTTGAATTACATGAATTATTAATAAAACCATAATCATATTGTGGGCACTATCTTGACATTAAAATATAACTTTGAAAGCCAAAGCTTTCCCTGACTTTTGAAGTAAAAAATATTTCGATATTAATGTAAACGTATTTATAATCTGAGACTGGGTCTAACCATTATTTTTTCCAATTATTTTGGTTGCAAGTCGTCGACCATGCGACTTTCGTAAAAATCTAAAATTGATGCTTTCGAGATATGGTGCTGTTGACGCATGCTGCGCATACTTAACAGACGAGAATAAGTAACCAGAAATTGAATTTTCAAAATATTTGTTGTTATTTTTTTTAAGACTACCAATTTTATATTTACTATGAGTATTTACTATGAGTTAAAACGTAAATAAAAAAGAGTTTTAATAGTTTAATAGTTTTTATGGAAGTGGTTTGTATCAAGTTTCTAGGAAACTGTAACATTCACAAAAATAACAATTCAGAAACTCCAAGTGACCCAGCGGGCAATGGAGAGAAGAATGTTAAACATAAGTCTGCGAGACAGGAAGCGACATGAATAGATCGGAGAAATGACCAATGTTGTGGATGTAGCGTGCAAAATAGCTCGTTGAAGTGGAATTGTGTCGGCCATGTAGCAAGGACAATGGATGATCGGTGGACAAGACGCAGCCTGGAGTGGCGACCGAGATCCGGTCATAGAAATCCTGGCACAAGCCACATGGTCGGATGACATCAAGAGAGGCAGGAGGTCAATGGCACAGAGCGGCGAGATATAGAGAGTTGTGGAGGTCGGGAAGGGAGGCCTATGTCAAGAACTGGGCGACTAAAGGCTGATGATGATGATTATATTGTAAAAATCATCAATATCTATGTACAATTAAAATTAGAATTTACTCCAGTAATATTCTTCCATCGCGAGGGAACCCAATCCGTGCAATATCGTGTCGTAAACCATAATGATTTATTATTAAAACATTGTGATCAGCCCTCTCTACATCCCTCCTTTCGCCGTATATTCCCCTTACGCCCGGCCTCTAGGATCAGGCAAATCAGTTCATAACTCATTTGCATTCCCTTTTACTTTAGATTTCCTCGATAATGTAAATGTGAGTTATAGGATCAGATTATTCTTGCGTTAAAATTGATTCCGTAGGATGAGTCTGAATAATGAAGAAAAAAAAACTTTTAATTTAGCACTCATTTATTTAGAATGGAACCGATTAATGTTATTTTAACACAGTGAAAATAAGGGCAATGGTATTTAAATATAATTATATACTTTGAAAAAAACGTAACTTTTTAATTTTTAAATAAAAAAATATAAGATAATTTTATTTTGAAAAATATTTTGTCATTATTACATATAAAATCATATAAACTTTTCTATTACATATTTTAATTTATTTCTGCATATTTTTTCTTCTTCTTCCTGTGCCGTGTCAGGTCCCCCCGACGTTGGCGATCACTCCGGCGAAAACCTCCCTGTCCTGCGCTGCCCGAAACAAGTCATCCACCGTCCTCCTTCCGGTCCACTCTCTAATGTTGCGCAGCCAGGACATCTGTTTTCTGCCAACTCCCCGTCTTCCCTCTATCTTGCCCTCCAATATAAGTCGGAGGAGGCGGTACTTTTCTCCACGCAGCACGTGACCCAAATATGAGACCTTTTTCACTTTGACATTCGACAACAGCTCTCTCTTGGCTCCGGCTCTCCTAAGTACTTCGACGTTACTGACCTTTTCGGTCCAAGGTATACGAAGCATTCTTCTGTGTATCCACATTTCGAATGCTTCTAACCGATTCATTACGTTCACTTTTAGAGTCCATGTTTCACTTCCGTATAATAGAGCTGACCATATGTAAGCTTTTATCATTCTTTGTCGAAGTTTAAGATTTAAATTATCGTCACAGAAGAAGGGTCTCATCCTATTAAATGCAGCACGTGCAACCTCCACTCTACATCTCACTTCTGTATCTGGGTCGAGTGTTTTAGTACACATGACACTGCCGAGGTATTTAAACTGGTCAACCATTTCGATATATACTCCTTTTAGTCGTAAAGATGATCCAGAATAATCAAGTCTTCCAAACGACATCCACTTGGTCTTAGCGACATTTATTGTCAGACCCAATTCTTCTCCAGCCGTGTCAATCTTATTTAGGAGCTCTTGGAGATCAGGTATACTTTCAGCCAATATGACTGTATCGTCAGCATATCTGATATTATTTATAACGACTCCATTGATCTTCGCTCCAAGGCTAGAGTTTTCTAGAGTTCTTTGGAAAACTTTATTTCTGCATATTACATATTTTAATTCTATTACATATTTTAATTTATTTCTGCACGAAAACAAAATATGGACAACGATTCAATAACTTTACATCTTTCTCGCGATAGTGACGGTTTTCTGATTTTTTAAATATCTTATGCAAGTGAAAAAAAACGGTAGAAAAAATTGTTAATAACGTGATATTTTATCTTTTTTTTTTGTATACAACAGTTACAATTCGTTATTAGCTATTATAGTGATTCTCATGATATGTGATAAGTAGCTAATCTATCGCCATTTTATTGTCATGTGAATTCTACCAAGACCAAAAAGAAATGAACACGGGACATTCCGTGTGGCAGTCATAGCTCTTGGCACATTTTCACGAAGTTCGTCTATACTACAAAGTTATTCAAATAAGAATCCACACATACATATTTTTCATAAACACCAAGTATTTGAATTCTTGACCAAAATAATCAATTACTGGAATCAATCGACGAACGTGAATGTGTTTTACGGTGTGTGAATGAAGAAAACGCTTCATCATCTTTTAATAATGATATTTTTAATGTAAGCAACTTTATGAGATAAGAAGCGCTTTGTGAGATTCAAATTTGTGATTGAAATTCACTTTATGAACAGCGTTTACTCTTATAACATAAAGATACTGTGATTATTGAGAGGTCCCCATAAACCACGACCGTCGAATATGTCAAACCTTTTCTGAAGTGTATCATGGATGAATAATTATTATAAAGACTTCACGTCAGCGTAGAAATTCGACCAGTAATGTTGGGGAATTCTCAGAGGGTTCATGTTGCCAAACAGGACAGTGAAATCAAAACCCAACCTTGACTCAACCCTCATAATTGTGGTTCTTGTAATTTGATTAAATTCACGTTTACGATAATTACCGCTGTGGAATCAAAGGTAAATCACTGTTCAAGCAATTGTTACGCTTTTTGGAAGAACAGTGCGGAATACGAAATTTTTGTAGACACTTTAAATATCACCTTTCGATTCGGAACGAAAATCAGATAAAGAGAAAAGACCTATCTGTCTTAATTAACCTAGGTGTTTCGTGTTTTTTTTTCCAGTGGAATATTTTGCAGAACGCTTATTTTGTGTGCTTTGAGAACTTTGTTTTATTTTATCTGTTTTACATCTTCGTTAAAATTAGAACAAGGGGTAATTTATTCATTCCATTTTGCTCTTTAATACGAAAAGGCAAATAGTAAAATACAAGCAAATTCGGGTCTGAATTTCGTTTTTCTCTTGTATTAAATTTTCAATAAGGAATTTCCGGAAAACGAAATCTTATTACAAGGCATACGAGCATAATATTTAACGAGATACATGAATATATGTTTTATCTCTGACAACATATAATGTATGCTTTTAAATCAATGATATTCAGGTAAAGAATAATAAATAAACAAACATGAAAAATATTGTATTTTATAATATAGGTTCACCTGTATTAGTCGTATTATTCGACTTCACGTTAATTTAAAATGACATGTTCAGTTATATAATAATACTGTGTAGGTGCGTGGATAGAACTGATCTTAATTTGATGTACGTACCTATATTTTGTAACATGATAGCAGGAAGGACTATTCGAGATAGGGTGAGGAAGGTGGAGGATGTCGTGAGATGGGGTAGACAACGCAGAAGATACTGGAATGCGCACGTGCAGAGGACGGATCCCACCAGAATCCCACACACTGTGGGGCATCAGATTCCTGCCAGCTGACGTCCCCCCGGAAGATCGCCGAAGAGATGGAGAGATAGTTTGGAGTCAACCTTCCAAGAGAGGCCAGCCTGATTTCAGGAACAGACCAAAGGTCTATAAGGAGAAGAAGAAGAAGAAGAAGATATTTTGTAAAGAAATATTTTTCGAAATAAAATTGATAAATTGTTTATTTTTGTATTGTTATCATTGAACGAATGAAATAATTGAAAGATAATAAATAAGTTAATAAAAATTAAGCAGACGATATCGTAATAAAATTAGTTTAAAATATATTAACGATTCAGATAATAATGAATGAAAGGTAAACAAAAGCGGTTATTGCTAAAATATTTTGTACTTTTTTAATATTTCTATAAATAGCCCAATTTGATTGGGCTGAGAAAACCAGACTTCTGAGCACAAAAAACAAATGGAACTAACCAGGTGGCTTTAAAAAAAATCATAAAAAAATGACCGAAATATATCAATCAAATTGAAGAGGAAAGTGTATGGAGGTACTGGCAAAAATCGGCATAATTCGCATACAAGACAGCGTGGCGTGTAAGTGGATGGAGGTGACCTTTGTCCATGAGCAGACAAAAATAGGCTAATGAAGAGAAAATAACACGAATTCTACCAAAGAAATATCTGAAACAAGATGTACGAGTATGTACTTATTAGACCTTTATGCCACTATGAATTAAATATTTATGACATTCTAACAGTAGGCATAGAAGGTTACCCATCGCTAACCCAAGCAGTTTCGTCAGCCTTGCTCGATCACTTTCTAGGCCTGTCCCTTGTCCATCCTGACTGGAGACCAACGCTAACAAGCCACATTTAAGCTACCCTATTTTCAAATCGAAATGAACATTTTATACACTTTATTAACCACTTTATTTTTAAAATATTTTCAAAATAAAATAAAAAAATTACTAACCATCACGTCGTTTCTCCGATATAAAGGTCTCTGCCCACTACAACGTATCATACAATGACCGTAATAGGAACGTGTCGGGTAAAAAAATATTATTTGTATTGAAAAGTATGAGACTATGCCCACTAGACCGTTCCGTCACCGACCAGCACCGTCGCCTACTATGCACGGAGCGTTAATTAATTGTCGGCGAGAATATTTTGCCGGTGCCGATATGCTCTGCGCATTTTTTGGTACTTGGTACTTGATTTGGTACTTGGTACTTGATTTGGTAATTTGGTACTTGGAATATTAAATTTATTGTCGAATAAAGCTTTTCCCATTTTTGATTTTGACAAAATACCACCATCACTATGCCGAAAGCACCAACGTTTACGGCTATGAAGTTATAATTAGCATCAACCAAAGCCAAAAGTACAATAGAAAATGTTTTTTTTTTATAATTAAAATAGAAAAAACCACTGTTTGAAGGTGCTACAATAATAACGCACAGTACGCCGTCGATCCGTTTCAGTGGGCATAGCAGGGCGTATCGTGATGCTTTTCATGTCATTCCTAGTACGGTCATGGTATGATACGTTGTAGTGGGTAGACACCTCAAGGGGTAGGCAGAAATAACGGACTGCCACACTATAATCGATGCGGCACTCCAACCTTGTCTTTTTTCCCCCGCGGGAGACGCGGTGTGATGGGTTGCAAACCTCATTGCCACCAATAGGCTCCTCTTGCGCACACTTCGATCGTCCAGCGTCCACAAAATAAACCCGTAACAATTTTCACTATGAAAAAATATTATACACTCCACGTATCAGAGGTGACCTCCTTAATCCTGTATAAAAATAACTAGGTAAAACAAATACGAAAGTCTTTTGAAGTAAACATATAACGACTTGTTATTGTAGTATATACAAATTACAGTAGGGAAATACTCATTTACGTGTATTTTTTTACTGAAGAAAAACAATACAAAAATATAATTGGGAATAGATAGAAATCTTCTTTTTCTTCTTATTTGTGTCCTGTCATACCTCCGTGGTGCAAAGGGCCTCATGGAACCTTCTCCACCCGACTCTAACGCATACTTGATGCCTTACATCATCCCCCAAGTAAGGTCCGCTGCCTTTATCCGGCCTGCAGGGCTCTTCTCCAGGTGGCTCTAGGTCTGCCTCGCTTTCTCTTTCCCCCCATAGGGGACCAGTCCAGTACACCCTGAGAAATGCAAGCCAGGTTCCGTCCAGTGTGACCGATCCACTGCCATTTGCGTCTAGCGACTTGTTCTCTATTTGGCTTTTCGCCGGCCATGGTCCAGAGAACGGCATTTGACACTATTTGGGGCCAATAGATTTTGAATTTTGAGCGAAAGCACCTATTTATAAGCATCTGTAGTTCACCAATAACGTCCGCGGTAGATTTCCAAGTCTCACATCCATACAGCAGTACGCTTTTAACGCTACTGCTGAATATTTAGAGCTTGAGCTTTCTCGAAATGATACCGGAACGCCATACAGGGCGAAGCATAACGAAAGCTCTCCTTGCTGTGTTGAGTCTGCTAGTTACATCTTACTCCGAACCTCCTGAGCCTGCTATCATACTACCGAGGTAACCGAGGAAGCTGGTCGTGGTCACAAGGGGGACACCGCGGAGAAAGATTGGGGTGGAGTCATTTGTGGACACTCGTAGGTCTACTGTCTTGGACATGTTAATTTTGAGACCCACTTTTGGCGCTTCTCATAGAAATAGTTGGCCTATATAAAATAATATAATTACGGCCTTGTTATATATTGTGAGTGGGGTTAATACAGTTTTTAAAATTCTCCTTCAAAATTAACAAGTAACCCGACGATCGCCGTAAGCACACATGTGCGCTCTACGTAGGCAATCGCCATAAGCGCAGCTGTGCGCGCTTCGCAATATTCAAAAGATGTATTTCAAAATTAATTCCGATTTTCTTACAACGACATCTATGAATATGTTAAAATATTAACAAACCAAAAAGGATCGATATTTTTCGATAGTTTGGGAGAAAATACGTGGTGTACGTGGTTTCTACAAACATGTGGCGATGAACCTCCAATAAAGTATTGTATTTTTTCCTATTGTCCACACTTACAAATACAAATACGTTTTAAGGCATTCAAACTATAAGTGCATGTTTATCGAGAGCTACACATGCTTCTTGTATAATCATCAATAATGGTTCATTACGTCTCTGCTAGGCCCCTTAGCACGGGTAGCCGCCCAACTATTAAAGGTAAAAATACAAAATGCTCGCTGGGAATCTCGCGCTCGATATAATCCGAAAATAATTTGCATATCAATCGTAGTGCGTGTTCGAGAAACAATGAAAGTACTTTATTATTTCGTAAATTGAGAAGCATAAATGGCAGCAGTTTGAAAATATTATTTCACATTTCAGAAATATAATTTTCTTCTCGTATTTTGTTTAACCCATTCGCGGCGAGTGCTAATCGTATTTTATAAACATTTATTTTTAATTCGATATTGATACTAATTAAATAAATTTGTGTCTTCAAAATAATTTGACATTATTAGTATAAATAGGGTTGCGCAAATCTTACTAAATAACTAACTAACTAACCATCACGCCGTCTCCCCGAAGGGGTGGGCAGAAATAATGGTTTGCCACACTTTTCGTTCCTGACATATTTCTCTCGCTTCCTCAGCATTCATGCACGCGCGTAGATTTCTCTGACTCCTCACGTGGCCGACATTCAATATTTGATTTTTTAATCGTGCCACGTTTTCCTCAGTCTTCCTCTATTTCTGGTTCCATTTACATCGTTAACATAATTTTTTTTAATATTCTTTCTTCATTCATTCTTTCAATATGTCCAAACCATCTTAATGATCCTTTCATTATTTTGTTCATAAAACCATCACTCGCACCGCATTCACTTCTTATTTAATATTTTCATTCGACACTCTATCATACACATAGAATCCACACATTCGTCTAAGAGATCTCATTTCTACTGCATTTATTCTACTTTCATCCTTCTTTTGCCAGTTCCATGCTTCGCTTCCATACATCTTAATTCTTAAGATTATAAAAAACCTATTATTATATAACTTTTAGATGTGTTCGCGATAATGATCCGAAGAACTCGTTAATAACGCGGGAAATTTAATTTCAAATAACACAATTCTAATAAAAACACGATGTATAAAAAGAATTTAATGAAAAGTGCATACAATAGGAATGAAAACGGATGTTTTATTGACGTTTTATTATATTTTATGAGAATGAAATGTTTCGTCCGTCGGTGGCATTATCAATCATTTGATAATGTTTTACCAAAAATTAGTTTTTGCCAGACAATTGATAATATCTTAGATAGACGAAACATGTTATTCACATAAACATTTATTAAACTTCTAGAAAACGGATGTTTTCATTTGTATTAATTATTTAATATTAGGTTTTACAGCATTATTTAAGAAACAATAAAAAGTGCAATCATTCTTAAGAAATCTAATTAATATTTTATCACTTCGGTTCCGAAGTTATTAAAAAATATGGATATAAAGTCGCTTTTCACATATAATAAAATGTAAAGGTACTGCAAATTTTAAAATAAGGCAAGTAAATATAATTGGGAGCAAGGAAGAGGTCTCTACGTGTGATGTTACTAAAACTATGAGTATAACACCGGACGCCTCTGGGAACATCACAAAGTCGGCCAAACTTTCCACCACAATGCTATGAAAAAGAGAAAAAGTTCATTGACACGATGAAAATTTTGTAAAGAGTTATGAATAAACTATATTAATTCATAATGAACAAACGATATAACTAAATAAAGCCATCATATCATTTTTTAGGTTAGTATGAACTCATTAGCATAATTTTTTGAAGACCCAACCACAGATTATACCATGCTTTTCACCAAAACTTTGGATCACGTTCAACCAAACCAAAATATTATATACATATATCGATAATTTTAACTTACTGTTGTGCTATTTTTCTATAACTGGACACATAATCAATATACCACATAATATTTTTTTTTGTAGATTGTCTTAGGTTTAAAACGTCCTTCTTGTTTGCACGTTGCATTTAGAAACAAAAACATAAAAATAAAATTAAACACTTTTAAACTTAGTATAAACCACTTTATTTGAGATAGTAGCGCCAACTGGTTTCACTCTGTAGCGAGCTTATTAAGGGCTTTAAACAAACAAATATATATACTGCACAGGGCTATACACAGACAGGTTAGTAAAGTGGTTTATACTATGTGAAAAAGTGGTTTATACTTTATTTTATGTCAAATCACCAAGAAATGACTTCATATCAATGTTTATAAACAAATAAAGATGGTCTAAGAAGAACAAATTCAAAAGTGAAAAACAGTGTTTGAATTCATCAAAAAATCCACTGTGTTAACGCCTTATCAAAAAAGTCTTCAATTTTGTGGAAACTGTATAATATTGTGTAGTTATATTTATAAGCTTCTTCTTCTTCAAGTACCCTGTCGGGTCCCTCCAACGTTGGCGATCACCTAGGCGAACCTGTCCTTGTCCCCTCCACCCATCTGATGACGGTCCACTCTCTCACGTTTCACAGCCAGGACAGTTGTCTCTTTCCGGGCCCTCGGCGTCCCTCAATTTTCCCCTCCAATATCAGTTGGAGAAGGTGGTACTTTTCCCCATGCAGTATATGACCCAGATGTGAGATCTTTCGAACCTTGATAGTTGATTACAGTTCCCTGTCAACTTAAGCTCGCCTCAGGACTTCGGTATTGGTAACCATGTCTGTCCAGGAAACTCTGAGCATTCGGCGATGGAGCCACATTTCAAATGCTTCCTGTCTGTTCATTGAGTTAACTTTCAAGGTCCAAGTTTCATACCCGTACAATAAAACAGACCACACATAGCATTTAATCATTCTCTGGCGGAGTTTCAAGTTTACGTTATCATTGCAGAAGAGTGATTTCATTTTATTAAACGTAGCTCTTGCTGCCTCAATTCTGCATTTTATCTCTACATCTGGGTCAAGAGATTGCGTTAGTATGCTGCCGAGGTATTTAAAATTTTCTACCCTTTGAACCTTAGGGCCGTTCAAATGCAATACTGACCCAGTGTAGTCAAGCCGTCCGAATGTCGTCCATTTGGTTTTGCTGACATTTATTGTTAGCCCCAATATATAATATTGTTCTCAAATACACAACTGTGTTTACATTCTACATTCACATTTAATTTATTATTGTGTATTCGTAAACGTTTTGTTTGCCCCAATCAACTAAGTGATCCTTTTATAATACCAAATATTTTGTTCAACCATATATCGTATCATATAATGTTATTGTACTGGAAATACAAGTTAAAATTTTGGACCTCATATCAGATATTTACAATCAAATGAAACATATTGTATTTTTTAGTAATTAAATTTTTTTTTAGAAAATTTTATTTGTATTGCTAGTTTTGTGAAAATTCAAATATATATTTTTATAAATGAAAACCTTGTATTCGTTTTTTAGATTGCTTTTCTCTACGGGCTTTGAAATATTTATACATTTATCACCAGGGGAACAGTAAAAGCAAGTTATTTTATAATATATGTAACAGAGAAATTTTGGATATATTTTTATTGTTAGGTACTTAAATTATGTGACACTTAATGCGTAGATTTTAAAAGTTGGTATTTCTTTAAATTTCTTTCTTGCGATCTTGGGAAATCCGTGTAAATCGTATTTTTGAACCGACATTTCAGAGATCGTTGCAATCTCCACCTTCAGGGTGATTATAAATGTAGGTAAGAGATATCTCTTACTCACCCTTATACTACCGGCATCGCGCAGCCAATGAAATGCGTGTCTCAGCTTGAGAGTGACGTATCGTCCGGGAATGACGCATCTCCGTGTGCTAACTAGCTCGGAAAACAAAGCGCCCAAAGCTCGAAGATGTCCCATTCGCCCTCACATTGCCGGCGACAAGGCACAGCGTAGAAGTTAAGCATACATTACTCACCACTTTAACCACCCTGAAGATGGAGACTGCAACGATCTCCGAAACTTACTTACTTTCTATGGCCATACAAGACGACCTTCGTGGCAGTGTGGTTACGAGCTCTGACTTCCATGCCAAAGGTCCTGGGTTCGATTCCCGGCGATGGCAGTGTGATTGTCACAATGTCTTTGGTCTGGTGTAGAATTCACGTGACAATAAAATGGCGATAGATTGGCTACCTAACACATGTTACGAGAATTAATATAATAGCTAAAAAATAAAAATTGTATACAGTAATTGGGTCCAAACGACCAGTTATGTACATAACAAAAAAAAACTCTTGAAGAGTTTAAGCCTCCTTGATGATTTTTCGTCAAGCTCCTCGATTATCCAGCAGTCCGATTCGCCCAACCTAGCCAGATCAGTCAAAACATTGTCCATTGGGCGCTGTCAGGCCTTCCTAAAGGTCTTACTCCAGTCAGTCTAGACGCGTACAGGGTATTGATTGCTCTGGTGTCTTCGGCTTGGCATACGTGCCCAACCCATGCTTGGCGAAAATCTCCGAAACGTTGGTAAAAAAAGACGATTTACAAGTTTTTTTTTAAGATTCCAAAAACATGTTTAAAAGCTCTTATTAAATAATTAATACGAATAAAAGAGTCTGTTTTCTAAAGGTTTTATTCAATTAATTGGAAATGACATTTGAGAATACATTAGCCTGACATAATATGTCATTCCCATAAAACATTATTAAACTTCTCGAAAAACATACTCTTTCATTCGAATTAACGGTTGGTTATTCATAATACTTCGTTCTTACACTGCGATCTTAATGGTTTTCAAATATGAAAATTTGTGATAAAGCTAAAATAAGTTAAAATAAAGCTATAATAAAAAAATCTTGATAAAAAAATCGTTATAAATTAAAATGAAAATTCAAAATTTGCAGGAACTGAAAAAGTTAATAATAATTAGTGAGGGATTGTACAGCTAGTTTCGTGAAATGACTAAAATATTATAATATCTTGAAAAACAGGATATTTATATTTCGCTTTACATTTTCAAACAAAATTAACAATTCCCATCAAACTATTGAACTAAATATTATTCAGCTCAAATTAATACGGACTTGCGCTTCGTATTCTGCCTGACAATTATTTAATAATTTAAATTGAGGGCGAACAGACCTAGCTCGGCTATTATTGTATCTTTGACGGCAGCCCGGAAAACTTTCTCGAATTTAAATCAAAATTCGGGCTAATTCAAGACAAATTGACAACGTCTATATTCGCGTGCGTCAATTTGAAAAAATAATTATGAATATATTCACCTTAATTATTTTACACTTCATTGTATAGTTGGTATTTCATTTTATACAATTATCTAAATTTTATTTCTTTCTGGAAACACTAATTTAATTTTTATGCACATTATATTTAGATTATCCATTATTTTGATTGAAATGCTTCGATATTTGCATTCTTAACTATTACATGATAGTTTAATTTTGAAAAACTGTTAAAAGACGTATCAAAATTAATTTATGATATTGTCCATACAGCTTTTTCTATAACTTTAATCTTTTAAACAATAGCGGAAAAAATAAGTTCAATTTGCAAGCCAATAAATGAGTTTTTTTTTATTTTGACAAACCTGTATGGTACCGATAATTTAATTAGATATTAATCTTAGTTTGTGAAACTCAATAAACCTAGGTACCTAGATAAAGATACGTAGACATATATTTTCTAAAAGCGACAAGATTTGCTGACACTCGCATTACGATGCTTATTATTTTATCATTTATCCACGATCCTAAAAATATTGTTTAAATGTGTTATTTTATTTTATGTGTTATTTTTTAAGAAAAAAACTAATTATAGAATGTAAACCATAGGTTTTATTTATAAACACCGCTAAAATGTTTTTAAAAAAATGTACACATGCAACGATACACACGTCTTACCCGCGCGACAGTCTTGTAAGGAACTGACTTGTCGCACGTACGCACCTACTTGGGACGCGTCACTGATCACTCGGTATCCATCACCGTATGGGGAATGCTAACCAACATTTTTATTTACGATTTAGTTATATGATTGGATGTGGAATTATTGGGAGACTCACCCTGTCCACAGAACGAACTCGACGGAGTCTCCTTGCCTATTCCGCATGGCATGTCCCGCTGATTCGATAAGGGCCAAAGGGCTGTCGCACGCATAGTCACCATAGCGGCCCCGCGGCCTGTGGTAGCCTGAGCTGCCGCGGGTGTCCGTTCGCCAGCAATCTGCAAGAATGATGACTTTTATTTAAATACATTACAAAAATAGACATAAAAAGATGATAAATTTAGGAAACACCCGAAAATGGGTTGACTCTCGCATGTGTATAATTTATTAAAATCAAAAACAGCTTCACTAATATCTTATAACATAAATGAAAGTGAAGCTTATTGGTCGCAAAATATAGATGAAATTATAATATATGTTATAATATACTTAACGAAGTGACATATTTTGTTTAGGAGTGATAAAGAGGAAGACCGAGGAAAACGTAGTTTAATCCAATCAATTAAATACTAAATGTCGACCTCGTGTGAAGTCGAAGAAATCGATGTACGCGAAAGCGAGAGAAGTATGTCAGGTGGGTCATTCTTTTTGCCTATCGATTCGTGGAGACTGGGTAATGGTTAGTAAGTTATTTGTCGTTTCTTGAACAGTGACGTAAATATATAAAATAATTTATACGAACTACATGTTTCGCCATTCTTAGGCGTTATCAAATGTCATTCCTATGAAATATAATAAAACTTCTAGAAAAGAAAGGCTTTCATTTGTTTTAATTATGTAGTTAGTTAGTCTATTTATAAGATTTTAGGGGAATGACATGTTTTGTCTTCTTATGATATTTCGGAGTGATATTCTAAAATAATATCACGAAATTAACCGGAAATCGTTACGAAGGATTTCCCTAATACAATATAATATTACAAGGATTATCAATTCAGTGGAGAGCAGTCAGGAATCCCGTAGCACCGCTCACGTGTATAATGTTTATTTTAGTGCCTCAACTCGGTCATACACGTAGCGTAAAGTTCACCGGAAGAACACATTTAACCCCTCTCTACATCACGTCAGAAACTTCTCCCGTGAACACTAGCTTAGCCTGGATTATGCATTATTTCTGAATACTAAATTTCCATCACTTACTTCGGAGTGGTAGGGTGGGTGTATTACAGTCGGGCACGACAATGGATGTTCATTTGGAATGAAACGGCGGTCATTTTCATTTTAACTTGGACTTGTGTCGTATGATTTTGAATCATATTGGATCAGATTGAGAATATTATAATAATTTAAACTTATAGATATAAAATAATAATACAAATGGTATTATAACACGGTGCCAACTAGTTTCGCTTGGACCCAAGCTTTATCAGGGCAATATAAGAATTATTAGATCTAAAAATGAACGTTCCATCATATTATATTATAATTTATTAAACAAATATACAGAACGCGTTTTAATGTGGGTATGAAAGATGAAAAATATGGAATTTCAGATTTCATTAACATTGATATAACAGATATGCATACATAAAATAAATAGTGCACTAAAAATCATCACTGTTAATTGAAAAACAGCGAATTGAAGTTCTAGTTCCAACTTCATTTATGGAAATGAAGCTTTGGAGTTGGCAGAAGAATGATAGATGTTGGATAAATGTTGTATAAATTAGATTGCAGAGAAAAAAACGCGATGTGGCAGATGCTATGATGCGACAATGTTAGCATCGTCATAGATCATGTCGAGACTTGAACCCAAGTTCCATGGTTTAAGAGTCAAGCCTTCTGCACACTAGGGTCATGGGTGGTCCAGAGCCTATACCACAAACTGAATAAGAAATCTCTTGATTTGATGATGTTTTTATTTATGTTAGTAAAAATATAATTTAATGATTTTACTGAAAACTGTTGATGGAAGTTCATTATAAATAATTATTAAATAAAACAATGTGTTTCTAAATAACTATTTACACTTCTTGTCTTTATTTTGACTGCGACCGGTTTAGTCAGAAAGGAATGTAGAGCAAAATAAGGCATTATGAAAAAAAATATGAATGGATCGCTGCGTTGGTTCTGACATATGGAGCGCATGGGTGAAGAAAGAATGGTTAAAAAAGCGTACGTTAACGATGTAAAAGGAGTACGGAGTCGAAGTAGACCGAGGAAAACATTGCATAACCAAATTAATCAAATTTTAAAGGTTGGTGGTAATGTCAGAAGCCAGAAGAATGTGAAGGAAGCCAGAGAGGTATGTCAGGATAGAGTAGTGTGGCGGTCCATTCTCTCTGCCTACCCCTGCGGAGAAACGGCGTGATGGTTTGTTGTTGTTGATGTTGTTGTTAGCATCAGCCTAACCAGTTTGTCGATGCCAGCTAGTCTGGCGAAACCAGTCGCTAAATAAACCCAAAAAGTGGAAGTGTTTATTAAAAAAAAAACTTCGTTTTATGTAATTATTATCTATTGATAAGAGTTAACATATTATATCGATGGTGTGTATTACCGGTTAAACGATTCAATTTCAGCCAATTTACGAATCCGCCCACATAGAAATTTCGTTCCCCCCGTTAAGTGTTTGTTTGGCGATATACGCGCCGGTTGTATTCGAAATATGCCCGAGGCTATTTCGTAAATATCAATATGCTCGCCGGACCTCGGATAAAATATTCCAGGCATTCGATGCGAGTTTCTCCGTGATTCATATAAGCGTGATTGGCGGCGACACGGTATCGCCGCCACGCTAATGAACGCCCCGCCAAATCTGGCGTTGCCGGTAAAGTATCGCAAATAGCAGCAGGTGTATTTCCCTTCCGTGATCAAGATTCATTTTTTTAATAAATAATCGAAATGGATTGATAAATCTACATATATTATCATTGATTAAATTTTAAAATTTACGTCTATAACATTTCAACCCATTTTTTTCTTGAAAAATGATTTAAATTCCACTTTCAATGTTATAAATTGCCTTAAAAGGTACATTTTATTCTCGCTAATATCATCTTCATTTTCTTCTTCTTCTTATAGACCTTTGGTCTATTCCTGAAATCAGGTTCCTGGTCTCTCTTGGGAGGTTGACTGCCAACTATCTCTCCATCTCTTCGGCGGTCTTCCAGGGGGACGGCAGCCGGCAGGAATCTGATGCGCCACAGCGTGTTGGATTCTGGTGGGATCCATCCTCTGCACGTGCGCATCCCGGTATCTTCTGCGCTGTCTGCCCCATCTCACGACATCCGCCACCTTGCAGATCTCGCGGATAGCCGTGTTCCTTACCCTATCTCGAATAGTCCTTCCTGCTATCATCATAAAATATTTCATATTTTCTTCTATATTCATCATCGCTTCGTGCCGTGGATTCATAATTTGATGTTTTCTTTCTTCGTAACATTTCTTTATTTTTACATACAAATAAAATCAAATTAATCAACAAAATTGTTAAATCATTTTACAAGTCCCTCAATATGCACCATTTTTTTTCAGCTTTATACAAATTACAAACAAAACACAGAATTAAAAATATTTTATTACCTTTTATTAAAAAGGTACATGTTTTTTTACACATTAACTACTATTTGAATTAAATTAATTCTCATTCACGATTCTCCTTTTTACTATCGACTTTCACTCAATTATCATAACACTGCGCATGACAGCAAAACATTTTAAATTTGAATAGAATTATTTTTATTAATTACAAACAAAATTTTCACCATTTTCCCTCTAGTAAAATTGTATAATGTTCTGCTTTCGTAACCCTCAAACAAACATAACCCAACGTTAGTTAGTTTCGAAGTTGACTATAAGAAGCTTACGAAGGAAGCAATATAGCATGAATCTCTCTGTCAATATTCGACGATTGTACGGGATCAAAAATTTATTCGAGCGTAACCCACCTTAGCGTTCTAAAAATACCCGTTACTTTCAACATACGAGTATATGTTAGATTTCTTCTATCCAACCATACTTTATTGATGTAATATTTTTTCAACACATTGGTTTCGAATATTGAATAACGCGATTATAATAGAACTCTTAAAACACCCATTTTATATGAAGCATTATTTACTATCAAAAATATAGCATTAGTTATTATCACGACCTTCGTGGCAGAGTGTTAAGAGCTCTGAAGCTCTGAAGATCTCGGGTTCGATTCCCGGCGATTGTAGCGTGATTGTCACACTCTTGTGTAGAATTCATGTGACAATAAAATGTCGATAGATTAGCTACCCATCACTCGACATGAGAAATATTTATAAAGCTTAGCAACAAATTGTATTGAGTTTAAATGACCTGTCATTTACAGAAAAAATATTTTGGGATATATTTTGTTTTCTGCTTTATCTCACTTAGATACTTCTGAACTGGGCTCCTGTTGAACAAACAATAAGGAAAGCCAAAACGATTGGAATGTGGATTATTTATACAGACGATTAAAAGGATATTTAAATATGATTGAAAATTTGTTTTATTTTTTATGGATATTTTTAGATTTTTTGACTGAGCTGATAGAACTCGGTGATGTAGGCTGCGGAAAACAGAGATGATTGGAGGCGTTTTATTTTAGCCAGGGGCTAGTTTATGATGAAAAGAAAAAAGGAGGATCTCACTGAGTGCAAGTATATAGATTATATATTGACTTAAAATATACCTTGAGGACTATTGAAAGTACATAATCACCTTCCAACAATGTTCCTATCAGACGCAAGAGGAATAGCCACATAAGCTGAACCTCTGTAAGCCAGAAGATTCAAGTCCAAGTCGAAGTCCAAGACATTTAATTATGAAAAAAAATGAATATCTGTAGATTTTTCGATTTATGTAACAGCTTACATCGTTTTATTTTATTAAATAATGTAATATTAAATTTTTAAAATCTTTATTCAGAATAAAAATTGTTGATTGAAAAATGAATAGCCATAGTTATGTGAATTTTTACACCTTATAAAAACCTAAATTTGTATATTAGTCAATACGCGCACCATCTAAAAAGAACATTTTGTGTTAAATTATTTATATTTTGTTATTTTATTTTATATCATTGTATTTTATATTATCTGTTTTAGATTTATTTTGTGGGTTTTGGACGATCGAAGTGTGCGCGGGAGATACCTATTGGTGGCGATGAGGTTCACAACCCATCACACCGCGTCTCCCACGGGGCTAAAGAGAAGGATTGAGTGCCGCATCAGTAAAAGTATGACAGTCCATTCTTTCTGCCTTCCCTTTCGGGGAAACGGCGTGATGGTTAGTTAGTTTAATGTATTACAAAAAAGAAGCCTCTAGTTTTCTGCAATTAAAAAGACGGTTATTAATGTGGCTGATTACCAACATCAAATCAGTATAGTGTATTAGTCTAGTAAAAGCCATCAATAAAGTATTATTATTACTCGTATACTAATAAATGTTAAACAAAATAATTGTATATATTTGGTTGTATTAAATAAAGTGTAAAGATAACTAAGAAATATCATGTTTTTGAAACAATTTCTCGGACACATTATATCGTTATACTACAAAACATTCAAAAGTAGAACACATGATATAATAATTCATGTTTTATAAGGTATATAGACTGTTCATCGATTCGAAATGGTATGTGTCTTTATATAACTAGTATTTTTCTTTGATATTCATCCGAATAAGGCACATTCAACTGAGGATATTCAGGTTAAACAAGGATTTTCCGTACCTTTTGGGACGTAACTTTTACGTTCGAGTAACGTAACCCTTCTGCGCGTAGAATATCAACACGTAGAGCTTTTCTTGTACCCAATCGGAAGCTATTCCTTTCCCAGACTTAATATTGTCGGTCCGTGAATATTGAACGACATTTCGACGTCAAAGCTGTTTCTGGGGCGTAAAACCGGGAATCGATTTTTATCACCTTTCCTAAATGACGTCACAAACTACGTGATGGTTGTTTGAATATGCAAAATCTTCTTACGTATTCATTTCAATTTGTTTTCCATTCGAAAGGCTCCCATTTCGAATGTATCCAAAGGGGAAATTTCCAATTCATTATATCATTGAAATGAACATCCAAAGTACAATATTTCAGGCATCATGATATTATCAGAGGGTTCCAATTTAACCCCTAATTGGGCGCTAGGAAACTGTTGATGTTTTTAAATATTGTTTGAAATAGAATTGTACAAAAATAACCTGTTAACGTTCTTATTTTGAATTATTATTTATTGAATTCCACTACAAATATTGTCATTTTAATTATTTAACATTTTGTGGGTAATACTTACCTGTGTCTATAAGGATAATATTAAGTTGGAAATATTTTCTTTTTGTCCAACTTAGGGTTAAGGTAAGCATAATTGCTTGATTTCAGAAATTACATATTTAAATTAATTGTTGCAGGAAACAATTATGTGCAGTCACATAAAACATGCATGTTTTGAAATAAGATATGCGGTTTTTAGTAATTATTCAATATTATGAAGAAATTTGGTTCATGGAAATTATTTGAATATATTTTTTAATGCCAAAATATGTTTTATTCATAAGATAATATAAAAGGTTTATAAACCTCCCATTTTCTTAACGTTAAAAACAAAACATATTATTTTATGAGAAATATTTGAAAAATGCAGATTGTTATGATGTCCGTTATTAAATACAATTAAATTTTTCATAGTTACACATAAGGGTGAAGCGCATATTATTAAAAGTTACATTGTAGTCTATCTCTGAAATAAGCAATATTTAAAAAATGTATTTTGAAAACATTGTTTTCTCACAACGCTACAACACTTTTCACAAACATGTTTCGGGCCACAGACGATCATGTGGATTTTTTAAGATTTCTTAAAAAATTATACGCTAAAAATTGGGTTTTAAAATTCCAAATGAAAAAAAAAAAACGATTTTTTTTAAGGCGATTGAGAAAAAATATTTATTGTTAATTTATTAAAAAAAAAAACATTCTTTAAAAACATTTAAATGATATCTATAAGTTTTAAAAGCAGAATTTTCACTTAACCAACTAATACATATTCTTTATCTCATATAACAAAACTATAAATTTTATTTCTTTACTGTGATTTTTCTTTACTTTTTTCATTGCTTCAGTTAAAGGATATTTCAGTTTTAAAGTTTAAAATTTGTCTTTTTTTATAATGTGTCTACAAATTACAGTGTGTTTGTTTTGAAATAAATTAGGAATAAAGCAATATGAAAATACAACAACGTCAGACAGAATTCATATTAAGACGTCATATAACGATGATTGGAAAACTTTTAATTTGATTACATCCAAGCTGTCTACTGAAGCTAGTATTAAATAATTATACAGAACGGAAACGCGGGGGTGTGTGCGTGCACCGAGTAAAGCGCTCCGCGGTTCTGTAAATGTGTGGAAAATTTCGATTATTCATGCATATTTCATCGTCACACGTATATTTTCGTTTATTTACTGCAATTAATTATTTATTTTTGTTTATTTGATTTTTAAAATGTCTATACAAACAGTGTGAGTGAAAATACTCGTAGAAGCCGTGGAACACGAAGGGAAGTAAGATATGACATTATTTTGTATACAACATAGAAGGTTTCCCGCTGCTTATCTGAAGCTGTTTTAAAACGTAGCGACGCCCTTTCGTCAGCTTCGCTCATCCAATCTCCTGGCTTGCACCCCGTCCACGCGGGACTTACATTATCTGGGGAATGCACCATTTCAGAAAAAAGCAAAAGGTAAAAGGGTCTCTAGTCCACATTTAATAAAATTTAATCTCAATTCACTTCTTTGTCCTAATCTCACAAAAACAGAGCAAAATATGGTACGATACATTTTTATTTATTTAAAGGTTGTTTGAGCCCTGTATTACTGTAAACAATTTGATTTAAGATATAATTTTGATTCTCATGACATGTGATAGGTAACTAATCTATCGGTATTTTCTTCTTACGCGAATTCTACACCAGACTAAAGACAGTGTTATAATTACACGGCCATAGTCGGTAATCGAACCCTGGACCTTCGTATGAGAGTCAGAGATCTTAACACTCTGCCACGAAGGTTGTCAATAAAATTAATCAAGTACTAAAAGGCGGCCACATTCATTGTCGGAAAAATCTACGAACGTGCATATTACGATGTATGAATATAGATGAAGCTTGAGAGGTATGAATAGAGATCCATCATCTCTGCCTACCCCACCAGCTTACAGTTTGTTGGTTAGTTAGTAAGTTAATTATTTTACTGCAAGTTCAAAGGTCAATATAGTGAGGCGAAACATGTCATTCCCATAAAATATAATAAAACATCTAGAAAACCAACGTTTTAATTTGGTGGTGGGTTCTAGATCAAAAGCATCAATCAATATATTAGGTCCTTACATATGAAATTGGCGTTTTGCCGTACTGGCAACTTTGATCTCAAATATCTTATCTTTGGTTAGGAATTCCAAATTCAAATTTATACAGCTATTTACTCAAGTATTTGTGTTTTGAAAATTATAATTCATTTGTTTTTTCCTCAATTGTTTTTTTTCTTTGCGTCACTCAGTTTACAAAATGGAAAACTTGAAATATCGCGTTATTTACGAGTACGAGTTCCACCGTGGCACCAGTGCTGCAGAAACGGCTCGAAGGATTAATGATGTGTATGGCGACGGTGCCGCAAAAGAAAACACAGTGCGTTTTTGGTTCCAACGTTTTCGTTCTGGAAATTTTGACCTGCAGAACAAGCCCCGTGGACGGCCGGAGACCAAAGTTGATAATGAAGAATTGAAGGCTATTGTGGAAGCGGATCCATCGCAAACCACGCCTGAGTTAGCTGCAGGCTGCGGTGTTAGTGATAAAACTGTTTTAATCCACCTGAAGCAAATTGGGAAGGTGAAAAAGCTTAAAAGGTGGGTACCTCACGAATTGAGTGAAGCAAATCAACAAACGCGCGTTGACTACTGCGTTGCATTACTCAACCGGCACAATAATGAAGGGATTTTGACCATATACTGCACAACACACGGCTACCAAATTAGAAGAGCTTCAATTGGAATGTCTAAGACATCCACCGTACTCTCCGGACCTTGCCCCAACAGATTACTATTTTTTTCGAAATTTGGATAACTTCTTGCAAGGGAAAAAATTCAGCTCCGATGGGGCAGTCCAAACCGACTTCAAAGATTTTATTGATTCCCGTCCGAATGGTTTTTTTAGTAAAGGGATCGATGAACTACCTATGAGATGGCAAAAGTGCATAGATAGCAATGGTACATACTTTGATTAAATAAATCTATTATATTAAAAAAAAATCAACTTTATGTTCCTCCCATACAAAACGACAATTTCATATGGAAGGACCTAATATATATGTACGATTTTTTTATTTCGGATTTATTCGTGCAAATGGTATAATTAAATATCATGGAAAATGTTATAATATATACCAAAACCCCATAAAATATCAATGTTTGATTATAATTTACGCAGATTACATTAACAGTGTCCTTGAGATAATTATTTTTTTAAAAATAGCTAACAAATTGACAAACCATCACGCCGTCTCCACGAAGGGATAAGCAGAAAGAATGGACTGTCACACTTTAACCGATGCGCCACTCCATCCATCTATTTTCGCCCCCGCGAGAGACGCGGTGTGATGTGTTGCGGACCTCATCGCCACTGGCCAATGGCGGCTCTATAAATTATCCATTTTGTTATTATTTTTATAATGTTATGAGTTTGATATGTTTCGTCTTCATCATTCTCTTTTAATAATATCTTATCAAACTGTCACTCCCATTAAATATAGTAGAACTTTCAGACAACTAAAATAATTTAGTATTTAATTAAAAAGTTTACATAAATATTCAAAAGACAATAAATATTACGTTTCGTTTTATAGTTTAAATGGTGATTTAAACAGGGATTTTTCTTTGGGTTCTTAAATAGTTCTCTGGATATTATTTTTTTGTGGATATCGTGACATTCATTTAACGAAGAATTTCAATAATAAAATACAATGATTTACAAAAAAAATTTATTCCGTGGGGATACTTGTATTTTGAATTATTTGTAACATATTATTTATTTTTATATCATATACCATTTAAAAAAAAATGATATTGAGGATTTTTCATGTTTGACAAGTATCTCTTTGGATTCATATTTTTCTGTAAAATGTAATATTATATTTGTCCTTAAGCAATACCTTATTATTATTGTATCAAAACAAGTAAATTAATGTTGAGAGTTGGATAGAAAAAAACTTTCCGTTATCCATCTGGTGGCATAGTTTCGGAATTCAATTTAGCCGGAGAAAAGCGTTTTTCATTCCAGATTAAATGTCACATTATGTTAAGGATAAGCCTCCCAAGTTGGAACACAATCTCGAGAACTATTTGCGGTCTGTCATGATTCGCCTTGCGGTTACCAGTACTTTCTCCGAGGCACGCGCGGTCAATTATACGCACACGCGAACCCGCGCCTTGTGCCCCACCCTTGCCGGAGAGAGATCGTTTGAAATCGGTATTGTGAAAATGACTGAAAAAATAATTTGTAACATATTTTTTACGACACAAGATCGTGATTTTATATAAATATCGGATTTATATAAATGCATGTTTTTATTCTAATTCTCTTGGGTATGCTGGGTATGCTATTACTGTCAACACATTTTTTCCAAATCCAAATGTATTATAATGTCATTCTCTAGGGCGCACTACATTACATATCATCGATATTCCATGAGTAATGAAAGCCTCAAACGTGTATCTACTGTCAGAGATCTTGGGATAATTTACGAAAGTCGATTGAAATTTCGTGCTCAGATCAAGAAGGTATGTGACGTTTCGTTAAAGATGCTGGGTTTTGTTCTTCGAACTGTTAGGGTTTTCAGAGATACCCGGGTCCTGAGAACTCTGTATAACTCCTTAGTCAGAAGCAGACTCGAGGGAGGTGCCGTGATATGGAGTCCTCATGAGGCTCAGTATTCTCTCATGTTGGAGAGGGTTCAAAAGAAATTCTTGAGAGCCCTCTACATGAGAGAGTACGGGGTATATCCTTGGCTCTATCCAACGGCATTTCTCTCGGGTATGCTGGGGTATAACTCCCTCGAACTGAGGAGGGAAGGATTACTGTCAACACATTTTTTCAAAGACAACAAACTGGTGATATAGACTCAAGGCGGCCACAGACAATATCTGTTTTGAAAAAAAAAATAACAAAAAAAAAAAAAAAAATTAAAAAATTAAAAACAATGGACGTAGAAATATATAACTTAAAAGCAAATATAGCAATAAAGGAACTGCAAGATTGCATCTCGGATGCCACAACAAAGCTCACTAAGGAGCAAATAAACAAACTACTACCCAAATGCAATGAAATTCTAAACCAAACGCACGTAATGACAATACAAATGGCAGAAGTGAGGGCTGAAAACCGCATTTTAAAATCCCTCACACAATATCAGACTGCCGAAGAAGCGCATAAGGGCCAAGAAGTGATTGTAGTAGAGCCGAAAGAACCACAGACAACTAAAAAAACACTGGAAGAAATAAAGCTCAATATCAATCCAATAAATTCTGGCATCATAGGTATACAAAGCGCGACTAAAGGAAAGTAATAATAAAATGCAAAAGCAAAGAGAGACAAAAAGCGACTGAAGCAATTCAAACACAGATCGGAGAAAAATACAACACCCGAATCCCAAAAGAACGTCTGCCAAGGATTAAAATAGTTAACGTAACAGACGATTTCACCGAAGATGAAATTATTGAAAAGATAAAATACCAAAATGATTTCCTAGAAGATAATGACGCAAGAATAATGAAAGTTGTTAATGTCCACAAGAACCCTGTCAGCAAAAGTAGTACAATTTACCTAGATCTGGACTCCGAAACACATAAAAAAATGTTGAACAACAAAAAAATAAACATAGGATGGGAAAGATGTAGAGTGTATGATGCCATAGACATAAAAAGATGCTACAACTGCTACAGATTCAACCACAAGGCAAATGAGTGCAAAAAAGACAAACCGACCTGTCCTAAATGTATGGGCGACCACAAGGCCAAAGACTGTAAAGCCGAAACACATGAACATAAATGCATAAATTGTGAAGAAACAACAAAAATTATCAAAACCAAACTCGATTCTAATCATGCAGCTTGGAGTTTTGATTGCCCGGTTTACCTGAAAAAAGTAGAACAAGAAAAAAACAAACTGTCTTTTTTGTGAAGAAAATGGAAAACCTAAAAATAATGTACATGAATATAAGAGGGTTAAAATCAAAAATTGACGAACTAAACATATATATCACAAATCTAGAGTACCAACCACATGTAGTCGTCTTGACTGAAACCTGGCTCAGTGATAGTGAAAGTAAACTGTATAATCTAAACAACTACACAGGAGTGCACTCCTGTAGGAATGGCAGAGGTGGAGGGGTAGCTATTTACATCAGAACACAAATAGACTTCAAAACTATAAAAGAAGAAACATTCCTAAGCAACAACAACCTTCTGAAAGTACATATAAATGAAATAGATCTTACAATAAATGCAATCTACAGACAACCAGGAACCAGCAATAAAAAGGAATACATAGAATATTTAGACAGAATGTTAACGGGTGAACAGAGGAGTGCAAAATGTGAGATCATAATAGGGGACCTTAACATCAACCTGCTTTCCAGTGATAAACTCACAAAGGACTATATCAATACAATCAAAGGAAATGATCTTGGATTTATCAACTCAATAAAAGAAAATGATTATACACGGAAAAATGACAGAGGAAAAAATACCATAATTGACCATGTAATGGCAAACCAGGAAATAGCTGATTCAACGATACTTGAACTATTCGACACACCACTGAGCGACCACAGAGGAATAAATATTGAACTAAAAACCATACCCAGACAGAGAATAAAACATCAACAATACACCGCAAAGAAAATTAACTACAACAAACTAAAAGAAAGCCTAGGAGAAAGAATACAGAAAGAAGAACCAGGAACCTTCAAAGCGCTTCAAGACATAATAAGGGAGGAACTGAAGAAACACACTACGAGCAGGATCAGAAAATATACTACATCGCTTAAAGAGGGCTGGATGACGAAGGATATCTATAACAAAATAGAGAAAAGAAATTACATTTACAAAAAAATGAGCAACCAGCATAATCTCGTAGAGGAATTTAAACTCATACAAGCTAACATAAGAAAAAGTATTAAGAAAGCAAAAAAGGACCACTACGCATCGCGTATAAATGAAGCAAATGGAAACAGTCACAAAATATGGAAGGAGATCAAAAACATAACGTCAGAGAACTGTACACCAAAGCCCAATGTATCTAAACTTAAAAAGGATGACGGATCCGAGACAACGGACGCAGCTGAAATAGCCGAAATTATAAATCATTACTATACAAGAATCGGAGCAAAACTGGCTAGCGAAATTGTAATCTCCGAACCAGCACGGTTCAGACCACCCGAAGTGGACGGGGAGCTTTTCCTGAGACCTACGACAGAAGAAGAAATCAGACAAATAATAAACCAGATGAAAAATAACACAGCTCCAGGATACGACGAAATAAAGATAGCAACAGTCAAATCCATATCTGAACTTATATTGCCCACGATAACAAAAATTATTAACAAAAATATGAAAGAGGGAACTTTCCCAGAAGAGCTGAAAACTGCAAGAATCACACCTGTGTACAAAGACGGTGAAAAAAACAACCATCAAACTACCGACCGATCGCAAATCTGACAGTATTTGCAAAGTTAACTGAAAGAATACTACACAAAAGACTGTACCAGCACCTCAAAGCATTCAACTACATAGCTGAAGAGCAATATGGATTCCAAGAACAGAAGGGAACAGCAACAGCTATCACCAACATATGTAACTACATTCAGTCAGCACTGGATGCGGGCGAATGCATAACAGGACTAATACTGGACTTCAAAAAAGCTTTTGATACCGTACATTTGGACACACTACTTGACAAACTGACATCCGCAGGGGTGAGGGGCAAGGCGTACAACACGTTCAAATGCTACCTCACCCAAAGAAAACAATACACAGTTGTGTCAGGAATGACCAGCAACGAAACAATGACAGAATTTGGTGTGCCACAAGGGTCCATCCTGGGACCACTACTTTACATACTTTACATTAACGACATAACAAGATACAAAATGACAGGGAAAATAATTATGTACGCAGACGACCTTGCTATATTTTACAAAAACGACAACGACAATGAAACCTGCAAACAAATGAACATAGACATAGAGACACTAACCAACTGGACAACCAACAACTACCTGACCTTAAATGTAAAAAAGTGTAACATTATACACTTTGAAACAAGCAAGAAAAACCATAACATGTGTATAAAAATAAAAAATGACGCAATAACCGAACTCGACTATGTAAAGTACCTAGGACTAACAATGGACAGACAACTAAAATGGACAAAACACATAGACAACCTAACAGACAAGTTAGCATCGCTATACTCCCTCTTCTACAAAATACAGAATTACATACCAAGAAGGGAAAAAGTTATGATGTACGAAGCGTATGTAAAAAGCCGACTGACATATATGATTCCCTTCTGGGGGACAGGAAACCAAAAGGACATCTCCAGACTCCAAAGACAACAAAATAAAATAATAAAACTAGCATATAACATTGACTACCATACCCCAACCATACAAGTTTACAGACAAACTAAACAAATGGACATATCAGACCTGACCAAATATGAGACCTTAAAAATTGTACACAGAGTGACCATGGAAAAGCCAACAGACAGCACCTACAAATTAACTAAAAATTCAGACATACACGGACACTGGACCAGGAATTGTGACAGATATCACTTACCGATTGCACGAACTAAGACAGGACAATCAAGGATATTGAACAATGGACTGAAACTTTACAATGAACTACCTAAAGACATAAGGAATCTCACTACAACTCAACATAAGAAGTGTCTGAAGCAGTACATAATTAGTGGTAGGATCTAGAAATGTAACCATATAACCCAATTGGGTTTTTAAAAAAATAAATTAAATAAAATAAAAAATAAAAATAAAAAAACTGATTCGGGGCTGTATTGATAACCCCTATGTTCTGGAGCAAATACATATTTTTGTTCCTGATAACTACCAGCGACAGCGCCGACATCAATTGTTCTTTGCTCCGTCACGCAGAACCAACCTGCCTTTGGTGATGCCAGTAGGAAGAGAAATTCAGACGCTGAATTTAATCATCTCGGATTTGGACATTTTCAGTGTCAGTGAGGCAGTATTCATAAAAAAAAATTACAAGTTCTGGAAAGAGTACTGCCTCACTGACGTCGACATATTTTGATTCCTTCTGATATGTATGTTTTTTTAATCTCATGTTGTTTTATCTTATCTTTGTAACACCATTTTGCGTCCAAATGAGTCGCCTAAATGTTATTCGTTTGTGTATCATGTATAAATAAATAAATAAATGACAAATGTTTACAAAACTAGATATTCTATTTATTGTTTCTTGAAAAATACGAACAAACGCTCCATCACAGGCAAAACCCTCAGAGATCGGATTAGAAATGAAACGATAAGATCTGCCTGCAGTGTTGAAGACATAGTAAGATGGAGAAGAAGCAGAGGCGCTTTTGGAGAGACCACGTGGACCGCATAGAGAATACAAGAATCGCAAAAAATTGTTAAGGATGAAAACCCAAGCAGCAAGAGATTACCAGATAGGCCGCCAAGAGATGGAGAGATGGCTGGACATCATCATCGTAGGACAACCCACCGTAACAGGTCATACGACCTTAACTAAGAGGAAGAAGAATAAGAAGAAGTTTCTTAAACAATGATGTTTAACTCTATATAAAATAATTATTACTAATGAAGACGTTCGTTTATAACTAGCTAAGCATGGAACTGGCAAAAAAGGATGAAAGTAGAAATGAGATCTCTAAGACGAATGTGTGGATACTCTGTGTATGATAGAGTGTCGAATGAAAATATTATATTATATATTAAGTGAATGCGGTGCGAATGATGGTGTATATTGAACAAAATAATGAAAGGATCATTAAAATGGTTTGGACACATGGAAAGAATGAATGAAGAAATAATGGTAAAAAAGTATATGTTAACGATGTTAATGGAACTAGAAAAAGAGGAAGACCGAGGAAATCGTGGCATGATAAAATAAATCAAATATTGATTTTCGGCCACGTGCGGAGTCAGAGAAATCGACGCGCGTGCATGACACGATGTATGAATGTTGAGGAAGCGAGAGGAATATGTCAAGAAAGAAAAGTGTGGCAGTCCATTCTTTCTTGCCTAACCCTTCGGGGAGACGGCGTGATGGTTAGTAATCGATGCGGTGCTCCATCCTTCTCTTTTCGCCCCGAGGGAGACGCGGTGTGATGGGTTGCGAAGCTCATCGCCACCAATAGGCATCTCCCGCGCACACTTCGATCGTCCAACATCCACAAAAAAATCTATAAAACAAATAATATAAAATACAATACTATACTTATATTCAATAATAAGTTTTATTATAAACATTTGTTTTCTAGAAGTTTTAATATAAAAATGGAAATGACATGTGTCGCCTTGCTAAGGCATTTTCATTTTACAAAAGACATTTTCATTCAAGTTCATAGTTTTTGTATTTTTCGTATCGAATTTTCGTTGCTTCTAATGAAACCAAAAAACACCATGCGTTCGGATTTTAAGTAAAAATGACCTCTTATATTATGAAAACCCATTTCAGTACTTTATAAATTTTAATTTTCGTAAGAATTCGAAAGACGCCGCCTCGACTAGCAATGCGCGTATTTATATAAAGACTTATGCCTCCTAGGGGTGCCCACAAATACACGAGGTGTACGTTCAATGTCCATATTCCGACTCGTTTGTTCGCCGACAAAAACGAACGTTACCCACGAGGGCTCTTTGCACTGGAGTCTAGTATAAAAAAGGATACCAAGTGGAAGGAAATATGACACAAAAACCAAGGTTAGGCAAGACATAGATACATCAGGAAAAGAAAAACACAGATTTAAATAAGAATATCTCATGACAACAAATATAAGTTTATCACAAATTATAGCATATAGATTGGAGTGACATCTCCAGGCGGTTTCTAGCAATGCGCTAAATGGCGGTAGCCTTTCACATTGCGTTAAAAAGATCTTCTGCTTAACCCTTAACGTACCGTGTTCAAAACAAAACGCTTGCTCCCATGTGGTAAGTTCAGTTTACCGCTAACTTTATCTAAATATCAAGCATATGACTAGATGAATCAAAATTTAATTTATGTCATCTTGTAGGGAATTTCATTAGGAATAGATCGATATCTATAACATACAATGGATTATTTGAAAAACATATCATTATTAATTTTTTTCTGGAACCATGCGATTTCTGATATGTAATGCGTCATAGCATACGAACGACTAAACATCAGGTATAAACTTGTCTGCGCGCCGCGGCCGGCGGGGCGAAGATAAAGGCACCTAGGCAAAATGTATAGTACGTTCAAGACAACGAGTACGTATTAATATTTGTCCCTTTTGGTAAAGTGTTAATATTTTCACAGTTCTGATATTATTAAGTTGCGTCCTGCGTTTCCGTCTATAGTCGGTATTATTACGTACATATTGAAAAAGCCAAAGATATAATTTATAATACGTTCAAAACAGCGAGTAAGTATTTGTCACTTTTGATAAAGTTGTAAATATTAGCAAAACAAATTCTACCTTAACACGAATGAAGGTGAGGGCAGTCTTAGAAAATATTTTTTTTTGGGATGAAGGAAGTAATTTTTTGCTTTTTTTTTTATTACGAAATATTGAGAACACTTCAATGGAGGATTAGAATTTTTTTTATAATATTAGGGTCCATAGGTTTTAAGAAAATCAACTTTAAATTGGCAGTGGAAACTCAATTTACCACATGGCAACGCGACGGTTAATGCTTAAAATACAATCTTCATAGATGGCGTTAGTGTGTAGATTGAATAAACTACCATGCAAAGGGTGGTTTTGCAGATTAACATATATACAATTTCCAAAAATTTGTCAGACAAGGTGGTCATAATAAAAAAGGTGGAATGGGGAATGTTGTATTACATAAAGCGTGCACTTAACCCAACCAATGACAGGTCATAAGTCCTGTAAACACCTCGATCAACCATATTCTGTTTCCAATTTGCATCTTCGTCTCTATTGAGATACAATTGATTCTTGAATAAATATTTTTACTGTTTGTGGTATTTTAACCAAAATCATCCTGTATAAAACAATCATCCGAACAGTAGTGACCTATAGATGTGAGGCGTGGACAATGACAGCGAAATCCGCAGAGCGACAATATACTTTTGAGAGAAGGGTGCTACGCAGTATTCTGGGACCTGTGAATGACGGTGGAGAGTGCGGCATAATGACGAACTGTACCATATTTACAAAGCTCCCAGTCTCTCCACCCAGGTCAGACTGAATAGACTGAGATGTGCTGGTCACGTGCAGAAGATGCTGTGATCGCGAACCCCAAAAAGATTGTTGGAGTGGCACCCAGGTGGTAGAAGACCAATTGGACGACCAAGGCTGCGATGGGAGGATGAAGTGTTGAGTTGGGAGATGAGTAAAAATTGTTGCGAGTGTCAGATTGGAGAGACAAAGCGGAGGACAGAAGGAGTTGGAGGCGAAGAATACTGGAGGCTAAGGCTCGATATGGGCTGTAGGGCCAACGAAGAAAAATAAGGTATTTTAAGAATTCTTGGTTTGATATCACGAAGGGTGTTAAGCAGGGCTGCGTGATGTCTCCATGGTTGTTCAATCTGTATATGGACAAGTGTATGAAAGAACTTTAAGGTATAAATGCTGGTGCTAAGGTGAGTGATCTGTCTGTAAACTGTCTGCTTTACGCGGACGATGCCGTTCTCGTTGCGGATAGTGCGGACGAATTACAAGTCTTGGTGTCGAGAATGTATGAGGTATGCAAGTCAAATGATTTAATGATGAATGTCGGAAAGTCAAAGGTGATGGTTTTCGAAAGGGAAGAGCAAATGACAGTTTGTAATATAAGTGTGAACGAAGAGAACTTGGAACAGGTGAGGGAATTTGTGTATTTAGGTAGCATGTTCACAGCAGATGCCCGAACGGATAGTGACGTCGAAAGAAGGGTTGGTGCGGGTAACAAAGTGAATGGAGCTTTAAAAATAGTTATTGGAAACAAGAATTTATCAATGAAAGCGAAAACGGCCGTTCACAATGGAGTTCTGGTCCCAACCCTAATGCATGGAAGCGAAGCATGGAACTGGCAGAAGAAGGATGAGAGTAAAATAAATGCGGTAGAGATGAGGTCCCTAAGACGTATATGTGGTAGAACGATATACGACAGAATCTCAAATGCTGATATAAGAAAGGAATGTAGAGCGGAAGAAGGTATTATGAACAAAATTACGAAAGGATCGCTGCGTTGGTTCGGACATATGGAACGCATGGATGGAGAAAGAATGGTTAAGAAAGTATACGTTAATGATGTAAATGGGGTACGAAGTCGAGGCAGACTGAGGAAAACATGGCATGACCAAATTAATCAAATTTTAAAGGTTGGTCATGTTAAAAGTCGGAGGAATCGACGTGCGTGTATGACTCGTTGTATGAATGTGGAGGAAGCTAGAGAGGTTTGCCAGGATAGAGTAGTGTGGCGGTCCATTCTCTCTGCCTACCCTTGCGGGGAAACGGCGTGATGGTTTGTTGTTGTTGTTGTAAGAATTCTTCAAGGACGAATTTTTCTAAAATGTAAAACACTGTTTTTTTATACTTTAAAGTGTAATTTTTAAATATTTTACAGCGTCACAATCGGAAAAATGAAAGAAATAATGTAAAAACATAATTTTCTTAATGATGAATGTGTAAAATCTGAAAAAAATACATGTGAAATAAGTTTTTTTTTAAATATATATAATTTAATAAAAAAACAATAAATAAATTAGAAAGGCTGTTTCAGCGTTATTTTAAAGTGAATGCAAGTAAGCTAGATCCATGAATGAAAATTAAGTCGTAAATGTTAGTATGCCTTTAAATTATATTCAGGAGGTGAAGATATTTGGGATAAGATAAAGTCGTAATTAGATAGGGCCACTGATTGAAAGGGCGAATATAAAAAAATAACTGTAAGGCGATTAAGTTAAAGGCACAACATAAAAATGTGCTCATAGAGATAACATTATAAAGCCGGTATAATGCCCCTCGAGAATAGAAGAAAAATACATAAAATGTTTCATTATTCCTTAGTGCCATTGTCATTACTCAGGGACCTTTTTTACAGACTTGGATTAAAACTCTTTGGATCAGAAGAAATTAATCTCCATAATAAATTAGGTTTATTACTCAAAGACATGTTTTTGCTTTTATTATGATAAATGTTTAATAGCACGGGCTGTGTCTCGAAGGCATTTTAAAACGTGCTTTTAGAATTCATTCGTTATTGCATAAAGTCAATTCGGAATATTTTTGTAATTCAATATACCCAGTCATTTTTTTTAAAAACACATTTCCTTAACGAATATCTTTTGATTTTATATCTTAATATTCAATAATCTTCTCGTTTCAGTTTTAACTAATGAATTTACAGATGAATCGGGAGTTACTACAACCATTAAGGTAATACCCAGTGCCCCTGGAAACAATTCTGTGGTTAAAATAAAGCGTTATTTATTACATTTTAAATTTCTAACTATGTGAGTGCTTCATGGGAACATTTAATTAATTATCATTAAACCACAACAGTGTACGAATAAAAATGAGTCGTTTAAACAAATGTTTAATTCTATTGTATTTGAATATAAGAACTCGAACTGGAAACGGGAGAAAACGTAGTCTTCACAAATAAATGAATAAAATAAAGCCAAAAAATTTCAAGGATAAAAGATTCCGTACACGTGAAGGGAGATTGTATCGATTCAAATCTATTGCACCCCAATAAAAACAATGACTCGATTATCCGAATTATCGAAAGGTCCCGGCCCGCCCCGCGATAGGACCCGAGATGACTGAACACGGTACCCCTATTTTATTCTTTTGTAACCCCCAGGTCACTTATTTCGGATTCATTCTGAGTTTCCAGGGTCCCTTTAATTGTATTGCCACTTCTCGAAACTAGATTGTTATCACTTAGTTTTGTTTGTTCTGCTGAGGAAATTGAAAGCACGCCGATTACATTCAAATGGTTGCTAATATAACTTTTTTGTGTATTCATGAAAACAGTGAATTTCTTTCCAAGGCATCAGCTCTCCAATTTAAAAAACGTTATAACTTCTTCGGACTGAAAGTGTTATGAAGATTTTTATTATTATTATATTATATCTTGAACACAATAAAAAAAATAAGACGAATGAAAACGCCTGTTTTGTAGAGTTTATTATATTTTATGGGAATGACATGTTTCACATTATCAAATGTGTGTGCAGTGGCGATACTCCCATAGAAACCCAGAAGTCCGTCATGCGTAAGAAATTTTGAATCAAAACCTCTTCTGGCTTACAGAGGTTCAGTTCTTGTGGATATTCCTCTTACGTCTGATATGAACATTGAAGGAAGATGATTTGGTGGGTTGTTGGTTTATGCGGGGGCATTATTACTTAGATTTGGGAGTTTTGATTCAAAATTTCTTACGCAAACCGGGCTTCTGGGCTTCTATGGGAGTACCGCCACTGTGTGTGTGGCATTATCAGATGTAAATGGCATGTGATTATAATAATTATAATATAAAGGACGGTGTTCCATTCGCGTTCCACCGATTCTGAAACGGCTCGATGGTTTGTTTATGAGTTATTTATGTTGTGTTTAATTGAATTTTTGCGTCCTTTGCATCTCGTTTTCCACACACATACCATAATTTGGGGCAGGATAATGGTATAAGCAAATCAGCATTGCAACAAGGTACTCATTTTATCTACAGGCTAAATCTACTTATCTTTTACACATGTAGGGTAAAGGTAATCTTTGCTCTGATGGGAAGTGTATCCGACATCTCTAATACATAACTAAACTATAGATGATTCCGAGATCCTTCATCGTAGATATATGTGCCAGTTGCTGGTTGTTCATTGTGTATCTATGATATACAGTTCTCAATGCTCTAGTAAATGATAGCATAACGCATTTAGAGACATTGAATTGCATTTGATTACTATGACTCCAGTTAACAATATTATTGATGTCCGACTGGAGGCGAAGACAGTCTTCAGGATTTTTAATTTCCAGGAATAATTTCAGATCATCGGCAAATAAAAGAAATCGCGAGAAGTTTATCACCTTCGCAATATCATTTATGAAGATGGTGAAGAGGAGTGGCCCTAAATACTTTAACATTATTACTGTAAAAATTTAGAACACTGTTATCTTCTTCTTCTTCTTCCTTGTTGTAGACCTATGTGGTCTGTTCTCCAGAGTGTTGCTCCTCCTGTGAGGTAGATTCCCAGCTGTCTTCCATCTTTTAGGAGGTCATCCACGAGGACGATTCCCATGAGGGTGATTATGCAACGCAATATTGGGGAGTCTGGTGGTGTCTATTCTTTGAACATGACCGTACCAGTCCCTTTTTCGCTGTCTGTTCTATCTTATAATATCATCAACCTCACATATCCCTCTTATTCTAGTGTTCCTCACGCGATCTCTCAGTGTCTTGTTCTATTATAATATCACAATTTATTTTTATTCACTGAGAATCTCGCGACAGCTATTTCGTTAACCGATGTTGGCATCATCAGGTGTTACAATTTTTTTTTCTCAGCAACATAGTTTTTTGTAACACCTAATGATGCCAACATGAGTTCGCGAAACAGCTGTTGCGATATTCTCAAAAGTTTATAGTAAAATTATGTGATATTACAACAGTGTTTTAAATTTAACAGTGAATGTATGTTGACAAATCAATGCGTTTCGGCAAAAACAATGAACCTTTTGGTTGAGTCAGTTATTGTGATAGAAATATCATATTTTTTTAGGTGCATGTAATGTTTAATTTATAAATCGTCAATTTTTTTTCTAGCTAAAAAGAAGAATTGGACTAAGCTGAGCAGCTTTTGGAAACATGGGTTACATCCTTAAAAACCGGAAAATACCGATAAACCTGAAACGAAAAGTCTATGAAGCCTGCGTTCTGCCAGTTGGTACTTATGGTCTTGAAACTGTTACATTGTCCAAACAAAGTGCCGAGAAACTACGAGTGACCCAAAGAGCTATGGAAAGAGACGTGTTAGGAATAAGCCTAAGAGACAGAGTCAGAAACGATACGGTGAGAGAAAAAACAAAGGTCACCGACATCATCCACCGGGTGGCGACTTTAAAATGGCAATGGGCAGGTCACGTAGCCAGAAGCTCAGATAAAAATTGGACAAGAAGACTGCTGACTTGGAGACCGTGGACGGCAAAGAGAAGTCCAGGGCGACCGCAACTACGGTGGAAGGATGATCTGAACAGACACGTCGGAATAACCTGGATGCATTCTGCACAGGACAGAGTGACATGGAAGCAAATGGAGGAGGCCTTTGTCCAGGAGTGGACGTGAATAGGCTGAAGAAGAACAAGAAAAAGCATAATGCTTTTTGTACCATTTTTCCAAGGTTCAGAGTTATATTCATATTTAAATTCACAAGGAACGAAAATTTTCCAATTCGAGGAGCATAATTTAAGTCAGTTTGGAAACTTTTGTGATCAAAACAAATTTATTTCAACAATGAGAACAACTTAAACTGTAATCAAAATATTGTTTCCGACTTTCGTAACTGCTGAAGGGAGGTATCGATCGGGCAACGATGGCAATTAGGTTAATTAATTTATTGAGTTCATGGTATTGAGATAAGTATACAAATATTTTTTTGAATATGTACCTATATTCGATCTGATGACGAATATGAATAAGTCTAAGGTAACGATTTTCAATAGACAGCATGACAGATTGGGATATTAGAGAAGATTATAACAATTTTTTTTTTTAAAGACTAACATCAAAGATTTAAATCAATGATGTTAGAATTTATTTGACAATCTTCAATGTGAGCAGAAAATAGCTCATTATTATGAGGAAGGAATCTGGTCGTGTCCAGGCTCGAACCCAAGTCCCCTTGATCAGAAGCCAAGCGTTCTATCCCCTAGACCACCACCCGATTATATTGATATCAAACTTACGTATTTTATTAAAATTATATATGGATGTGAATAATTGAACTATCAAAAAAATGTAATATAATTTAAAAATCTCTGACGCAACTTGACGACCTTTGTGGCCGAGTGATAAGTGCATTGACTGCCACCCCGAAGGTCCCGGGTTCGATTTTCGGCAAAGGCAGTGTGATTGCTACGCTGTCTTTAGTCTGATGCAGAATTCACGTGACAATAAAATGGCGATAGATTAACTACCTATAACATGTAACTAGAATCAATATGACAGGTATACCCTTTACATGGATTTGGCTCGCGCTGTAATGATGTAATGAGCGATTCAATAAAATAATAAAAATAAATTATTAATAATAAAACGTATGGTAACGAAGTGAATGCAGTGTCAATGGAAACACGATGAACAAAAATTGAAAGATTCTAAATATGGTTTGGACATATGAAAATAAAGAATGTTAATGAATATATAGATTTGCGATGTGATATATTAATAAACAGAGAAATACCGGAATAAACGTGGCATGATCAAAACAATAATATATTAAATGTTGGCCACATGAGGAGTCGTAGAAATCAACTTGCGAGCGTGACATTATGTATGAATGTTGAGGTAGCGAGAGAAGAAAATCAGGGAAGAACAGTGGATCTAATATATTAACAGGCGATCTTTTATATCTGCCTACCCTACGCCATTGTGTGTATACATATATTGGTTGACTGTTAATAACTGTCTCTCTCTGGTTTCAATCCTGGGATTGGTTTGCAGCAATTTCCTCTATATATTCTCTTCCATTCTTCCCTGTCTTGTGCGGCTCTTTTGAAATCTGCATATGATGAGCAGCGCACGCATAATTACTGTTTTGATACAATAATTCACTATTTGAGAAAATAATCAATGAAAAGGGCAGAAATCTATAAGAATTTTCGGATATTCATTTTTATTATTTTTATTATTGAGGGTAACAAACAGCAATTACAGTAAATGAATATAAACACACAGAGACAACAAAACAAGGCCAATTATATGATACCACAAATATTATATAACAACTGACATAAGATTAAATATATAAGAAGAATAAAGTAACACTTTGATAAGTTAAAAAGAAATCTAGGAGTATTAGTAATAATGAATAATTAAAAATGAAATATTATTTTAAAATGTTAAAAAAAGAAAAAGACAAGAAAAGAAAAAAAAATAGAGTAACTTTTTTTATTCACCCCGAAGGGTTGCTCCAAGCATTTTTTTTAAAATCACTTTCTTTAACCCTTAACGTACCGTGTTCAAAACATAACGCTCGCTCCCATGTGGTCAATTCAGTTTACCGCTAACTTTATCTAAATATCAAGCATATGACTCGATGAATCAAAATTTAATTAATGTCATCTTGTAGGGAATTTCATTAGGAATAGATCGATATCTATAACATACATGGATTATTTGAAAAACATATCATTATTAATTTTTTTCTGGAAGCATGCGATTTCTGATATAGAATGCGACACAGCATGAGCAACTGACACCAAGTATGAACTTGTCTCGCCCCGCCGCGCGCGCCGCGCGCCGCGGCGCTATAATTTTACGTATGATAAAGGCACCTAGGCAAAATGTATAGTACGTTCAAGACAACGCGTACGTATTAATATTTGTCCCTTTTGGTAAAGTGTTAATATTTTCACAGTTCTGATATTATTAAGTTGCGTGCTGCGTTTCCGTCCACAGTCGGTATTATTACGTACCTATGAGAAAAGGCCAAACATATAATTTATAATACGTTCAAAACAGCGAGTAAGTATTTGTCACTTTTGATAAATTTGTAAATATTAGCAAAACAAATTCTACCTTAACACGAATGAAGGTGAGGGCAGTCTTAAAAAATATTTTTTTTTGGGATGAAGGAAGTAATTTTTTGCTTTTTTTTTATTACGAAATATTGAGAATAACACTTCAATGGAGGATTACAATTTTTTTTATAATATTAGGGTCCATAGGTTTTTAGAAAATCAACTTTAAATTGGCAGTGGAAACTCAATTGACCAAATGGCAACGCGACGGTTAAGATGGAACACATCGATGTTATTAAAGCACTTATTGTACATGTCGCACGTCCGGTGTTTCATTAACAAAATTGTAAGACACCACGTTAAATAATTAATGCAAATGATAACTGTGTTATCTAGAAGTTTTATAATAGTTTAAGGAATGACATGTTTTGCCTTTCTAAGGCATTATAAATTTGACATTTGACCTTAGAAAGGCGATAAATGTCATTCCCATGAACAATTACATTATAAAACTTCTAGAAAAATACCTTTTCATTTGCATTAAAAATTTTAGTGTATAAGAAAAAGTTTAATTTTAACACTAAAAAACTGTTACAGATTACAAATTACATCTTCTGAAAAGAATCGCTTAACAATTCAATGAATTGGCAATATAAAATATATTCAATTTTTATACAAATTCGTTTTGAAGTTTACGAGTCATTGTACATCAACTTTGCCCGGCGAACTGGAAAGAAAGTTCCCAAGTTATAGCATTTTCTTGTATTTTACAATACACGGCTTCACGCTATGGCGGCCTACATTCAGTGTCACTATTTATCGATATCCGCTCCTGGGTTCCGGCGGCAGTTCGGTACTAAATCAGAAATCGAAGATAAAAAGGGTTCGGTGCCTCGTAAACTATCCATATTGTATTTGATTATGGAACACATCTTTTTGGCTTCGGTGGCAGAGACGCATGTCACTTAGCTTTAGATCTTCTTTGCTTCATTGCGTGTGACAAAATATCATTTAATTGTTTTTATAATATAATAACTTCAAATTTGAGACCGTGGAACAGTTTACGTTCCTAGGCTCCTTAGTGAACAAAATAAATGATGTCAGTGAAGAGATTGGAAAAAGGATATTCGCAGCTAACATATGCTTCTTTGGCCTCAATAAGCACCTAAAGTCGCGTCTACTGTCTAAAGAGACAAAGACCACAATATATAAAAACGCTGATTAGACCTGTCTTAACATATGCCTCGGAGACTTGGACGCTCACTAAACGGGATGAAAACAAAATAAACTGCTTCGAAAAGAAGGTCCTCCGCAGAATCTTCGGACCCATTAAGGATGGTCAGACGTGGAGAAGGAGATACAACACATAGCTCTACGATCAATACCAGGACATCAGCGTGGTCAAGTTTATAAATATTAACAGACTGCGCTGGCTAGGGCACTTGCACCGCATGGGATGTCTGGAGCCCCCCAAAAGAGTGTTGTATGAAAATCCAGCAGGGCGAAGAAGCATCGGTAGGGCGAGACTGCGATGGTTGGATGGTGCCGTGGCAGATTATCGGGTCCTGGAGCGGCAAGACTGGGAGGTGGCGGCCAGAGATAGGACGGGATGAAGACATTTCTTGGAGGAGACCAAGACCCACCAAGGGTTGTTGCGCCGGAGAAGAAGAAGATAATATAATTGCGTTACTTGAATAATTTAATGGAAATATGTGTATCCACCACAGTTTTTTCACATTTTACAAACTGGTTTTAGTAATTAATACAAATGAAAATGTCTGTTTTCTTGACGTGTTATTATATTTTATGGGAATGACATATTTCACCTAGGCAAAATCCACGCCCATAGCTAGCTAAGGCATTATCAAATAAATAAAATATATATTTGATAATGCCATATCTTGGAGAAACATGACATTTCCATAAAATATCATAGCTAAACTAAATAACTACCCATTACGCCGTTTCCCCGGAGGAGTGGAATGGACCGCTATACTGCTCTGTCTTGACATACCTCTCGAGGTTCCTCCTCATTCATACATCGTTAGATGTACCCTCGTCGATTTTTCCGACTGAATGTGGCTGCCTTTTAGTAAGTTTGGTCAGTCTTCCTCAGTGTTCTATGGCATTTCTTTCCATTCACACTGATAATATACAACATTTTAACCGTTCTTCTTTTCCATTAGTGCCATAATGTCTAAACCATCTCAGGGATCATTTTTACTTATGATGCAATCATCTCCCTAACATTTATTCATTATTTCATCTTTAGATATTCTTTAACTTTAATACTTATCATTTTCCGACACATTCATTTTAGTGATCTCATTTCATAAAATATAATTTAACTTTCAGAAAACAAAAGTTTTCATTCGTATTAATTATGGAATATGGAGTTTTATATAATTGTCTAAGAAACACTAAATCAATTTTTTAAAGATAAATAAGGACGTCATCGTTTTGAAACATGTTTGTGAAAAAAATGCAAAAAGGGTTGTCAATTTTCAACGTTTTTCAAAAGTTATTCAGGTATTTAATTATTTTACGTGACGTTTATAATAATCTCGTGTGCTGAAAAATGAAAGCATTTCATACATCGCACATTATTTTCCCAATAAATCTAAATACTTAAATCCCCGCTCGCCCTCTTTCGGAGGGACACTCCGGGACATACATTTAGCCCGATCATAAAACAACTACCAAATCATATTCCAACTATGTTTCCTATAGACGTAAGAGGAATAGCCATCAAAGCTGAATCTCTGTAAGCCAGAAGATCCAAGTCTAAGTAATTAAAAAAGTAATCTTTCTTAAATGTCTCATTAAAACCATATTTTATTTTTATATTCATATTCTGAATACGTTATTTATATTTTTGAATACGAAATGAACCTTGGCAAATGTTAAATGAACCATGTTTATTCTCTTAATATTATGTTATGAACGTATATATATTAAATACAATATTTACTCACAAAGCTTCCATTCATATGAAACATTTAATATTCGTATTTACGTTGATACACAAGAGTACCGCGGAATTAATGAGAGCGAACATTGAATATGCACAGAGGGTAAATTCTTTAATTGGATACACGTGTATTGATTTTAGTGGGCGTGTGCCGAGCATCAAGTATCCCGTAATTGTTATGTTCTCTGCAAACGTAAATTATCAATGATCTCTATTGGAATCTGTTCCATATTATTGAAACTTTATTGCGGCCGTTTATCAGTGCGGTTCCGCCGCGCTGATAACAAATTAAACGCACATAATTGCGATTAGAGAATATGTATCCGTTATTGCGGTGAATAACATTATTTCGTTGCGATGGGTATATTCCATTATGGTTGCGATTCCTGGACCATGGGAGCATTGTATAGATCCAAAATGGATGTTTTTGAGATGTGAGTACCCGAGAAGAACGAACCAGACGGATCTTGACCAGCTGGGCATCAGAGCAAGACTCTCGCGATTATGCCCTCAGAAAGAGTTCAAATATTGATAGTAGTTGAGAATATTGGTTGTTTAATTGTTCTTTTTTTTTAAATATGTTATTTTTCTAAAATATAAACATTCGTTACAAATTTGTTTCATGTTGCGAGGACTTTCTCATACTAAAACAAATCGCAAAACACTGTGTTCTTATATATATGATTTTTTTTTCTTCTTCAAGTGCCCTGTCGGGTCCCCCCAACGTTGGCGATCACCTCGGCGAACCTGTCCCTGTCCTGCGCCACTCGGAACAGCTCCTCCACACTTCGAATGCCGATCCACTTCCTCACGTTTCGCAGCCAGGACATTTGCCTCCTCCCGGGTAGGTATATATATTTGAGAAAACTTAATCAAATATTTAATGTCGGCCACGTTAGGAGTCAGAGAAATCGACGCGCATGCATGACACGATGTATGAATGTTAAGGAAGCTAGAGAAATATGTCAGGAAATAAAAGTGTGGAAGTCCATTCTTTCTACTTATCCCTTCGGGGAGACGGCATGATGGTTAGTAAGTTAGAAAACTGAATTTAAGTTAACTTAAATTTAAAAAAAAATTAATTCAAATCATCTGTAAGGACACGCTGTTTGGCGATTAGGTTAAGTCTGAGAATGCCCTCGTAAGGCGAAACAAATTTTTATTCTATTTTTATATTCTAAAAAACTATCTAAAATCAATAAAACAATCGCGTTTAATATTGTTCTTAAAAGTGTTTAGACATTTTAGTTACAAAGCCTAAAGAGATCAGGACAACTCCAAAAGGCTCATAATAATAGGCAAAGTATAAGGAAAGCAACCACAACTACTGCAGCGAGCCGCTGGTCCAATCAAATCAAGGCTCTGACTGGCCTCCATAGAGAGCTATGGTGGATGGTTTACGGGATAGTCATGAAAAATGCGACTAAGAAGAAGAAAGGGTATCGTCGTCACAACAATTGCAATAACTAAACTAAATCTTACATTTCCTTATGTATATCGATTAAAGCTTTATAAACCAAGTCTATCATAAATTAAAATGAGCAAGAGAAGCACACGCAAAATCAGCTTTACCTACGTGTTTCATGCAGGCTTCCGGTATGAGGAAATTACACTTTTCTTGCTAACAAACCTTGCTGATGTTTGAAATATCTCATCAGTGTAAACTAACAGTTAACGTCATGCCTGTCTAAAAATATTTGATTATGATTTTGTAAGAGAGGTTTTTTACTAAAATACATTACCACAGGAAACCGGGGCTATTTTAATATTATAAATTTCATTTATAATATAATATAGTTTAATTTATTCATTAGACATTTCCTTGCATAAATGAAACCATAGTTTTTAAACCAGTAGTTTAATGACAAATACAAGTAACCCTTTTTAATAATAAAAAAAATAAGAAATCTACGCTTAAAAATACATATTTTTAATAAACTAAAAAATATTTTTTAAATTTATTATGCCGAGTATTCTCTTCGGCTTACGTTTCAGAGATCGTTGCAGAATATATTAAATTTCAGTTTTATTAAAACCCTGAATATGGATCTATATAGATTAAGGAAAGGTCAATCGAAGAATATACCAGGAGACCCGGATATAAGAAGATCCCTAGAATCAGTTTACATTGTTGCATATGAATAACCATACATATAATATATAAATTAAATATTTTTTGTAGTAACTTCTCTTATATTGTTTATTTTGTATGGAGTAGGATTATTATTTTAATTAAAGTAATGTATTATATATTTTACGATAAACAGTAACTAAAAAAGAAAGTCTGCAGTCCTAAACAGATTTGTGAAATTTTTATTAAAATTTTTTTGCACTGAGCAAGGAGGCCTTCGGTCCGAAACACGCTAAGTAATTCATATTTTAAATTCTTCAACTAAAACCTTATGATGTTTTATATTTTGGTTGATGATCGGGTGGTGGTCTAGATGATAGAATGATTGGCTATTGACTTGGGTTCAAGCCTGAACACGACTAGATTCCTTCTTCATAATATCAAATCCTTATTTAATTTAGGTAGCTTTATTATCTTATATATCATAGAATTATTACACTTTCATTTAAGATAATCGTAAAATACATTCCAAATTGGAATGCCATTCGCAGCTTACTTGTTAATTCACCGAATGGAATAAAATACCATATTATCGGAGTTGATAGCAGTATGATTTTAACTGGAGACTGGTAGAGGATTAAGGGCTTAATACTTAATACAAACACTCGATCTCTGTTGTTTCGAGCCGCAGTGAAAATATTTATTGGAATGAAGTCATGTGTAAAATAACCATTCAAGTAATATCAAAGGCAGATACTGTTAACGCAAGGTTTATCTAAGAAAAATAAGAACATATTTTTCATTGATGAGTTATTGTAAATTTATTGTATATAATTTTATCTCTGTTAAATTTGCGATTTATCGTGTTTTTCATGTTTCAATTAGACTTCGAACTAAAACACATTGTATGGAAGTTTGTTTGATCCAGGGAGACGGGTGTACCTAAGGTTTTCGAATCATATCCTTTTTTCTCCTTAGTTTGAATCCATACCACATCTTTATTAATGGTTCTAATGTCGTCTCCAAGAGAGGTGATAAAAAGTGCCGCAGATTTGCCATCAAGTAAGTGGGCATAACTTATCTGTGCATACTAAAAGAACACAAATAAATCTAACATTTGGGTGGAACTAAAATGTTGATAAATTTATGTAAAATATTATATGAAAGAACATAAGACTCCAATGTACGAAGAAAATTCACAGTGATAAAAATACTTATACTCGTAAATATGACTCTGAATGCAAACGTATGTTTTCTGGTAGTTTGATTATATTTTATGGGAGACATGTCTTTTTCATTAAATAAAATAAAACTTGTATTGAATGAAATAAAACTTGTATTGAATGAAATAAAATATATGTTCGTCCCCGTATGATTGATTTAATATGAAGTTTTACATCAATATTCAGGCAACAATATATAACTTATAAATGCAATATATTACTAAATCGCACCGATAAATAAGGAAAGTGGATCGAATGAATTAATTAAATAATAATGACAAGACTAGATCGAACTTTTTCTGAAATTATATCATTTTAGAAAAATAATGAAAATAAATTAACAAAAGGGATTGAAATTTGATAGGGTTGTTCCTCTCTATCTACGCAATCGGGAAAATGACGTTAAAGTTATTATGTTAGTTTTAATTTATTTTGTGACTATTATGAGTATAGACATCATAGGAACAAAATGTATATAAGGTCCCGAAAGTCGATTACTTTGTCTTAAAATCTTCTTTCAAAATAAACTTTACAAGAAGAAAACAAACAGAATAAAGTATTAAAATATAATGTTAAAATTTGGCCGTTGGTTTTGACTAAAAAATATAATGCGAAAGTTTATCGTAAGTTCAAAAATACTTCGCAATTTGAATAGCCTCTCATTATTTTTTGCTTGAAACAACATTATATTTTAGCACTCAGTAAATTAACAAAAGTTTAGTAACTAAAATCAAATAAATTTATAGATTGGACTAAAGATTAAATAATTTAGTCCTCGGTAAGAAAGGGCGTGATTCCCTTTATCGCTTAAGTGGCATCTCTTCAAAGGCAAGTGCTAAATACGGCGCTTAGGGTGGAAAAACTCGCGGGAAACAAAGAATGGAGTGCTTTAGGGCGAAAGAGTTGGTCGAACAAAGGAATTACGTTGTACTTACTTCTTCTCGTATCTCCCTGAGTAGAATATTGCGAGTCGTAGTGCAGATCTGTTATGTGCCAGAAGAAACCTGCAAAGAAATATATTTTCGTTATTCTATGTAATGGTTACATATGGGGTGGCAGGTAAACTTTTGTTTTATTGCAATTTTTCCTTTTTATATATTTTTTGAAGCTTTTCGGCACGATACTGCTTTACAATCAGCTTAATAAGTGCGTTTTTTTTCTGCTTGCACAGAATTTTATGTGATATGTTTTTTATTCGTTATTATAGAGACTTTTGTTGGTTTCAAACAACAGATAATATATTTATTTTAATAAAAAAAAGAATACAATTTAATGGTTTGAAATAAAATAGACACCAAGTAGAAAAAATAACTAATTATGCAGTTTCTTTCAACGTCATACATTACGAAACTGCATGCTTTTTTTGTACTTAGTACCTTTTTAACTTCAACATCAACTTTTTCAACCCATGGTTATTATTTATCACAATCAAAAGTAAAATACAAAATTATTCAAATTGACATAGGAACAAATACACATAAAAGTTTGAAAAATCACCAAAATTTTACAGTTGATATATTATTGTATCACATGATGATGTCAACATAGGTTGACGAAACAGTTGTCGCGAAAAATAAAAATACGATTGAGATACAAAAAATATATTTTTATAATTTAACAGTTAATGATGTTGAAGTATCATATTGTTTCGGCCATAACAATTGACTATTTAAAATAAAAATGTTTTAAAATATGTAGATGTGTGCGTGTTGTTAAGTGAGTAGGTATGTATATACATTTTGTGGCATAAATACACCGATTTAAAACGAAGAATGACAGACTTTGAAATGCCGATGTAAGGAACATATAAGAAAGTTGGGATTTTGAACAAAATTACGAAAGAACCACTGCGATTGTTTGGAAATATGGAACCCAAGGATAATTAAAAAATTACTAAGAAAGTAAACGTCAACGATGTGAATGAAGTACAAGTCGAGAAATATCGATAGTAAGAAAAAGGAAGAATCGACTTACGTGTATACTCGCTATATGAATGTGGAGAAATCTAGAGAGGTGTGTTAGGATAGAGTAGTGTGGCGGTCCATTCTCTTTGTCTACCCTTCCAGAAAAACGGCGTTACGGTTTGCTGTTGTTATAATAACAACTGATTACCTATGTGCCAGAGTGGCAAGAGCTATAACTGCCACATAAAAGGTTCTGCGTTCGATTCCCAGCAATGGAAGTGGGATTGTCACACTGCATTTGGTCTGGTGTAGAATAGATTTGCTATGTAATTAGATTATATGTGGCCTGGGTCCTTTTTAATTGGTAAATATATATTATTACTAATATAAGTCCCGCATCGACGAGGGATGGGCCTAGGCTTTGAAAAAAAGAAGCTGACGAAAGACGCCGTAGCGCCTCAAACAGCTTCGGGTAAGCTGTAGGAATCCTTGATTTGGCTTGCGCTGTAATGGTGTTAAAACTAAAGTCTTCAATCAGTGCGTCTTGCCAGTCATGAAGTACGGAACCAAGACGTGGACACTGACAGAAGGTCTAGTCTACAGATTCAAGGTCGCCCAACGCGCCATGGAAAGAGCCATACTTGGAGTAACCTTGAGAGACAGATTTAGAAACGAATTAATTCGACAACAAACCAAGGTGACTGAGGTGGCTCGAAGGATGGGCGGGCTGAAGTGGCGATAGGCTGGCCATATCTGTTGAAGAACCGAGACGGGTTCTTAAGTGGAGACCGCGTACAGGATTCCGCAGAGTTGGACGTTCTTCTGACCGCTGGACCGACGATCTGAAGAGGATTGCTGGACATGGAATGGTTGGAAGCGGCAATGGGTAAGGGGCAGTGGCGTGCTTTGTGAGAGGCCTACATTCAGCAGCGGATGACAGACGGCTGATGATGTAATGGTGTTAATAGCTTTAAAAAATATTAACAGAGCATTTTGATTTTTATGGTCGCCACTGCTTCCAAAAACTCGAGCTTGTAGATGTACGCGAAGAACAATTACGAACTATTTTTATTCATGGTATGTTTGCTTTTCTTCGCTGTACAATGACAACAATGGATTCGCGACAATAAATTAATCTTTCCAGCGCTGCGAAGTTGCTGACTAAGAGTCATTTGTACCGAGAGTCGAGAGTTGCCGGAGTACCGGGCCATTGCTATTCTTTCCAGGGCGAAATTAGCTGAATAGATTAGCACAGTCATACGTGAGAGAGTTACATTTACCCGCCATTTGCGTGTTAAGAATGAATAATTTTGTATAATACAATCCAGACTTTAATATGCTTTTCATAAGTATCTCCGTACATAAGTGGGAGCTGAAACAAGATATTCGTGTGGAGATTTGTTGTAATAAAAATCACGTCGATTATTTATAGATTTAATTGAATATATATTTAAAAAAATTAGTATCATTCCTCTCATCTGGGGTAACCCATTCCAGCATGTGTACAATCACAGAATATAATCAATACATAGAGAAAAGATAATATCTTACGTCATTAAATTCAATAGTTCATTGTTTTACCCGAAACACTATGATAGTTCAACATTATTAACAGTTAAATTATAAAACGCTGTTTATCGTCAACAATAATTTTTTCAACTGTTAAAATTAGTTTTCATGATTTTACGAACCGTTATGTGTGTTTGTTCCTATGTCAATTCGAATAATTTTTTGATAGAATTTCAAAGTTCTTGCTGGAGTTGAGTTAGGTACCTAATTACAGTTAATTAAAAAAACGGTTACCTAGTTACTATTTATATATCAAAAAATCAAATTAATTGTTTTAAATAAATAAACTTACTTTTATCATTCCGTGTCGGTTATATGTTAATATTAATATATTACAATAATACTATTTAAATCATCTTACTTCAATATTGTAAAATATCTTACCATTTTTGCATTGTATTATTTTACTTAAATTTGTTTAATTTTTGTTTAAAAGTTAGTTATTCAAATTAATGTACATTTATTTATTTTTAAACACACCACAAGGGCTTACATATAAATAGTATGTTGAATTTATCAGATGCAATACCAATTAAAAATAAAGTAAAATAAACAAAATATTGAAAAAAACAATGCTAATTTTTAAGAATAATAATTATCATAATTAGTGTTATTGTGTATACAATTATTACACTACTTATGTTTTTTACAAATAAGAATTACGCAGTGTTACATTACGTTGGGCGAAAAAAGAAAGAGAAAACGTATAATTTAATTAAAATGCAAATAAAACGAAACATCGAATGTGATAAAACAGAAATGACCGAAGGGTACATTGATGAAATTTTATTACCAACCAGAGGGGTAAACTTAATTTTGGGCCATAAAAACACATTTTATAACGCATAAATACATCACTCGTGTGAAAAACGCCGTTAGCTATGGAGGTGTATTGCTAAAAACAGTAGTGTTTCATTAAAAACCGGGCTGCGGGTTTTAGAGCGCTCGTTTAGTTTGTTGGGTCCGAGCCAGCGCCGCTTCGGCCGCAACTATTTCTCTGCAGAATACCCCTTATTGTCGGGGATTATTTCACACCCCTGTGGGGTACGTAAAACCCCACACCCCCGACGTCCCACTCCGATGGGGCATCGAAAACCCTATGGATACGCGGTGACCCTACGTCATATCATACCATAACGGGAAGCCTTATATTGTACGGGATATAAGATGATCTGACTTCCCGCGGGTAAAGGTAAACCTTTACACCCTATGGGGAATTGGTGACCCTTGAGTTATGTGTTATGGTATCAGATAAATTCGAAAAAACGCGGCACAAGAAAATTGTTGAAAAATCTTAATAAAAGAATTATATTATTTGTAGTATATAGAATTATATTATTTGTAGTATATAGAATTATATTATTTGTTCGAAGGAATATGTACAGAATCGTAATAAAAGCAAACAAAACTAAAAATAACAATGTTGTTGACTAAACATTTGTGATAGAAGTTCATTGTAAATAAGGAAAAAAATGTTAACATTTAGTTTAATTCCTCATGATTTTAATGCTTCGACCTGTTTCAATCCAATTTACTCCGTAGCTCGTTGTCAACTTCTGGATTTTCATCTTCCACAAACAATGCGACTTGTCGAAACCGGTCGTGGTCATAAAATAAAGTTCAATTTAATTAAATATATATAAAAACTTATTTTTTTCTTCTCTTTTCCCTTTGCCATTTCCCATCATCTGGGGTCGGCCCTCGTACGAAAACGCCAAACTTTTCTATTTTGACTCATCTCCACTATCAGGTTCTCGCGTTGGAGTTCCTTTTCCATGTTGGCCCACCATGTTAACATTGAGCGGCCTCTTCTTCTTGGTTCTGTGGGAATGCTGAGGGCTTTTTGGACAATGTTTTTACTGTCTCTTCGCATCACATGACCATACCACCGGAGTCGAGATTCTCTGGAAGCGAAGACTAGAAGAAGGAAGACCCTTATATATGGAAGCGAAGCATGGAACTGGCAAAAGAAGGATGAAAATAGAATAAATGCAGTAGAAATGAGATCTCTTAGACGAATGTGAGTATACTCTGTCTATGATAGCGTGTCGAATGAAAATATAAGAAGGGAATGCGATGCGAATGATGGTGTTTTGAACAAAATAATGAAAGGATCATTAAGATGGTTTGGACATATGGAAATAATGAATGAAAATAATGCTTAAAAAATTATATGTTAACGATTTAAATGGAACCAGAAATAGAAGAAGACGTGGCACGATCAAATAAATCAAATATTGAATGTCGGCCATGTGAGGAGTCAGAGAAATCGACGCGCGTGCATGACACGATGTATGAATGTTGAGGAAGCGAGAGAAATATGTCAGAAGAAGAAAAGTGTGGCATTGCATTATTTCTGCCTACCCCTTCGGGGAGACGGCGTGATGGTTAGTTAGCTAGTTTTTTAATGACAGTTCTAAGAATGCTTACATTCAAAATAATCGTGTAAAGTTTATTTGTCCATGTGAATTGTGGTTATTATATTAAACATTATAACATTGTAATATTCTAAACGCTAAGGGTTCAACATTTCAACCGATTGAACAAAAATCAAGGAATACCACTGGCATTCACGTGGGAACCCAACCTTACGTGACCGAGGGTGTATAGCTCCCCACAGCCCAGAACCGTGAAGAGCACGCGAATAATTCCATATTCCGCCAAGCAGAATGGGAAAGTTGCTCTTAAATCATATCTGGCTGCAATGAGAGACTGTACTGTGCAAGGTACATCGTATTGTATGGCACCGCTATGAAGCACGTTTAACAACGTCATTCTAGAATTCAAACTACAAACTAGACATTTCTAAGGAACATTTCTAAATCAGTGGCAGCAACTTTGTCGAATTCGTTCGATAATTTGGTATATTTTAACAATTAAAATAATGAACCATAGTGCGACTGGCTACATTTGCAGTCCAAAAACTGCGACAAACTGCATTTGAAGCTCATATTTGAATCTATCTTTAACCGTCGCGTTGCCATGTGGTCAATTGAGTTTCCACTGCCAATTTAAAGTTGATTTTCTTAAAACCTATGGACCCAAATATTATAAAAAAAATTGTAATCCTCCATTGAAGTGTTCTCAATATTTCGTAATAAAAAAAAAGCAAAAAATTACTTCCTTCATCCCAAAAAAAAATATTTTCTAAGACTGCCCTCACCTTCATTCGTGTTAAGGTAGAATTTGTTTTGCTAAAATTTACAACTTTATCAAAAGTGACAAATACTTACTCGCTGTTTTGAACGTATTATAAATTATATCTTTGGCTTTTTAAACAGGTACGTAATAATACCGACTGTGGATGGAAACGCAGAACGCAACTTAATAATATCAGAACTTTGAAAATATTAACACTTTACCAAAAGGGACAAATATTAATACGTACTCGTTGTCTTGAACGTACTATACATTTTGCCTAGGTGCCTTTATCATACGTAAAATATCGCCCCGCCGGCTGCGGCGCGCAGACAAGTTTATACCTGGTGTCCAGTTGCTCGTATGCTGTGACGCATTCCATATCAGAAATCGCATGGTTCCAGAAAAAAATTAATGATGATATTTTTTTCAAATAATCCATGTATGTTATAGATATCGATCTATTTCTAATGAAATTCCCTACAAGATGACATAAATTAAATTTTGATTCATCGAGTCATATGCTTGATATTTAGATAAAGTTAGCGGTAAACTGAACTTACCACATGGGAGCGAGCGTTTTGTTTTGAACACGGTACGTTAAGGGTTAAACTTGTAAAATTAGTTATTTACCACTTACTTGTACGCAATTTTACGATGAACTGGTACTTTCTATTTGAATTGTACGAGTAACATTAGTCAATCGCAGTTCAAGACCATTTTTACTGCAAATGAAGGCAGTCACACAACAGCGGTTAAAAGGTAGGGTTTGGATATTTTGAAATATTTAATATCTCTATTGTTCCCAAATCGTCGTTTTAAGTGACACTGGGTGTTTTTTATATTTATCACAAGCGGAAGGACCTTCGTTGCTCATTTTGAAATAATTCGTTATATGAAATAATTTTATTAACTGTTCCCTGATGAGGAAATGAACAGATTGGTTCTTTGTAACACCCGATGATGCCATAATTGGTTGTCAAAAATGCTGACCTGACAATATTATAGAAATTAAATAAATAATTTGTGATTTTGTTAAAATTGTTCCAAATTAAACAGTAAATAATGCTAAAGTATCTTCCGCCAAAACAATGGTTCTTCGAAAATAAAAAAGGTGTCATTTGTTAATTTATAATTTTCACTCCAAGTATTTATGATTAATATGTGTCAAAAATAAACAATTTGACGGTCATTATTAATCTCTCTGAAACATTTAATGAAATAGAGATATGTCCCAAGAAGTATTTTTGACTAGAACTTACGCCTTGCAACAGGTGTAACCATTGGAATTTTAGATCACCGCGGTATTTAATCTTCTTCTTCGTCTTCTGGTGTCGTGTCAGCCCTTCTTTCAACTTTGGCGATTACTCCGGCGTTAATATCTCTGTCCTGCGCTACTTAGAAAAGGTCCTCAACTCTCCTGTATAATCCCTTATACTCTGCAGCCAAGATAACTGGCTTATTTCAACTCCCCGCCATCCCTCTATCTTGTCCATGATTATCAGGTGAAGGATGTGGTATTTTTAGTACATTAGCACAATACACAAATATGTTACCTCTCTATCATTGACACCTGAAACGCGATATTTTATACAGAACTCTTAAATTATTATCAAGGTAATTATTCACTTGCTAACTTCGCATGTAAAAATGTGTTTTTTTTCGTAGTAAGTAACAGGCCATTTTCGAAATTTAATGAATTAATAATGAGCTTAGTAGACAAAGACACGGGTGGAGTTAATGAGTGAAATGTTTTCGTTGTCTTATTAATAAAATATTGGGTTTTCCTTCAGCGTTTACTTGGGAATCCGTTTACTTATTCATTTACAAGTCAGCAAACTGTAATATAAAAAAGACCGATAAAAATTATCCGGCAATGTTCTCCGAAGGGCTGTAACTTTTGGATGGGCCAACTTGGGTAATGTGTGGTTCCCCCGGGATTTTTCTAGAAACTCTTTAATAATGAATATAACCGCGAAACTTTCGGGCTGAAACGCTACTTAGGGGACTGGATTATCATGGATATTGAAAATTTTCGTCCAACTAGTAATTAACGTGTATTCTTTTACAGGAATTACTTAGTTCGGAAACATTTTCTTTCGTATTTTAAGAGTAATTTGGAGCTAGAAAGTCTCGCGTGATATGAAAGTAGAATTTCTACGAAATAGTGCCAATGTTTTGCCCCGTATGGCATTCAAATATTATTTTGAGAAAGCGTACTGCTGTACGGATGCAAGGCTTGGAAATGTACTACCGTGGACGTTATTGGAAAACTCCAGGTGTTTATAAATAGGTGCCTTCGCTAAATATTCAAGATCTATTGGCCCCAAACAGTGTCAAATGCCGTTTTCTTGACTATGGCAGGTGAAAAGCCAATTAGAGAACAAGTCATTAGATGCAAATGCCTGTGGATCGGTCACACTCTGAGATAGAATCCAGCCTGCAGTGTTCAGGGCGCACTGTATGGAGCCTATGGGGGGAAAGAGGTTGTGAGGCAGACCTAGAGCCGCCTGGAGAAGAGCCCTGCAGGACGAAGTTAAGGCAACATGCATCACTTGGGATGATGTTAAGCATAAGGCATATGATAGAATCGGTGGAGAAGGTTCCTTGAGGCCCTATGCACCACGGAGGTGTGACAGAACAAGAAGAAGAGTGCCAATTATTAAATTAAGAATTAAACAATTTTTCACAAATATCAGTTTAACAGAAAAAACAGGTCCTAGTAAGGGGACAAGGAAGGTACTTTCACGTGTGGCGTTACTATAATACGCCAATGGAAACGACACAATGTCGGCCAAACCTTCCACTATAATGGAATGAAAAGAAGAGAGGCATGGTTCTCTTTATAACCTACTAAACTTGCTTGCCATTGAAATGCTGGAGAAGAAGAAGACCAGAAAAAATAATTAAATAATGATTATTTATATGATATTATTAGGTAGTATTAACATTAGATGTGTGAGTGTAAGCAACAAAATGAATTGTACACTTAAAGTAATCACAAATAAAATTCAATAGAAAAAAAGCTAAGATGACAGTGCACAACGGTGTTCACGTACCGACCCTTACATTTGGAATTGAAATATAAAATGGCATAATAAAAATGAAAGTAATGCAGTAGAAATGAGATCTCTCAGAGACGAATTCGTAGTAAATCTGTATGAGTGGCAAACGCCAAAATAGGGTGTTCTTTTAGAGGTTTAGTTTTTAAAATAGCAACATTGTTTCTATAGACTGTCAATTTGACAGTTGAGAATTGATTTGTAGTCAATATATTTTGCCATTTTACTATACATAGACCGACATTAGAACAGCGTTTGCAAATTGTGGAAATTTAATTTGAAAATTATGGTTCGGTTCGCCAAACTTATCGTGCACTACGTCCATTTTACGGTCGACATAATCGTCCATCCGAGCAAGTTATTCGGAAGACCATGGATCGTTTTCGCATCACGTACACTCTAGTGGATTATACGCATCCACAAAGACGACAAACAGTGCGCACAGAAGAAGTGAATGTCGTGCGAATTAAAGTGTGATGAACAATAAAGTTAAAAGATCATTAAGATAGTTTGGACATATGAAAAGAACGGATGAAGAATTAACCATAAGGAAAGTATATTTTTATAATGTTAACGGAACAAGAAAAAGAGGAAGACCAAAGAAAACGCGGAGATCATATTAATCAAATATTAAATGTCGGCCACGTGAGGAGATATCGACGTGCGTGCATGACACAATATTTGAATGTTGTTGAATTGAAGGAAGAAATTTAATCAAATTTCTGAATCAAATCAGTTCTTATAAGCTATTTTTTAAATGGATTTATTAAAAATTTTCCATATTGCATGTCAAAGCTATCAGTAATTCCACAGCGAACCTAAAGCTTAAAAATATGGAGGTATTACTCAATTAACTTACTGAACTGATTATATAATATTTATTCTCTCATGTATAAAACACATAACGTTCTATATTTATTCAAGCAAAACAAAGTTTGTAATTAAGTTCATATAGTACTTGTCATTAATTCAGTAATTTTCATTAATTACTTCCGTTAATATATAATACCATTCTAATAATTGGATTTGACCATACTCAAAGTCAATTATAATTTTCAGTACTAAATAATGCAAAATAGGCTTTCGAGTTAAAACTGATGACCATTGGGGATTTTTGTAGGTCAATTAATAATTCAAAACGTAATACGGTCTTTGACTTCTAATTTCTGAGGTCGAATTGTAATGTTATGAGTTTAATATAATTGAGAGCAGTTTTGTAATCGTCGTTTGGAAGTAGAAAAAATGAGTTTTTACGAAGGTTTATTTAATTTTTTTATATAATAGTTATTAACTTCTTTTTCTTCTTCAGTCTTGATCTCTCCATTTCTGGATATAGGCGTATTATGAGAAAACAAAAAAACCATGACATTCCCAGAAGAACTCTTAGGATGCAGGTTGTCATTAAATGACAGAATGCTGGAACAGGTTTCAAAGTTTAGATATCTGGGAGTGGATCTGCTCAGTCAAAATGATCTTGTCAGTGAAACAATAGGACAAGTCAACAAGGCTTCGGTGGTATCAGGTTGTCTTAATGATAAAATATGGAAAAACAAGTATATGAGAACTGACAGTAAGGTCAGAATATATAAAACCTGCGTAAGGCCTATACTGACATAGCAGGAAGGACTATTCGAGATAGGGTGAGGAGCACGGCCGTCCGCGAGATCTGCAAGGTGGAGGATGTCGTGAGATGGGGCAGACAACGCAGGAGATGCTGGAATGCGTACGTGCAGAGGATGGATTTCAAGAACAGACCAAAGGTCAATAAGGAGAAGAAGAGAAAGAAGGCGTATTAAAAAAAATCCTCAATTACATGTCGCTCACTTTTTTCTTCACAACTTGTGACTTCTACAAAACATAAAATAAATGGTCATTTTTTATAAATATTTAATTATTCACCTAAATAAATTGAGGGTTTTTATGCTTCTTATAAATAATTTGATCAGAATGTGACATTTAATAAATTAATACCAGCATGCATATATCTGTTGCATTGATATACATTTGTATTACTACCAATATATTTCACTTCAACAAGAGCGTATTCATTATAACAAAATAAAAAATAGTTTTCACAATCAAGAATTTTTTTTAAAATATTTATTTGGCCTATACAAAAACTATCAACACGGATGAAGGACTTCTGTGCCTCAAACATGTTTGTATTTTGATTTTTAATAAAGTAAATGTCGTTTACAAAGTAATAAACAGTGTTCAATGAATCTGCAACACAAAGTTATGTCGAATAAAGAAGAAATAAAAATATATATTCTATATTTGTTGAAGCAGCAAAAGCCCGAAGAAGCTCCAGTTTAATTGAAATCTGCTAATACTCTGAAAAAAAAATTGTATTAAAGAGTTTTTTTTATATGTAGGTGATTGTTAAACGGATATATGATGTCTTAGCTATTTAATTTTACTTTAAATGGTTGAGTGAACAAATTGGTTTTTACTAGAGCAAATACAAAAAAAATTCAAGTAGATAGAAAAGTTTCACTGGCTCTAACAAATATTTTGTTATATGGAATAAAATTATGCACGTATTTGAGTTTTAAACCAAAACGTATAATCTATCCGTCAAAAATTTCCTGTATAAATCGAATATTGACCTTCTATTGTTTGAATAGGCCTGAAACTTTAAAGCTAGCAAGTTCCTTTCCAAATTTCTTTGAATTATTTGATCAAACTATTCCGAACTTGAAAAGGTTGTTCAGGGATCAACGAAGATGTCTGTTACACTATAAACGTTAAATCAACATGATTGATGGGTTTGTATCGGATAAGTCTATAATTTTAAGACTGTAACTTTTTCTCAAGGTTGCGTTGAGTTGTTTGCCGAGTATTTCGATTTTGTAATAATAATTCGGCAATTGTTCACAACAAAATGTATCTCACTCATCTGTATCGCAGTGGTTAGAGACAAATTTTACGTTATCTGAAATGATAAGATAAATAATTAAACGTCAGAAAATTTATTCATAAATTTATTTCTATAAATAACAAAGTGTTATTATACTCGTAGTTGATGGTTATTAAAAATAAATATTATTCATTATGATTTGTTTATTGGAAGTAATTACATAGAAAGCCAACACGTAAAGTATATCACATATTTATGTATAATATATGCATGTATTACGTAAAATATGTTCTGGTGAATTTACATCGTTCATTGAGTAACATAATGACATATGGGTATATTACATATTTTAAATAGTCGAGAAAACAGGGATCCAATAAAGCATATCTATATTTCAAATATGTTATATAATATATAGCATTTTTGAAATCCAATAAAACAGTAATCCAATAAAACCATTATTAAATAAAACAATAATAAACTTTTAGTAATTTGTATCTACACCACTTTATTTGGTAACACCAATCGATTTTGCTCCCGCCGGAGCTTCATCAGGGTGAGAGAGTAAACAGTTTACTCTCTCACCCTGACGAAGCTCTGGCGGGAGAGAAACCGGTTGGTGTTACCAAATAAAGTGGTGTAGATACAAATTACTAAAAGTGTGTTACTGTTTTATTTATTAATGTCACACCACAAATTAAGTGCTTCATACGGAAGTTTATTATATTATTCTCTAACTTCCTGGCGAACTAACTGAAGTCTCGTATTTGGGTCAAGTGCTAATGAATGCAAGTGCAAGTGCTTTGGCTGATAATAATGGGCAAAATATAAAAACGTCGGGAAGTTGGCCGAAAGCAACTTTTGCAACAACAACAACCGAAATTTTTTATCTTATTCATATCGTTAGCCTAGACTTTCTTTACCATCTTATTGTGATGATCTTCGTCCTGTCCACGAGGACACCTAGGGTGGAAGGATTCCTCTCCTCCTCCAGTCCTATCCTGGTCACGCTCACTGTGATGTGGCGGAATGAGCTATTCATGAGGACCCTAACTGTGATGACCCATCCTGGTCACGGCACCAAATGTGGTGGATTCCTCCTGGTCACGGCACCAAATGTGATGAAACGATCTGTCCATGAGGACACCTAACTGTGATGAGAGCGCCTCCCACCCTTCCAAGTTATCATCAACTACTATGGTAGTTCATCCTGGTCGCGGCACCAAATGTGGTGGATCGTCCTATCCGCGAGGACCTGGTGTAGAGGATTCCTCTCCTTCTCCAGTCCTCTCCTAGTCACGGCACCAAATGTGGTGGATTCCTCCTGGTCACGGCACCAAATGTGGTGTAATGATCTACACACGTGAGGAATTAATCCCTCCTAACCTTCCTCCGCGAATGGTTGAGCTTCCTCCAGTCATTCCCTCTTCATCCACCTGTACGGAGCTTACAGGTGTTTTACCTTACGCGAGTTGGCCTTCGTGATCGTCTAGAAATAATACCGTATGACCCTTCGTTATGACCGATGTAATCCAAGTCCTTTTATTTGGCGATTACTGATAATTTCATTCTAAAGCTAATCGTTCCTAACCCTTCCGAATATTCTAAGCAATCCTGTCAAACCCACGTGTAATCAAACTATATGTCACTCAATATTTCCTAGGAACATCTAAACCAAACAACCTAAAATATCTCTAAGTTTACAGAATATAATTCAAAATATTATCTCTAGAAAATGTGGCAGCCCTGGAAGAAACATTCACAAATAATTTGGAACAAATACGATGTACAGTAATTTAAATCAGAGCGTAATGTAATAATGATGCAATAAAGAACAGCTTCCTGAAGGGCACAGGTTATATAACAATTCAGTGTCAAAATATAATATATTAAGTATATAAGGATTTGTGGGAACTGGGGTATGATAGTGTTGGTATCGCGGGGAACCAGTCTTTTCGTCAGACTGATGATTTTTCTCCACTGCTCCACAGCAGAATCGTCTGGGGACCAGACGATCTACCTCCCAACCCTTAATCAGTGGACCTGGGGATTCAAACCCATGAACCTGGCCATCACCCTATCGGGGGTTTCCGAAGATGGTCCACCTCCACCTGTCTGCCGTGGTCGTCAGCCAACCAAATTAGCTAACACCTTGTGTACGGAGCTCGTGAAGCGATCAGAGCAAGTGTAGACGGCGCCAAGTTCGGCTATCTATCACCAGACTTCACAGCATCCTTCATGAGTATGGTCTATCTACAATGTCTGCACTTGCTGGGTCTTAGAGAGCGAGCTACACTCTAGAAGATATTCTACCATAGGTGAGGCAGTACGAGAGTAGACTTCCCAAGCTCCCTTCATATCATCTCTGTCGCAACCCTGTAGCTGTCATATAGTTGTCGTATAGACGAAGATCGAATTATATCTGTTAGTGAGCTACATTTCCCTAATTAGTGATCGATAATCGTTGGTTGCTTAGTAAGTGGTATATTAAATCGGGTCCTTTAAGTTGCCCGTATGTTAAACTTATTGTATTCTGCGTGCAATAAGGGAGGAAATCAATATAAGGGATACATGTATATTTAGATTCTGCATATGTATAAATACGTATTCATAAATACAAACATAATTATGATAGTCCTAAGACAAGTTAGTCTCAATTCCTGAAAGTAATAATTCTTAAATATAGACTTAGCTCAGGTCGACCGCTCTGGAAACCGATTCTACTCTAATATTTTTAAATCTGCAAATGCCGCACCCTCGTACCACTATACTTGTATACAAAATAAAATGAAGTTCTTGATAATTAGAACAACAAAAACACAACCCGAATTTTAATACTAGGAACGACCTCTCGACGCTAGGTCTGAAAATTCACTGCCCCGAGCTATCTTTCTCCCTGGCCTACTACCCCTCTCGGCTCAACTCCCCTCTCTCCCCTCTCCCCTCTCCCTGCGTCTCCTCTGCTCCCCGCGCCCCTAACCCATCCCCATTTGGTTAGGTGTTATATTTTCTAGTCATTTGAATTTATTTACGTACATCTGAATTCACGTATCTCTCTCTACGATGGTTCAATACCATCACATTATTGAACCTTTCATTATTTTGTTCATAACGCTTTCATTTGCTCTGTTTTCACATCTTATATTTGCAATTGGCAACCGTATACAGATTTTCAAACATTTATCTAAAATATCAAGTTTTTACCGCATTTTAAATATTATATTACCAAAAAATTAAATGCGGCATTGAGCAAGCACGCGGAGTCTTGTCAAGCATTGAGCAAGCACGTGGAGTCAAGACATCCTGACCAGTCAAGAACTTTCCCTGGATCTCAAAATGCGTATTGTCCGTTATTGTGTTTCCAGTGTTGTTATATGTTATGGAAGCCTGGACTGAGAGGAGAATAGATAATTTAAACTCTGGATATATAAAAAAAATACTTAAAATAATTTCGATAGACAGAGTTCGCTGTGAGATGGTTCTCCAACGGATGAAAAAGCATCTGGAGTTGCTCGACAGTGTAAAAACAAGAAATAATAATAATACAATAAATTGGATAATTTATAGAGCGACATTTTTATGAATTACTCATCTCAAGGGCGCTATAGAAAATGCTCCGTTTTGTGTATAAGGGCTGCATCTGACGATCAACATTTACATCAGGAAAGAATAATTGAAAAAGGTGCGTTTTAAGACTCGATCTAAACTTTGCCTGACAATGCACTTGAGGTCTGCTGGAAGATTGTTCTAGGCTGAAGGTTTGGCTACCGCGAAAGCTCGGTCGCCAAAGTTTGTGAAAGGACAGCGTTTTGGCACAGCCAATCTGGCTGATGTATCGGTAACGATCGCAGAAGACTGAAAGGAAACTGAAATACTTTGGTCACGTAGAGGCGAAAAATACCAATTCCTACATTTGATAATTCAGGGAAATGTACCAGAAAGAAGAAGACCAGATCGGAGAAGAATCATTTTGGCTGCAAAATTTAAGATAATGGTTTAGAAGTAGCACCACAGTCAACAAGTTGGATTTATCCCTGATGATCGCCAACCTTTGCAGAGGAGACGGTACTTAGAGAAGAAGAATAAGAATGATATTAACATCCTACTTTATTCAGTTCCATGCTTCACTTACATGTTAAAAGATCGGTACAATAACATCAATGTGTACTGCCTTCTTAACTATTTTGGTTAGATTTTTGTTTGTGGTATTTTGGGATTCTATTACTGAATAATACCTTGTAGTACGTAATATAAAAAAAAGAAATAATTTTCCTTTCAAGGGTAAATGAAATATCATTTAAACGTTTCATTAATTTGAAAAGACCCGTTCAACGGGATCTTTAGCAGCATTCTAAAATATATTGTTACTTTGTAGACTTAAATATTTCCCATTCCAAATCTTATTATCCTTTCATTTAAATTTAAATTGTGATAAAACCTAGATTAGCAAGATATTTCTAATCAAAGGGGTGAAGAAAATACCTGTAACGAAATTAAAATTAGTAATTTCGTTTCATCTGTAAAATATTTTCTTTTATTTTTAAGTTTTCTCCTATATTCGCCATAACTTTGTGTTGTAGATGTTTAATGTTATTTTTTTATATACTTAGTACACAACACTCACTGTATCAAAAAAAAAATTAAATACCAAACAAGCTTCAGACTAACAAGCCCTTCATCAGTGATATTATATAAATATAAATATAAGTAACTAAATAACTAACCATCACGCCGTCTCCCCGGAGGGGTAGGCAGAAAGAATGGAACGCCACACTGTTCTGTCCTGACATACTTCTCTCGATTCCTCTACATTCATACATCTTGTCATGCACGCACGTCGATTTCTTCGACTCCTCACGTGACCGACATTCAATATTTGATTGATTTGGTCGTGCCGCGTTTTCCTCGGCCTTCCTCTATTTCTAGCTCCGTTTACGCCGTTTACATATACCTTCTTTACCATTCTAATATTCTAATATAAATATAAATATTGAAAATATTATAATTATTTTAACATTAGTGGTCAGTTTTGTCCGATATTAAAATCATTTTAACATCTGTCAAAACTGACCACATTTGTAAAAACATATATAATATTTGAAATATTTATATTTATATAATAATATCATTGATAAAAGGCTTGTTAGTCCGAAACAAGTTTGGTATTTAATTTGTATTATTTTAATAAAGTGAGTGTTGAATACTAAGTATATAAAAAAAGAAACATCATATTTTTAACACTTACATATTTATGATTTATTATATATTTTTATTTTTCTGTTGATTATACATATTTTTAAGAATTGAAACAGATTTTTTTCTCTCTTATTGTAATAATTTTTCTATACGTGTTTTGAAAGTATAATATCTTTATCGGGTGAACCAAATAAACAACATATTTGTACTTACAATAAACAAAAAACTGTTTACATATATAATTCGAATAGAGAAGTATTTTTACAGAAGTTCTGTTTTACGAGTATTTAATGTAAATGGCTTGTTTTTCCTTGTTATTATGATAAAAATATTTGTTAATGCCTTAAAGGCAAAACTTTATGTGACCATACAATAAAATAAAGCTTCTAGAAAATATTGTTTTTTATTGGTATTAATTATTTAATATGGAGGCCATTGTTCAAGAAACATTAAGTAAATATTAAAATAATTAAAACTATGATTTATTGTTATATTATTATATAATACACACAATTTCGTATTCGAGAAGCCTAGAACCGAATTTCGGTAGCAATATTTCAAGTATTTGGGCTTCTTACTTCTTATTACATTCCATAAACGTATTTTTTATACCCCATTACAAGGGAAAAACTTCCGATATGACGAAAGTTCATAGCAAAAAGGCTAATAAAAATATCAATAAAAGTTTTTTGGTATGTCGGTGCATGACATAAAATAAACAAGAAGAGTTTATGTCTATTACCAAAACGACATGTTGAGTTTGGATGAAACTATAAAACTTTGAGATATATTAGAATTTATTTAGCACGTAAAAGGGATTAAAATGGGCTCAGAATAATACATAATTGATACTTCACGCTTTTACGAGTAGCATTATACTAAGAACGAAGCTAAAAAAATGCCTTCGCAGGGCGAAACAAATTTGTAACTTGTGTTTATATATAATATATTTTTATTTTATTTATATATGTTAATATATTTTAATTTTAGGTGACAAACAGGGTTGCATAATGTTCCCGTGGTTATTTAATCTTTATTTGGACAAGTGATTGAAAGAGCTGAAAGGGTTAGATGTAGGTGCCAAAATGAGCGGAGTGTCAGTAAGCTGTCACTTGTATGCGGATGACGCTGTCCTACTTGACGAAAACGAGCATAAAATACAAGTCCTGGTGAATTGTATGTATAAGGAATGCATGCAAAATGATCTGATGATGAATGTTAATAAGTCTAAGGTAAAGATTTTTGAAAAATAAGAAATCGTGACAGTCTGCAACATTGGCGTGAATGGTGAAAATTTGGAGCAAGTAGTTGAGTTCGTGTATTTAGGTAGTATGTTTACAAAAGATGGGCGAGTGGAGAGGGATATTGAAAAAAGGGAAGGGGAAGACAAAAGAAAAATAAAGTAGAATAAATGCAGTAGAAATGAGATCTCTTAGACGAATGTGTGTTACTCTGTGTATGATAGAGTGTCGAATGAAAATATAAGAAGTGAATGCGGTGCGAATGATGGTGTTATGAACAAAATAATGAAAGTATCATTAAAATGGTGTGGACATATGGAAAGAATGAATGAAGAAAGAATGTTAAAAAAAATTAAATGTTAACGATGTAAAAGAAACCAGAAAAAGAGAAAGACCGAGGAAAACGTGGTAGATCAAATAAATCAAATATTTAATGTTGACCTTGTGAGGAGTAAGAAAAATCGACGCTCGTGCATGATACGATGTATGAATGTTGAGGAAGCGAGAGAAATATGGTAGGAAAGAAAAGTGTGGCAGTCCATTCTTCCTGCCTACCCCTTTGGGGAGACGGCGTGATGGTTAGTTAGTTAGTTAGTTAGTTTAAAAAAACAACGTTACACTAAAAAAGCGGCGGAACTTTCTTTACATATTTTAGTTAATTACGAAATAAAAACCATACTATCAATATGAACGAAACCCTTTGCCGAAGTCATTATGAACTAAATAACGAAATGATCAATATACATATTTTTTCAATATTTAACGAAGTATATGCATTATAGTCGTACATAGATATGAAGAGAGAAACCAAGAAGAGAGTGGAGAGATTAAAACAGTAACGCTTTTCAAGTTGAAAAATCATAAAGAAAGAAATTAACTTCTGGTGTCATCAACCGATCTAAGACACAAAAATTAGTGGATTTAATCTAAATACACATTTAAAAAAAAACTTATTTTACTTTCATATTTACAAGGAATTTTACCATTAAATTTCAAACAACAAAATTAATTTATGAAAATTTTTCTAACTAACGTAAATAATATGTTTAATGAATATGATTGAAACGTCTGTATTCTACAAGTTTAATTACCTATATTTTACGTGAATGACATGTTTTTCTTTGTTAGGCACCATCAAATGTTATTATTATCAAAATTGCTTAGCATAGTGAAATATTTAATTCCTTTAAGCAGACATTTTCATTTAATTTTATTATTCGATATGGTATTCCATTGTTTTGGAGGAATAACTATGATACTTCAACCCTTTAAGTATCATACCTAGTATCTTTGTTTAAATTTGAAATACTGTCTTTATATGACTTCTTCTTCTTCATTATTGTAGGACTATGTGGTATGTTCTCCAGAGCGTTGCTCCTCCTGTAAGGTAGATTCCCAGTTGTCCTTCCATATTTTAGGAGGTCTTCCACGGAGATGAGTCCCATGAGGTTGATTATGAAATGCAATATAGGGAAATCTGGTGGTGTCCAATCTTTGAACATGACCGTACCAGTCCCTTTCTTGGCTGTCTGTTCCATCTTATAATATCCTCAACCTCATATATCTCTCTTCTGGTGTTCCTCACGCGATCTCTCAGTATCTTGCCTGCTATCGTCCTCAGTGTATTCATTTCGGAAGTCCTAAAAACTTGTTTGGTCCTTACTGTGTCTGCCTTTGCTTCGACGCCATATGTTATTATTGGTCTAACGCGTGCTTTTTATATGACAATTTATTTATTTCTCTTCTATGAATTTGTCACGACAGCTATTTGGCCAGTTGAAGATGGCATCATAGATTATTACAATCTCCTAAGCATGGTTGATATCTGATAGTTCATTATACCACCTGATGATGATACATCGATCAGCGAAACAGCCGTCGCATAGTTTCATTGAATGCAAATAAATAAATTGTGATATTTGATATGAGTTTTACATCACTCCCCAGTAGGATAGGCAGAAAAAATGCACCGTAGCATATTTCTTTTCTTACATACTTCTATCGATTCCTCAACATTCATATATTGTGTGATGCACGGGAATCGATTTCTCCGACGTTAATATTAAATGATTTGATCAGCCATATATTCCTCGGTCTTCGTCATTTACATCATTGTTCAAGAAATACGTTGAATGATTGTAAAAGATTCAGAGAATCGTGTCAAAAAAAATTTATAACTGTTATTTATATTTATTTTAAAATTATTCAAATTGATTTAGGAACAAATACACAAAGATTCGAAAAATTACGAAAATTTGACATTTGATATATAATATTATTTAATTTTATAACACCTGATGATGTCAACATTGGTTGATGAAACAGCTGTCGTAAAGTAAAATAAATACAATTTGTGATATAAAAAAAAAGTTTTTGAATTAACAGTTATAAAATGTTAAAATATCATAGTGTTTCGGCCAAAACAATGGACTATTTAAAAAAATATACAATCCAAACTCTAGGCATTCCGTTTCACGGAAGCGGCGCTATGGTTTGTAAATTTGTGATTTTCGTTTTAATGTTTTTGTTTTATGTAAAGAAATTATATTACCGCATACTTAATATAGGAGCGGTCGTTCGACCTCGCCAGGGGTCAGCGAAAATAAATAAAGGTTGAATTATCGTTCAGAAGGAAATTGTAAACCCGGACTCGGCTTAACAAATTGATGTAATTACGTAATGATTCCCATTAAAAACAAATGAGGGCATGGAACAATTGGAGCTCAGTTTACAAATACAAATAATGTTCTGAATAAAATATTTATTTTTATTGAATTGTACCCATTATACTTACTAACCTACTGTCTTTCAGAAGGGTTAGGCAGAAAGACTGGACCGGCACACTGTTATTTTCTGACATACTTCTTTAACTTCCTCAACATTTATACATCGTGTCATGCCCGCACGTAAAATTTTCTGACTTCTCAGGTGGCCGATATTCAAAATTTTATTGATTTGATCATGCCACGTTTTCCTTGGTCTTTTTCTTGTTCCATTTATATCGCTAACAAAACATTTATGTACCATTATTTCTTCATTCATTCTTTGCATGTGTCCAAAACATCTCACTGATCCTTCACTTTAAGGCAGATGAGATAGTACGGGCATATAAAACGGAGACCACCAGACCACACAGTAAATAGAGCTTGGTCTGTGAATCTTCCTCGTCAACCATCCAGAGGAAGACCTTGGAACACGTGGATGATTCAATGCAATAGCGTCAGAACCGAGCAAGGTACAGCCTGAGATCGAGAAAAGCCGAGCCCAGAAGTCAATACAGACGATGAGTTAGGTTAGCGCAGGAAGAAGAAGAAAAAGATCTTAATAATCCTTCATTTAAAAAGCATTCATTTCTTATATTTTCATTCGATACTCTATCATATACAGATTTGACACACATTCGGCTAAGAGATTTAATTTCTACTACAATTATTAAATTTTTATCTTTCTTTTACCAGTTCCATGTTTCACTTCCATACATCAATTATTATAATTTTGTTTATGCGAACTAGAAATAGTTACCACCTTTATTGATTTTATAAGTACTAATGCATACCATTATAGTAAACGTGTGTATTATTAATATTTAAATTCATATATAAATCAAATTTCTATTTTTATGAACGATTTATAACACATGTGTAATAACAATGTAGAAACAGAAAATAATGTTCTATTGTGTTTCGTTTTTCACAGTAAAAAGAACTGGACTGGCTATTTAATTATATATTGTATAATAAAATAACACTAGACAACATAATTATAACATTGTCAAATCATAGATACGAAAAACTTCAGAACAACTTTATTTATGATAAATCTTACTTACTTAATCATAACGCCGTCTACTCCAATAATGGAACGCCACACTGTTCGTTCTTGACATACTTTTCTAGCTTCTTCATCATTCTTTTCGGCCCAAAACAAGGGATTATCTAATCAGTATAAGTACATTTGAAAAATCTTATCTAGAAAAATCTGAATATCAAAAAAATACTTATTAAATTATGTTTTTTGTTGTTGAATCTTAAGTTATTTATTTGTAACAACTGATTATGCCAACAAAGTTTGACGAAATATCTGTCGTGACAAACTCATAAAAATTAATTAAGACACGTATAATAACAGTACTTATTTTTCATTGAGTAATGATGTAAAACTCCGTATTAAATATTTAAAAAGAATGAAAATGTCCATCTGACAGTAACAAATGTCCAATTGATAAATGCCGAATGTGACATTTGATGTCCTTTTCATAAATTATAATAAAACTTCTAGATAACAGACGTTTTCACTCGCATAGTTATATTTTAAAAGTGTTTCAAATTTAAAAGTTTAATTATTTTTAAGTATCCTAGTGTTTCGGTAAAAACAATGAACGTTATATTAATTATTTGTTGACAGCATTTACAAATATAAGTGAACATATTCGAAAAAGTGAATATGAATATTCGTAATGCCAGTAGTACTGTATAAAAATTACGGAAAACAGATGGAAATTGGTACTTAAACGAGGCGAGTAACAAAGGTTTTCGCATCCAACACCTACCCCTTATATGGGCCGAGTGGCCCCATCCCTGGGACTCGGTATGAATACAAAGGACGGAGGTTTAATAGGGCGCGCGGGAGGGCACGAGTTGTAGGAAGAATCGTTTAAATTTTCATACAAATATTACTTTTGAACGTTTTCGAGATAATTACAACATTTCGTTTTGCCTTTTATAAGGATGGAAGTATTTGAGCCAGGAAATAAAAATCATTCTTTAAAACGAGGGGTTCCAATATACATCAATTTGAAAAAAAAAAGATTTTTTTTCTAGCATTACAGAACCGTGATTTTTATTCCAAAAAAATAATTAATACCATACCATTAGGACGAGGTAAACGTGGCACGATCAAATCAATCAAATATTAAATGTCGGCCATGTAAGGAGTCGGAGAAATCATCGTACGTGTAAGACACGATGTATGAATGTAAATGAATCGAGAGAAGTATGTCAGGACAAAACAATGTGGTGGTCCATTATTTCTGCTAACTACTCCGGGGATACAACGTTATTGATTCTTTGTAAGATATTTTTAAAACAATAGAAATAAAAAAACACATATGGGTAATAATAGAAGCACGAGTACCTCAGAGAATAATGCCTGGACTAGCGCTAAAAGAATAATTGGAAGGCCCATGCTGAGGTGGAATGATGAAGTGAAGAGAGATGTGGCAAAGTTACTTCAAATTTAAAACTAGAATTGCGGTAGAGGATAGGAAGAGTTGGAAGCAGAAGTTGAAGGAGGCCATTGCTCGGCTGCAGTGCCTTCGAATAAGAAGAAGAAGAAAATGATGTCAAATAAAATGGGTACCCCGAGAAGTTTGCACTTAACTAGTTGGCATAATCATATATGTATATATTGTCTTTGTCTCCTCTGCCTCTTCTGTGCTTCTCGCTTACATACTCGTATATATACCTGTGGTGTATTTTTCTTTTCTTTTAATCTTTTATATAATGTTTCTGAAATGTTCATGTATTGTATATTTTGTTTATTTATTCAATAAATTACAGCGGAACGTAGAAAGAAAAAAGGGGAGATTAAATGTGGTCTGGCACCCCCTTGCCATTGCCGTCTTTAAATGTTGGTCTCGGATTAACCGCGGACAGGCCCAGGGAATGTACCAGCGAGGCTAATGAAAGGGCACCGCTACGCCCTATAGCAGCCTTGGGTATGCGACGGGAACTTCTATGTTCCTTTAAAAAAAAAAAAAAAAAACATATGTATAATATCATATCAGATATAAATCACATGATAATCCATTTTAAATATTTTACATATAAAGTTAAACACATTTTTCTAAGCTTAGTTTATTGTAGTTTTATCGTTTTTATAAAGAATTTTGACAGGTGTAAAAATACATTTTTCATTTTTTCCAATGACAATTTGAATAATTTCTTCAATATTATTTCAAAGTTCTTGCTGGTTAAGTGCCTAATTACAGCTAATTTAAAAAACGGTGGATACGTGTTACATAAATTAAATAAACACTAAAGTCCGGATCGTCCATGTGAACATGTGCAACATCGAAAAATACATTATGTGTCATTACATTATGTGCTAAATTAAAAAAACGGCGGATTCGTGGAACATAAATTAAATAGACAATATGTGCACCATCTAAAAAGAACATTTTGTGTTAAATTATTTTTATTTTGTTATTTTATTTTATATCATTGTATTTTATATTATTTATTTTGTGGGTGTTGCACGATCGAAGTGTGCGCGGGAGATGCCTATTGGTGGCGATGAGGTTCGCAACCCATCACACCGCGTCTCCCGCGGAGCGAAAAGAGAAGGATGGAGTGCCGCATCAGTTAAAGTGTGACAGTCCATTCTTTCTGCCTACCCTTTCAGGGAAATGGCGTGATGGTTAGTTAGTTAGTTAGTTAGTTTATTGTATAATGAAAAATAATGGAGAAAATCGATTTTATTATAATTACTTTTTTTCACCTTTAAGTAACTTCAGCGTGATGTTATACGAGTAGATACGAGATGGATAAGAAAGGCAAGGGGTAAAGCTTCACATCACAGGGAACTTTATGGGTGTTTATGTCATTTGCTTATTACGGGATTGGTGCCACCATTACATAATATTACGCACATTTCATATCAGAAGATTTTTCTCTTTTCTAATATATATTTGTATTCCCTCTTTTCCCGTTCGCCGTAAACCTTCCTTCGAGATAACCGCATTTACTGATTTGCTACGGACATTGGTTTTTCGTTCCGATCTTTCACACCGTTAGATTTCCTTACACTTCAGATGCGAATTTGAAACATTTATTAAACCTTTCACTCCAACTTTGCATGTACTCGTAATATACACTTGTTATGTTTCCGTTAAATTGTAATGGTTTGCTGAAACTCCAATTTTTTTTATAGATTGCTCAGTTTAAAAAATAACATTTTATTTCGGGAAAATTCTTTTGAAATATAGTATAATAATGGTTTCAAGACATTAAAAACAAAGTTTTCATAATGAAACAGGGCGTCTGTGGCCCTGAACATGGTTGTGAATATGAATTACAAAAGTTATTAAAAAAAAAATTATATAGCCCATAAGGTGTGGTGTGGCATTGTTAAAAATAAATTATAACACTTATCTACTTTGTTTTTATACCGCTTCATTTTGTTAACTTAATGAACGCTTCTTCAGAGTAACAAACATAAACAGATTTTTTTAATCCTGACTAATCTCTGCACGGGAGCGAAACCGGTAAGTTTGACTAAACAAAATAAAGTGGCGTAAAAACTAAGCAACCGAGTGTAAAAAATTATTTAAAAAAATACTTTAACGCTTGTTTGTGCTGGTTATAATCTATACACGTCGAGTTTTATATTTACTTGTGTGGATGATAAAATTGAAAAGAAGATTTAATTTAAGAAATCATCAACGGATGTTTGGTGAAACTGTATTTAAACCAAAGCAAATATTAAAAGGACAAATACACATCCGATTAATGAACGCATTTAGTAAAGTCAACGAAGAAAGGGTTTCGTTTGCATAACGCTAAAACAATGTGTGGAGATTCCAAAACCCGCATGTCCATTCAAGGGTTAAGCCGATATTCCTGGCACGCACCGCACATTGTTCTCGAAAGAGTTTGTAAATCTCCGGGAAAAAAACTATTTTTATTCGTGGAAGAAGTTAAGGCATTATAAAGTATTGAAAAAAATGACCACAGTCCCGGAAGAGTATTGTGCGACTCCGTCGTTTATTTCCACAACAAATTGTCCTTCAAACTTTCGGTCGATTTTATTTCTTTCTGAACTTTTCCCCCCCGGGACAACTTATTTTCTTTCTCTCTTTCGTTATCCTGGATCTCAAATTTATAAAATTACCTCCATTCTCAGAGGTAAAGCAGGTTTCCTCCGCCGCTGATTATACTATAAGGCAATTTCTAAACTACGTGACACTTTGGAGGAAAAATGTTTGCAGATATACCTATCGTGCGGAGAAATCTGCAAGACTTTAAATTTTAATTATACATTTTATATACAAAACGCTTAGCGAAACTTTTTCAACAAAATTTATTATTTTTAAGCTGTTGGCGAAAGAGGTTACGATGTAATTAATGTACTGTTTCCATGTAAAATTTAATGATAAAGAACGAAAAGGTAATATTTTATAACCTAAAATTGCTAGAATAGGAATGAAGGTTCAAATAAATTACTAGAGGTGAAATCTTTTTACCGAAGAAAAAGGCATATTTGTATTTAAAACCCATATTTACAAAGGGAGTTCTGGATTATAATATAGTATATTACCAAGAAGCAAACATTGGCGTATCCGATTATATTTTTTGATAAACTTAAGGCGTTAACACTGTGGAATTAAGTATGGAATAAAATCATTACATATTACGTATTATTTGTTATATTTTTTATCCCTTAAAAAATCATAAACCTTATATATTGAATACCCTTCGCATAATGTTAATGTCTTATTTAAAAAGTGTGCAATGGTTATTGAGTTCACTCATTTTCAAAACAATTCAGATTTTAATTTGCACGTGTTACATGCTAAAGTTCTTGTATTTTGTTTTAAATATTTTTATCTACGCAAATGTTTATCACATCGTCGTGTATAAATTAATTGGATATTTTAATTAATTCGCATGTAAACGACCATTTTCTAGAAATTTTATTATAGTTTATGGGAATGACATGTTTCGCCTTTCTTAAGCATTAATTTATGTGGTTTAATACACTGTTAACAATAATTTAAAAGATAAACCCCAATAATATACTGTTTAGTATTACCTGGAAATAATATAGTTACATAGTTTTTTTTACTAATTATGTATATAATGCATTTATAAGTATTTAATATTTAATGATGTTATATAAATCTGAGAAGTACTTGTTTCAAAATAAAGTATTATTGATAAATTATTACGTTTATATTTTTACATATTTCAAATGTAATATTGTATGGAATACCTATATATAAAAGGGAAAAAACTACCATTTCAGAGGGCCATTGATTTTTGTGTGCCACCAAATCCTATTTAATTCAGTAAATATAAGATCAATGCATGTTTAAAGATACTAGGACACGATTGAAAAACTTGTAATTTACGAGTATTTCATCGGATGTCTCGTAAATATATTCAAGCGTGAAAAACAAGATGAAACTGAGGAACGCACTCTTCTTCTTTCTGACAACAGAGTAATAAACCTGCCAAATTTTATTACAATTGATAGAATGTGGGAACACTTCTGAGCTTGTTCGTATAAAGAAAAATGGAAAATATATTATTGTAAAATAGTATACATGAGTCGTGTACCCGATGTCAAAAAAGTTTAAACATGTTTTTGAAATACAAGTTGAGAGCACTAAAGTGCTCTTCAGATATATCTCTCTCATTGGATGTTGAATATTTTTGATGTCAGAAGTTTGTTTACATATATGGGCGTAAAGGAACATGATTCAAAACGTGCTTGGTATTTCAAATTCTCTCTTATCATGTATCAGATTTCTTTAATATGCTTTTTAGAATATCAACCATCATATACGAGTATTTAGGTACTTACATAAAGGAAAATAACGAATACATATTACATTTTAATGGTGTTTACTTGATTAATACGAATTTAAACGAATTTTCTTAAAAATTCTGTCATAAATTATGCTAATAATTAATGTTTTTAATTGAAATTTCTTGGAAAAAGTTCATTTTAAATAATGAAAACAAAAAAAATGTATAATCAAAATTTCTTTATTATTATGTATTTAGTGTGCTTCCACTTGTGTTAATTTATGTTCGACCGGTTTCGGCAGCTTGCTGCCATCTTCTGGTGAGACGATGGCAGCAAGCTGTCGAAACCGGTCGAACATAAACACAAGTGCAAGCACACTAAATACATAATAATAAAGAAATGTCGTATAAAATGCTTGATAGGTGAAAAAAGTCACTCCCATAAATTATAATAAAACTTCTCGAAAACAGATGTTTTAATTCAGATAAATTTTTAATATTTAGTTTTCGTGTAGGTTACAATAAATTTTGTTTACTTTTATAATGTCAACGTCCAGGAAAAGGCTTTGACATAGATACTTATTAATTTGGAAAATTTTGTAATGTTTTATCAAAATGATATTTTCTACAGAAAACATGTAAAATTTTGTTTGAGAAAAATAATGATTTAGAATAAAAGAAAACATGACAGTATGCAACATTAGCGTGAAAGGTCAAATCTTGGAACGCGTGAATGAATATGTATATTATGAAGTACCTTTACAAAGGATGCACAAGTGAAGAGGGATATTGAAAGAAGGTATTAAACAGGCAACAAAGTAAATAGTGCACAATCGCAAACAAAAGTCTATTCAAAAATATTAATGTTGTTATTTAAAATATAGCGGTAGAAGTTCATTGTACATAATTACAGAAAGCAAGCTGCCGAAACCGGTCGAATCCATATAATCAATTGGAATAAAAGTAAACATATTAAGGATTTCTGTAATAAATTTTATTATGTTTTTCATTATATAAAAGTCTGCAATGATAACGTAAACGTAAACTTGAACTCCGCAAGAGAATTATCAAATGCTATTTGTGGTCTGTTTTATTCTACGAGTGTGAAACTTTGACCTTGAAAGTTAACTCAATGAACAGACAGGAAGCATTTGAAATGTGGCTCCATCGCCGAATGCTCAGAGTTCCCTGGACAGACGTGGTTGTCAATACCTGAGGCGAGCTAGAGTTGACAGGAAACTGTTATCAACTATCAAGGTTTGAAAGACGCCGAGAGCTCGGAAGGAGACAAATGTCCTGGCTGCGAAACGTGATGGAGTGGAACAGCATCCGAAGTGTGGAGGAGCTGTTTCGAGTGGTGCAGAACAGGGATAGGTTCGCCGAGGTGATCGCGTTGGGGGAACCCAACAGGGCACTTGAAGAAGAATATGATATATAAGCCTATACAAAAAAGCTAAGATGGCAGTGCACAACGGTATTCTTAAACCGACCCATTTACGTGGAAGTGAAGTATGGAACTTTCAAGAGAAATGAGAACACAGAATACATATTTTAGTTTCTTTCAAGGTTCTGCTTAGAAATAAGTATGTTAATTTATCGACAAGTAACTTATCGTCTTCGGATATTAAATTTTGTAGCTCCAACGGGGGGACAATTATGAAATGAACCGCCCACCGCAGTCAATAAAACATTCCGTGGTTCCATGTGACGTTTGTCGAGAGAAATTGGTTTGGAAAGAGAATCAATACTGCTCACTAGCATAAATCTTGCCACCGGCAATATAAAGTTCTGTCAAAATACCCGTAATTAAACACAGTTAACCAATTTGTTAGAGCTTATTCAATAACTCGGCGCAACTTGGCGACCAAGTTTGTGATTTCCCGGTGCGAGGCAAGGGTGGTCGATAAATGTTAAAATCTTAATTAATCATTGTTCAAAAATAAAAATGTCTATTAGTTATTAAGGATGTTTTAGCTGTTCGTAACAACTGATGGTGCAAACATAGGTTGTTGAAACAGCTGTTGCGACAATCTCATAAAAATAAATTGTAATACATATAATAACAATGTTACAAATTTAAACATTAATGATATAGTGGAAAATATCGGGGCTCAAATGACTGTTTTCATTAATAAACAAACACATAAACCACCAAGACGAATTGTAGGGATAGAAAATAGATCACCACACTACTCTTTTTTGACACATCTCTCTAGATTCCTCCACATTCACACAGTGATTCATAAATGCACGTCGATTCTTCCGACTTCTAATATGGCCTACATTAAATTTTTTATTAATTTGGTCATGCCATGTTTATCTCGGTTTTCCTCGACTCTATTATTGATTCACCAAGTAAACGTAAACTTTTTTAAGCATTATTTTTTCATTCGTGCAATTCATGTCCAAACAAACGCAGTAATCCTTTCATAATTTTGTTTGTAATACTTTATTCCGCTCTACATCAATTCTGATATCCATTCCTGATATATATAAAAAGTTTTACAACACATGCGTTTAAGTGATCTAATTTGTAGCGCATTTATTCTGCTCTCATAATTCTTCTCTTTTTTCCATAATTCGCTCCCATGCATAAACTTTAGAACCACAACTCCATTGTGAACGTTCATATCTTTTTTCATTAAAAAAATCTTGTTTTCAATTAGATTTTCCATTCATATTACCAATTTGCAATGTGAAAATTCATACAATAAACATCACTCGATAATGACTGAGCAAGGTGAAATATATCATTCCCATAAAGCAATATAAATCTTCTAGAAAACAGACGTTTTCATTCGTATTAATTACTATTTTATTGATAAACATTCATTAATTTTTATAAAATTTGTTTTTGAGTGATTTGCTTTTCCACCGTGCTCAAAACAAAATTGCAAGATCAGGTCTGCAAACTCTGAAAATTGCGTTGTATCGTAAATATTTGAACTGCACTATAATAATGAATCATCTGCCGCCATTGCGCGATGGCTAACTCCTGGTGTTGAGACAACAAAATCGTAATTTATTTTCAACAAATTTTCTCGTTTAAATTCAGTTACACAATGAAGACATTGTTACGCAGCGGGATTCCATGCCCGCGAACTTCTTGACGTTTTGTGTTTAACTAGGAACTTTTTTGTTACAAATAAGTAGGAGCTTTTTATGCAACATAAAACGCTTTCTATTATTCATGAACATTTACATAATTTAAAGATTCTACAACGTGACATATATTTTTTATAGAAGTTGCAATTGTTACGGATATTCATTGGAAATTAAATAATTTTGATCTATTGTGTATTTATGTATATGTCAATTTGTAAATCTGTCAATCAGTCAATCTGTCAATCTGTAAATCTGTAAATCTGTAAATCTGTAAATCTGTAAATCTGTCAATCTGTCAATCTGTCAATCTGTCAATCTGTCAATCTGTCAATCTGTCAATATGTCAATCTGTCAATCTGTCAATCTGTTAATCTGTCAATCTGTCAATCTGTCAATCTGTCAATCTTTCATCTATCAATCTGTCAATCTTTCATCTATCAATCTGTCAATCTGTCAATCAGTCATCTGTCAATCTAACAATCCTTCAATCTGTCAATCTTCCAATCTCTCAATCTGTTTCTTTAATTTGCAAGTATATTTTTATGCTCACACTGAAGTATAAATATAATAGGAAGTGGTTGAAAAAAAATATTTGTAAATATAAAATAATAATTTAGAATAACACCATCTGTTGGTTTTATGTCACCCCAATTAAATCGTCACAATGTTCATCTGGTATACAAGCGTATAGTGTGATCTATCTTGAAATTTCCTATTCGTAACACATAAACATTTTTAAATGCTACTTTTTTATTATACACTAATAAATATTCATACCGACATAGTATCAGGTGGTCTGACTGAATGAATTATAAACTAAAACTTTCCAGTTGGTTCACATGTACAATAACGTTCGTTAAAACTTTGAATAAAAAATTTCCAGAGAGTAATACACATATAAGGTACAAATAAAAGATATTCGATAAGATCTAAAAATCACTTTGAATAAAAAAAAAGTTGGGTTGTTTTCGAGAACGGACCTTTTTAAAGCGGAGTTTATTCTATTATCAGGAGCATAGAAACTATCGGCAGACAAAAAGGTAGCATTTTACCGCCCAGTTTCGCATAAACTGAAAAACGTCTCACAGAATCGCTGTTTGATTGTCCATTTACAGAATAAATTCGCCATTTGCGCTGGATCATTCGCGATACTTCGCCGAAACGGAGAAATCACGACAATTGTATTGGACGGTCGTAAATCACGCCGCCTATTATTATTGCTGCCAACACTCGAAGGGCGGGCCGCCCCCGAGTCCCCGCCCCCCTCGCGCCCTTCGGACCAGCGCCCCACGCGTGATTCCGTGATCAGATTCCGCCTATCGCGGGCAGGATCGAAGGAGCAACAAAATAAAATACCGACTTTTCGAAGAAGTGGTAGCTACATACCTGAATTTAGTTTTCGATGAAAATTTTTAAATATAAAATGGGTACAAATTAACGCGAGCTTACTTGAATTGGGTCGACATTTTTTAAACTAAAAATTGCAGAGGGTGTCCGTGATATTATCTTTACGTAAAATTGCTACTTTTAAAAGCAGTTGCTCCTATAATAAATAAAGTTTTTAAATTTATCTAGGAATGACACATTATTGAACCCCTTCGTGGCCGAGTGGTTAGTTCTTTGACTGCCACACCGAAGGTCCTGGGTTCGATTTCCGGCGAGGGCAGTATGATTGTCATTCTGTTTTCAATAAAATGGCGATGGATTAGCTATCTATCACATGTAACGAGAATCAATATGATAGCTATACCCTTTACATCGATTTGGCTCGCGCTGTAGTTTAATGTAACAAATTAATAATAATAATAATAATAATAAATAAAAACTTAAAAAAGTTATTATAATTATCACAAAAAATCTAAAATTTGTTTGTTTTGTAGCACTGATAAGCTCTGGCGGGAGCGAAACCGGTTGTTTGATAAAACAAAAAGATGTAGTGAAAAAATATGCTCTTCTGCAATGATAATATTAATTTGAAACTCCGCTCGAGAATGATGAAATGCTATGTGTGGTCTGTTTTATTATATAGATATGAAACATGGACCTAAAAAGGCATTTGAAATGTGGCTCAGAATTCCCTGGATAGGCATGGTTACCAATACCGAGTTAGAGATGACAGGGAGCTGTTGTCAACTATCAAGGTTCGGAAGATTTCGCATTTGGGTCATGTACTGCGTGGGGAAAAGTACCGTCTTCTCCAACTGATATTGGAGGGAAAATTTGAGGGACGCCGAGGACCCGGTAGGAGACATATACGAGTATATTGTGGCTGCGAAACGTGAGGGAGTGGACCGGCATTCGAAGTGTGGAGGAGCTGTTCCGAGCGGCGCAAGACAGAGACAGATTCGCCGAGGTGATCGCCAACGTTTGGGGGATCCGACAGGGCACTTGAAGGAGAAGAAAAAGAAGCGAAAAAACGTGTCTAAAAATGGTTTCATTACTTCCAAATATTTCAAAACGCGTATCAATTTATTATTTCACAATATTTTTTTTTTGCGATGGTAGGATAGTTAGTTTATCATATATAACTTCATTTTGTTCAATTATTGTAATTCTCTTGTTTGTATCTAGTTTAACTTCAATTTTGATTAACTAGTATGTACTGTTAACTCATCTTATCATTTATACTTGTGGCAGCATGTACTTGGCCTTATTTTATTGTTTCTATGTGATTTTTTATGTACTTTAATCGCTGTTTGTCACCCCAAATAAATAATTAAAACGATTAACGGTAAATTATGTTTTTTTTTACAAACTAGGAGGCATTCATATAAGCAGTAAAGGTTTTACAAGGAGTATAATTTAACTTACGCAGGAATTGGCGTCAACAACGAGAATAATAAAATTGTATCGCCCTATTGTTAACAATCAATAAATCTGTTGGTTTTTAAGAATTCGAGCAGGTTTATGTTTTCACCGTGATACAGATCTCGGGTAACTGAATTCCAGACGCGATTTTCTTTTACGCACTCTTAACCCTGGATTTTTCTTTTACCAAAATAAAGAAATAAACCAAGCATTCTTGTTAGAATTCATATAAATAAAATTGTGTAATTTTGTATAAATCATTTAATTTGTGGTCTTGCATTATTAAAAAAATAATAATAATAACAATATTATATTTGTTATTTCACCATTTAATGTTTGTTTTATCAAACCGATCGGTTTCAATCCCGCTGGAGCTTCGTCAGAGTAACAAAATCTACGGGTCGTTTTAAAAAACAAATATAAAGTGGTGAAAAATAGCAGAAAAATGTTAAATTTTTTAAATTAATTTAATTAAAAATGCATGATACAGTTTGATTAGCAAACTTAATTGACTAATTTAGGAGCTTTATTTATTAGTATTAAATAATTCATGCTCACCTTATTTTCTGTGTTATATCATGACATAATTGATTTTATAGCAAATCAATGAACCGTTCATAATTCATTTCCATTCACTATTTTAGTTTACCAGAGAAATATAATAAAAAATCTGTTTATGACAGAAAACTGCCTATTATTCGTTGAATTGTTAAAGATAATTTATTATAAATTTAATGTAGCGACTAGGTAAAGAGGAAAATTTAAATAATTGTTTTTGATACACATTATTTTTTCTTTTATTATAACATATTATTATGTTTTATTTCATATCTTATACAATATCGTAGATATTCAAAGAGTACCTGTTTTGCACTATCATATGGTTATATTATGTAAATGTTTTATTAAAAAATAACTAACTATCACGCCGTATCTCCGAAGTGTTAGGCAGAAAGAATATACTGCCACACTTTTCTCTCCTGACATACTTCTCTCAATTCCTTAACATGCATACACCGTGTCATGCAAGCACGTCGATTGTTATGTTTCATTGAACGACCTATACCAAAAAATAACGTTAGGTCATTTTTTCTGATTGTTTAAATCACTTTACAACTATTGCAATATGATATATATTACAGCATTTAACAGTAATAGAAATAACATTTTCATATAATAATTAAAAATTCATGGTTATTTAAAGTTTCATGAGTATTGCTTCATAAGCAGTTTTATTTTATGAACTCTTTTGATGTGGATAATACAACCAGTATTACGTTTCCTTACTGCCGAATGTGAGGGGATTTTGGGGTTATAGTAATAAACCGACGTGGGCGATGACATGGCGAGAATAACCAGTGAGTATTACCGCCCATAAATCTCGATATTTTCTGTAATTACGTAATTATTCCATAAAATAAGCCGGTGGAGTGGTGATACGTTCTTTAGATTCGTTAATTTTTTCTTTATCGTGACGCTAATCGACGTTCACTCGTGTTTTTCATTGCTACAATCAAAGTAATGACAAATATAAGGGGTGACGCGCGTAGCCACCACGTACTCCGACTATCGGTATCAAGGGAAAATAAATTTGAGCGAATTGTATTTACTCGTAACGTATTTAAACGACATGTGTTTACACGGTAAGGTATTTTTACATTGACATTTGTAAGCGAATAAAACTTGACACGTTTGTAACTGGACAAATGACTTGATTTTTTAAACAAATATGCAAAGAACATAAATTATTCGATAGCACAGAGTATTTAACAATAAACAGAGCACAACATTTAACAAAACACATCATTTAACAGATTTTTACACCGAAAATCGTAAATTATTTAACCCTTAACGTACCGTGTTCAAAACAAAACGCTCGCTCCCATGTGGTAAATTCAGTTTACCGCTACACTGTATCTAAATATCAAGCATATGACTCGATGAATCAAAATTTAATTTATGTCATCTTGTAGGGAATTTCATTAGAAATAGATCGATATCTATAACATACATGGATTATTTGAAAAACATATCATTATTAATTTTTTTCTGGAACCATGCGATTTCTGATATGGAATGCGTCACAGCATACGAGCGACTGACACCAAGTATAAACTTGTCTTGCGGCCGGCGGCCGGCGGGGCGAGACTTTACGAGATTTTACGTATGATAAAGGCACCTAGGCAAAATGTATAGTACGTTCAAGACAACGAGTACGTATTAATATTTGTCCCTTTTGGTAAAGTGTTAATATTTTCACAGTTCTGATATTATTAAGTTGCGTGCTGCGTTTCTGTCCACAGTCGGTATTATTACGTACCTATGAAAAGGTCAAACATATAATTTATAATACGTTCAAAACAGCGAGTAAGTATTTGTCACTTTTGATAAAGTTGTAAATATTAGCAAAACAAATTCTACCTTAACACGAATGAAGGTGAGGGCAGTCTTAGAAAATATTTTTTTTTGGGATGAAGGAAGTAATTTTTTGCTTTTTTTTATTACGAAATATTGAGAACACTTCAATGGAGGATTACAATTTTTTTTATAATATTAGGGTCCATAGGTTTTAAGAAAATCAACTTTAAATTGGCAGTGGAAACTCAATTGACCACATGGCAACGCGACGGTTAATACCACTTTTTGACACAGTTTTTACGCCATAAAACGTAAATTATTTAATAACACTTTTGACAAAAAAAATTACGCCATAAAACTTGTATTATTTAAAACCATTTTTCGACAAACGTAAATAATTTTATGTCACTTTTGGACACAGTTGTTACGTCATGTTAATTAATTAATACATCTTTTTGACATAGATTTTGTGCCATAAAAAGTAAATTTCATAATACCACTTTTTGACAGAGTTTTTACGCCATAAAATGTAAATGATTTAATAAAACTTTCTGACGGAGTTTTTATACCACAAAAGTTTATAATTGATATAGTTTATGTTTAATATTCGATGTACAGTATGGTATATTAAAGCATTATTTATCCTGTTTCTTTTGCGTTGTAGAAATCGACGGGTTATGCACTTATAAAATTTTTTCCTATCTTCTTCTAGCTAGTTCTGTAGGAATGGTCCAAAAATGACCATTTATCTCATTTTCTCTTGCTATTGTGTTGGAAGATTTTACCGAATTTATGTATATTCCAAGGGCGCCGGGTTGTTATAGTAACATAACTCATGGAGGTAACTTCATGTCACTTTCCCATCTTTCTATTATATAGCACATTAAGTACTCGTTAGTGGTAAAACTTATAATATTGTACCCGAAGAAAGGGGTTTATAAATTTTTTAAAAATTGTTTGCTATAGAGATCGTTATTTTCTTCATAAATCGGTAAAAGCACACAAGGCATTAATTTCTGATTCTTCATAGTATTTTTCTTACTCTAAACTGTTGTCTTAAGTAGTATATTAAGATGGTTTTATCACATTGAAATACTGATAAAAAAGCAAATGTTAAAAACGTTAACGGAACAAGAAATAGTGGAAGACCAAGGAAAACGTGACAACCAAATCAAAGAAATATTAAAATTCACCCACGTGAGGTGTTGAAAAAATCGACGTGCGTGTAAAACACGATGTGTAAATGTTGAGGATTCTTGATAAGTTTGTCAGAAAAAGAAAAGTGTTTCCATATATGTATTATACCTATCCCTTCAAAAATACGGCGTGAAGGTTAGTAAGTTAGTTATTTATGTATTTTGAATTTCTTATGTCATTATGTTCTGTTATTAATAAACAATTGATCATCCCCCAAAATATATTTCTACAAGATCAAACTAATAAATCGTTTGGTAAGATTTGGATAGATTTATTTATATTAGAAAAAACCGAGAAAACCAACGAAAAATTATATTGGTTTTTTTCAAAGTGAATCCGATTAAATTAGCTTTGAAAAGTAGGCCACAATACAATATCGTACTATCTTATAACACATTTTTATTAAAAAAATATATATTAGATATCTCAAAAGGCCGGATAGAATGAAACTAATAACAAAGAAAAAACATGCCTTGTTTAGCTTCTGTAGATTAATTATTCACTGCCCGGAACATTTTTCGAAACTTTCTAACCTTGTAGTAAAATATTGTCTGTGGGTCAATCTAGAAAAAATGTAGGAATTTATTATTCATTGTTCGCCGAACAAAAAAGGTCTGGGATGGAATCAGGACAGGTGAGCTGGAAAGGTCAGTCCTCGTAAATACATGCGAAATTTAAATTATGAAGCTCTATCGCTTCTACGTACACCGTAAAAATATGAATAACATCAAATTATGTTAAAATATTAATTTGTTTAGGTGAAATGTCACTATTTGTTATGACCGAAATCCCATACCAATTATTCCTCTGAGATTAAAGTGATGAAGTGCGAATGAAATTTTTATGAAAAAAGTTATGAAAGGGTCAATATGTTTTAGACACGTGAAAATAATGAATGAAGGCAGAATGTTTAAAAGGGAGTATATTTAAATGATGTTAACGGAACTAGAAATAGAGATAGACCGATTAAGAGGCGGCAAGATAAAATCACTCAAATGTTGAATGTCGGCCACGTTACGAGTCGGAGAAATTGACGTGCTTTCATTACACGATGAATGTTTATAGAGAAAGGGAGAGAAGTATGTCAGAACAGAATAATGTGGTAGTCTATTCTTAATGCCTACTCTTTCGGGGAGGCGGTGAGATTTTTAGATAGTTAGAATTATAATACGCGTGTAGACCTGTTACCGTAAAAATAATATATGAGATAAATTTTTTATTGATGTCGCAAATTCGTGATTTTTTATTAATAAGAAAATAATAAAAAATGATGGCAGCGAGCTGCCGAAACCGGTCGAAGACAAAAACATCAGTGAATTTTAACCAAATTAGCATCTTAAAAGTTTTATAACAATTTTAATCTTATTTTCTTTACTGAGCAGAGGTAAATTCTAAAGTAACAACTAACCTGAAAAATACTGAAAAAAATATACTCATTTAAACTGTAAAATTATAATACTTAACGACTTTTAAAAAATTAAATACTATTTTTACATTTTTGAGTTTAAATTCTCGACATATTTCGAAGGTTTTATACATTCATCATTTAAAAAAATATTAATGAACGTTTGCATTAATATAAAATATTTTTTTGGAGTGTTAAACAAATGTTGGATTAACAATAAAAAATAAGAAATGTGTCGAAGTAAGCGACGATTACGAAAATGTTCAAAAATACATATAATAAATTTTCTTAGAATTTTTCTTCTTTAATATCTGTGTCAAATTTTAAATAATATCGTCTACATGTAGTTAAAAATGGATAAACTTGTGTTAAAAATCTATAAATTTCTCAAAAACGGAACGAGTGAACAACATCATAAAAGGACCTGATAAGATATGAGAGTAAGAAGAATACTCTCATTTTAACTTATAATAATAAAATCAATTTTTTAAACTTTTTATATGATTTCTGTTACCAATGATAGATACACACTTTTTTGGCTTAAGATAGATAAAACGATAATAATTCTTTGAATATTAGCTCTTACAACAGAAGTTTTCTCTCAAACGAATGCACGTAGAAAAAAGAACACTAAACGTGAAGAGACAGTACGTGAGTTAATGTCATCGTCAAATTGTCATTTTACTAGACACGTGTCACAAGTAATCCAATACAGGCTTCCTCCATTCGGAACCTCGCCAGCAAGCACACCTTTATATATTACGCACATTTCGTACGTACGCCACACATACGTTAGTCGACGGTACAGTTCATATGAGAACAAATTACTCGGATACATAATACGGAGGAAATAGGAGATATGGTAAACCTATCCAGGTAGAACAATGTCAAATTGAATAAGACAATGTAAGAATAATGGCACAATATCACTAAAATGTTTCAGAATTTATTAAGGAAATTTACATCACACATCCTATATGAAATTTGATCATAAATAGTTACTTGTAATATCGAAGATTTAAGTTTTCTTCATACACGCGAAGTTATTTATTAATGTTAGATATTAAACAAGAGTTAAATTATATTATGTCATTTATTGCTTCATGAACAATGATGTAAAACTTCATATTAAATAATGAATTTAAACGTCTATTTTCTAGAAATTTTACTATATTTTTTGGGAATGACATGTTTCACTTTTCTACGGTATAACATGTTTTCATTATGACTAATAAAGGCGAAATATGTCATTCTTATAACATATAATAAAACTTCTAGAAAATCGACTTTTTCATTTGTTGTAATAATTATAATGCCATTTATTTAAATTTCATTTTCTTGAATAATTATGTAAAATTTCACAATGTTTCACAATTAAGGAATGAAAAATTCCGTTTTTTAGAAGATTCATTTATTTTATGGGAATGATATGCTTCGCCTTTTCGAGGCATAATCAAATGTTTTGAATTATTAAACAGACGTTTTAATTTGTATTTATTATTATAATGTCTTTTTTATCCATTAAGATCTCCGTGACTTCATTTAAACTGATACTAAGGGAAAACAAAAGAGGTTTTGGAAGGTCAGATTGCCCGAAAAGCTTCGAGAAAGGGAAGTTGCTCTATCCCACAGCATTTCTTTTGAGGATTCTTGGGGCCAACTCTCTGCAGCTTCAAAGAGATGGGCATCTCATAACGGAGGGTGTTCGGCTTTTTGTCCCTGATAGATATCTCCGACAGCGAAAGCATAGATTGTTTTGCCTGCCGCCCGCCAGAACCAACGTGCCTCTGGTGACACCGGTGGGAAGAGCAATTAATCTGCTGAACGCGGTCTCTTCGGAGATCGACGTCTTTCATATTAGTGAAGTTCAGAAGGCAAATACTCTTAATTCTGGAGAGTATCCTGTCTTCCTAATGTTGAACCATCTCTCATGCGTTTCTGGTAGAATACTATACACAATATATAATTTTATGTGTTCTCAATAGATGCACTAAAAAATAATTTTGTAATGTCTGTTGATGAAATAAACTTATTTGATTAGATTTGATTTAGAAAGGCGAAAGAGAAAGGTGAGCGACAGGAAAGCACTGAAGCGTTTGAAAAATGCCTGTATCCAGGAGCAGTGATTTCAAAGCTCCTCAGTTTGAGTTAAAAAAAATAGTAATTTCTTTGTTCGTAAGTTGTGTTAGTTTTAGATACTGCATGATTGTCTTTTTCAAGTTTATTGATTATTTGTGTTCTATAAGGATGTGCTTGTGGTAGTAGTTGCATTGCTAGATTTACTGGAAATAACATAGATACGGATAATTCAAGGATCTTTTTTTACCTTTAAAACTTTCTAAAAATATTTTAAAAGGAGGCTAAGATCTACCTCATTTCATATCCAACTGGCTGAAAGTATTTCTGAAATTTTATTGTACAAATATTTTTATTATGCTAGAATATTACAATTTAACTTAACAATCTGTTTTATAAATTTACTTTAGATAAAAAAACTTTGTTGTTGATTTCAGACCCACAATTTAAAAAAATAAACAGTATAATATTAAAACGATTTTTATCATAAGTATGTTTGAAGTTTGCGAAATACGAAAAGGATTCTTTGAAAATTAGAATGCGTGGGTTTCTTATCTCTGGCACGTGAACATCAAGTCTTATATTGTTTCTAGCAAAATAAATAGTCGCTCCTGCAAGATTTGTGGTAGCCGTGACAGACAGGCATACGCACATACCATCACCGCCTATTTATTTTGATGTTTTCTTAATTAACTTCCATAATATTGCGTTTTCGAACTTGCTATTCCCTTACCCCCTTTTTTAAGACGCACGAGTAAATAAGCGGAGTTCTCGTAATATGTTATTGCTAAGGAATGAATATAAGAGAACGTATTATGTTAACGTACGTTCTAAAACGATTTATTTAAGACGTGAATGTATTTTCAAGAAATGGAAAGCGTAATTTATAATTCCTTTATTATTTTTGTGCATACTCGGTAGAATAATACTTTATGATAATAAAATTGATATGTTAAAATTGGTTTAATGTTAAATACTTTATCTTAAACATGTTACTATGAAAGCATTTTACTTACTTATAATTGATTTATGGGGTTAAGAAAAAAAATACATTTTATGATTTAAAATTTTTTTTTTTGGAATGCAAACAGAGCTTTGTTATTTTAAATAATATTCGAATAAGATTAAAATACAAAAAGTAATTATTAATTTATGTACCATGAAGATGGAAAAGGGAGCCGATGAAAGCTTGTGGAAGAAAAAAGGAATTTATTGGGTCTAAAAGACATTTTGAGTTTTTTCTGCAATGACAAGGTTACGACGAAGGAATAGCCAAAGGTTCGATACGAAAGATTCGAGATGTAAGAACCAGAGGCAAGGAAGCCCACGGGCAGGACTCATTCGTTTATTTCAAGGATTTTTCCTCCACATCAAAAAAATATATAAAAAATAAGTTCAAAGTAAAAAAATATCGAATACATCCCAATAATAGGTTCTTGATAATCTACTGAATTCACAATAGTGCGGTTATAACAGTAGAATTACATTATGTTGATTTTTATATGAATAAAATACTTTTATTTGTCTTTTTATTTTGTATATTTTTATTGTATACTTTGTATATACAACACTATTAAAATTACATATCAGACATGTTTCGTACAACCAATCCTTCTTCAGTGATATAAATTATTAAGATACTTATTAAAAATATTATAAAATTGTTTATAAATATGATCAATTTTGACATATGTTATAAATCCTTATCTGTCAAAATTTATCATATTTGTAAACAATTTTATAATATTTTTAAAATGTATCTTTACAATACGTATCACTGAAGAAGGACTAGTTTTCCGAAACATGTCTGATATGTAATTTTAATAGTGCTGTATATACAAAGTACTCGTATATAATATTAAAAAAAAATACAAATAAAACATCTACAACACAAAGTATGGCGAATATAGAAGAAAATACTTTTATATACAACTTACATATACAATACAAATAAATTTAAAAGTCCACTGTTTCGGTCGAAACACTATGATACTTCAACATTATAAAACTCTGTTTTTATGTATCACAATTTTATTTTTATTTTTCGCAACATCTGTTTCGTCAACCTATGTTGACATTATCACTGTCGCGAAAAATCAATATAAAATTGTGAAACATGAAAACAGAGTTTTATAATTGAACAGTTTATAAAAATAAAAATGTTGAATTTTGTGACCACACATCAAATCAGTCCACGAACAGATCCGTTAATAATATAATAACAAAAGTTTAACTAGAATCTGACCGAGGAAAACGTGTCACGATCAAATAAATCAAATATTGAATGTCGGCCACGTGAAGAATTAGAGAAATATGACAGGATATATGAATGTTGAGGAAGCGAGAGAAATATGTCAGGAAAGAAAAGTATGGCAGTCGATTGTTTCTGCCTGATGGTTAGTTAGTTAGAAAAGTTGAAAGAAAATATTTTTTTCATTAAGGAAATGCTTTCGCCCTAATGATCTTTTTGTAAACTGTTAAATCAATTGACTTTGTTTTTTGTATCATAATTGTATACTATATATTATCTTCAACTTTTGTCACCGTTCCTATTAATGTTATCTACTTCCTTTTATTGTTTATCGTTTTTAATTTATTATGTTTCATGCCAACCCTCATGTATGGAAGTGAAGGAAGAAGGGCAAAATAAGGATGAAAGCAGGATAAACGCCGTAGAAATGAGATCGCTAAGAATAATGTGCTGGAAAACGTTGTATGATAGAATACCGAACGATGAAATAAAAGAGAAATGTAAGGCAGATGACTGCATCGTGGATAAAATTAAAAAAGGATCCCTGAGATGGTTTGGACATGTGGAACGAATGGATGAGAGAAAAATGGTTAAAATGTGAAAGCAGCGTGAGTGGAAAAAGAAGCCGAAGACGACCGAGGAAAACATGGCATGACCAAATTAATCAATTACTAAAAGGCGGCCACATTCAAAGTCGGAATAATCAACGTGCGTGCACGGTACGATGTATGAATGTAGAGGAATCCCGAGAGGTATGCCAGGACAGAGCATTGTGGCGATCCATCCTCTATGCCTACCTCTCAGGGAAAATGGCGTAATGATTAGTTAGTTATGTTTCATCGTTTTTGACTCTATACTCGTACTATGTGTAATTGTTCCTACTAAATACTGTTTTATTATTATTATTATTATATTTTCTCCTACTATACTCCTACTAATAGTAACCGTTATTTTAATTAAAATATTTATGTACCTAACTCAATTTAAGCAAGAACTTCAAAATTATATCAAAGAAATGATTCAATTTGACATAGGAACAAATACACATAAAGATTCGAAAAATCACGAAAATTTGACATTTGATATATTATTGTTACACCTGATGATGTCAACATAAGTTGATGAAACAGCTGTCGCGTAAAATAAAATACAACTGTGATACAAAAAACAAAGTTAATTAATTTAACAGTTTAAAATGTTAAGGTACTCGTTTCATAGAGTTTTGGCCTATTTTTTAAAATAATGCATATAGACGAGAAATTAACATTGATGTTTATTAAAGAGGTTTACTCTTTTTTAGTCTCCACGGTAAGACTATAATTCAGGAAATTATTTTTTTGATAAAGACAAGCATGTAATAAAGAAATTAATGTATTTGAACGACAGAATTATAAAAAATGCTTTCGCTTCTACACGAAGCCACGTGACACATCATCAATATCTGCATTCCTTCATATTAAGATTAATGGATAAACCTCAAAGAATTCCAATATATCTTCATTAATCTAGTTCCTGCAGCCTTTTGGCCTTCAGAGTTCGGTGAAACTAAGTTTTGTGAACCGAATCCAAGTCAAGATAGGAAAAATAAAATGGTGTATTTAAAAACAATGTACTCGTACATTCACATAAGAAATATATATATTTTTTAATTTCGTACTCTCATTTCTAGTTCAACGTGATGTCTTATAATTTTCAAGACATAAAAATAATGTCTTCTATGTTCGCCATACTTTTTGTTGTAGATGTTTTATTTGTCTTATATACAAAGTATTATAAAAAAAATTCTAATAAAAATAATGTATCGTTCGCATTCACATATCTTTTTATTATTTTATGATTTAGAACCCTGCGTTTTCAACTTTTAAGTATATATTTTAAAAAGTTTCTATATCGTCATTATAGGAAGATAATTTAAACAGCGTTTTAATTAACGCGGATTTTCAAAGTACAGTACATAAAAAATTAATATGAATGAAAACGTCTGGCAAATGACATTTGGTGATGTCTTAGCAATGCGAAACATATTATTCTCATTAAATAAAATAAAATATTTAAATATGGAGTTTTACACGATTGTACAAGAAATCAAAAAAATATAATAATTAAAGTATATGTTTTTTTTTAATTCGTGATATGAACATGTTGACGCTTTTTTCATTTTTGAAATTAACTGTTATTTAATATAAGCAATTTTTTATTTATTATTAAATCTGAATTCCTTCTCATTATTTATCAATAGTAGTTCTTCAAGTTCTGTAGTTAAATTAATATTCGAAATGTCAAAATATACTATTGTCTCGTATTGTAGAAACCACTTAACGAAAGAAATATTTCTGCTGAAGTAAACTGGTTTTGAATAATAATGTTTCTTAATATTTGCAAACAAAGGAATGCTTTTTAATGAAACCTATTACTCGCGTGGTTTGAATTTTGTTTGCAAAACTGCGTCTAGCTAGCGTGCGTGAATCTGTGATATCGATCTTCCAGTTCGACCTATATTACTTGAGACTTAAAAAAAGTGTTTGGCGAAAGAGAATTCGAGGGAATGAAATGGAAACCCGCATTAGGAAAAGGTTAAAGCAGCTTACACAGAGCGATTTGCCAACGCGGCAGAGTCGGCTTTGGTTAAGGTGCTGGTGATTCGATAAAGAGAATACGTTTGCGGTTTGTTTTTATTCTTTAAAGTCGAGTATTTTCGGGAAAGTCTCCAATGGCAATCTGACGTGTAGTGTCTTATGTGGAATCTGACTTATTAAACAGACTTCCAAAACTATTGGAAAGGGAAAAAGTTTCCAACCTTTGAAGGGACTCAGTTTACTTTATTTAAAAAAACTTAAAACAAAGATTTGAACGTTTGAATCATATGATATCATTATTTAACTACTCTTCTTCTTTCGGTGCCATGTCAGGTCCCCACAACGCGGGCGATCATTGCAGAAAAGGCATCTCTATCCTGCGCCACTTGAAACAGGTTCTGAACTCTTGTCATTCCTTTGATGTTCCGCAGCCAAGACAGCTGCTTTCTACCTACTCCCCGAGGTCCCTCCACTTTATCCATTAATATCAGTCGAAGGAGGTGGTATTTTTCTGCCCTTAGCACATTATCCAAATATGACACCTTTCTAATTTTCACACTCGACAACAGCTCACTATTGGGTCTGGCTCACTGTATTACGTCTGCATTACTGACCCTATCAGTCCACGGTATACGGAGCATTCTGCGCTATATCCACATCTCGAATGCCTCCAACCAGTTCATCACATTCACTCTCAGAGTCCAGGTTTCACAGCCATATAGTAGAACAGACCATATATAACATTTGATCATTCTTTGTCGGAGTTTCAAGTTAAGATATTGAACTACAAATACATTATTTATATTAATAAAGTAGTCATGATACGTTTAAGCATATTCAATATATATTGTATTATTGTATTTTGGGTTTTTCCTCATGCCTCTGTATAATTATAATGATTTTTCAAGCTACATAAATTATCGGAAGTACGTTTTTCTGCTTAATCAGGTATACCATATAAAAAGCTAAGCATTTAATTATGGGAACATTTTCTCATCCCTTATCAAGGTAAAACATGTCACTCCAGCAACAGTCAGGAACAAAAATGTTCTCCAGAAAGCCAGGGTTAGTAAAGAATGGTTGACCCAAATTAAAGTCCGTAAGGTGTCATATATGGATGATGTGTAAAAAAGAGGGTCGACGAGGTGTTGCCAGAAGGCAAACCTCTTGGATCGGCAACATAAGTGACTGGACTGGCTTTAAAAGCATTATGAAACTGTTTCGAGTTGTCAGGGACAAAATCGCTTTCTCTCAAGTGTAAGTCAACGTCGGGGGACCTGACATGACTCTGAAAGAAGATGAAAAAGCTCCATAAACAAAAAATAATAAATTAATGAATGTTGTTAACAAAAAACATATTTTCAAAAAAAATATTATAAAATTTTTTTTTTACTTCGTTTTGACGTCACTTTATATTGTTTTATCGAACTCAATGGCTTAACTCCCACTGGAGCTTCAGGATGACAAAAACAAACAAAATATTTTTTAAGTTTGTTTTTGTTACCGTGACGAAGCTTCGACGGGAGCGAAACCGGTTGGTTCGATAAAAAAACTAAAAATAACTATGAAAAGATTCTTCTTCTTTTTTTCTTAGTGTAAGTCCATGTAGCCTGTTTCTTAAGAAGAATTTGCCTCCTGCGAAGGCGCATTTCAGCTGTCGATCTATCTACTCGTATTTGGCGGTCTGCCCGGGGATCATCTACCGTGGGATTAGCCTTGCAACAAAATCAGAAGGAGTCTGGATGGATCCATTCTTCCCACGTGTGCATACCAATATCTTCTCCTTTGCCTCCCCCACTTAATGACATCTTTGACCTTGCATATTTCCCTTATCCTCGAGTGACTAATTCTATAGCTTAGTGTCTTGCCAGATATATACATTATAATAGGGTACAAATAATATTAAATTTCTTCTTCTTCTTCTTCTTCCTTGTTGTAGATCTATGTGGTCTGTTCTGTGGAATGTTGCTCCTCCTGTGAGGTAGACTCTCAGCTATTCTTCCATCTTTTACGAAGTCTTCCACGAGGACGATGCCATGAGGTTGATTATGTAGTGCAATATAGGGGAGTCTGGTGGTGTCCATTCTTTGAACATGCCCGTACTAGTCCCCTTTTCGCTGTGTGCTCCATCTTATAATATCTTCAACCTCACATATCTCTCTTATTCTGGTGTTCCTTACGCGATCTCTGAGCGACTTTCCTGTTATCGTCCTCAGTTTCTTCATCTCGGAAGTCCTCAAAACATGTTTGGTCTTGGAATTGGAAACTGTCCTTGCTTCGACGCCATATGTTATTATTAAAATGTCTTAAATTATTTTAAATATTGCCATACCACAAATTTAGTACTTCATGATTATAAAAATAATAATATGCAATTTTTTATACGCCGTGTTGTGATGTTTTCAACTCAAGGGCGCATTTACGTGTTTTAAATCTAAAAATCTAAACATGAACACTGCAATGGATATTCGTGAACGCTTAGAAAATAATATAAAACAAATATACATATTGGGTTTTAATTTGGGTGTAAAATATGAAAGATTTCAGCTTAGGCCTGATCATATGAAGGTATTTATATATTTTCAGTGGGGTTTTCTACAAGAGGTTCCTGTACTTGTATAGGGTTGAGAAAGTCTGTGACGAGAGTATGCCGGTAATGACTAAGTGTCGTGCATTTCTCACGAAGCAGTTCATTGAGTTACATCGGATGGGCGAACGTCGCAGTACCTCCCGTTTTTGATGTGCATAATATTTCACGTGCCTTTGCCGAACGTATTTCAGATAAAGTGTTTTGGAAATAAATCGACCGAATAGCGTTTTTTACTGGCGGTTTTATTCCGCGGTGAAACATTTTTACTTTCAATCATTGCGATGTTTTTACGGTTGATTTGTCTAATGGCGTTAACCGGGAAACCAAGGTTATGGTTACTCATTTTTTTCTAGAGGCATTTAAATACACATTTCTAAAATTCAGAATTTTGACGGTTTTCTTCGCCAAGCTAAGAATTTTTCTACACGTTTTTTTTTTTATCTACGTTACATTTAATTTAAAAAAATAATAAACAATTATACTTAGTAAAATCAGTTACTAATTACTGCAAGAAAAAGTAAAAAAATATATAATTTTATAAATTAAAAATACATAAATTATACGCATAAAAACGTCTGTTTTCTAGAAGTTTTATTATATTTTATGTGAATGATATGTTTCGCCTGTCATTAAGGCATAATTAAATGAAATTGGATAATGTCTTAGACAGGAAAAACGTGTCATTCACAAAAAATAAAACAAAACTTCTAGAAAACAGACATTATCATTCGTTTTAATTAGTTAATGTGCAGTTTTACATCAGTGTTCAAGAAATAATAAATAAAAAATTCAAATCCTTGCAAGAAAATTTAACTCAAGTTGATGGGTAATTTATTATAACAGTAATATGAATTAGAATGTTTATTTTAATCAGGAGCCATATATTCTACATAAACCCTAGACCACCGCCCTATAAAAATATTTAATAATATAAAAAAATTGCGATTCAATATTTTCTCGTATAATCTGATTGCTAACTTGCCTGCTTCTAATTACCCACGCAATGCCCGATAGTGGGGCAGATAGCGTGGTAACAGACAGTTTACAGTTGTACTCAGAGTGACAAAGAGCGTATTAATCAATTCCAAATTGATTCGTTAGACTGAACTCTCTGTGGGGAATACGTGATCGCGATCTTCCTTGGGAACTAGCACGATTCACTAAATACCGTAATTAATTAGCTACCAACACATACATCGTGGGTGTAATATATTTGAGGGGTGCGAAAGCACGTGAGAAACGGACATCGAAAAAAGAGTAATTATATTAGACGCAATATATAGAATCATACAATAATCGATGTGATGTACCATGTTGCTAAACTGAAATGGAAATGAGCAGGATATATGGTCAGCAACGAAATAAATAGATGGGCACTCAAAATCTTGAATTGGAAACCATGGATAAGAAAAATGTCGGTTGACCCTCAAAAACGGGCTGACGACATAATTCCGATATGATATTAATTTGGATGAGAGTCACGAAGTATAGAGGAAAATACAGAACATTTTGAATGTATACAAATACTTGTAGACAAATACTGGATTTTACCCATTGCGGTTTAATCATTTTAAAGTATTAATTGTATCTCAATAGAGACGAAATTATAAATTGGAAACAAGATATGGTGGTCGAGGTGTTAACAGAACTTATAACCTGTCATTGGTTGGGTTAAGCGCACGCTTTATGTAATACAAGATGAGACGAAGATGTAATTTTTTTTTAACAGAATATGGTGGTCGAGGCGCTTACAAGACTTATGACCTGTCATTGGCTGGGTTTAGCGATCGCTTTATGTTAACAACATTACCCATTTCGCCCTTCATACGACCACCATGCCTGACAATTTTTTGAAGATGTATATATGCTACCATGTTGAGAAACACTTCACATTTTTTAGTTCAATCTACACTAGCGCCATCTATTAAGCCTACACATCCAGCAGTGGAGGGAAGAAAAAATAATTATTGAGGTTCAATATTATGGGAATATTCTTCGTAGTTTCAATCCTAGATATTTATTTGCAGCAAATTTTTATAAGATTTTTAATGCGCTCAGATTTATAGCTCAACATATGAGGTGCGGAGATGCAGTTTCAGATACACCCGTTGGGGGCGTCTTCTATAAATGGTCCCCTCAATCATCACCTATTTGACGTCATGCAGGAGACCTTCATGAAACTAAATGCGGCCGATCCATTGAATTCGTTTCTCTGGCATGATTTTGATATTATTTCATAACTGAATCGGACGACCGTTAAAACAAATGCGTTTAAATAAAAAGTCATAAAAAAATTATGAATTTAAAACAGAATTTGAATAAATGTATGATTTATGTTTAATAAAACACTTCAGCTATAAAAAAAACATATTATCAAAAACGATTGTTTTATGAAACAAAACACCGTTTTTTATTTTTAATTTGAGTAATCGAGTTTGTAAGTAATATTTATTTGAGTTAACCAATCTCTATTAATATCTTCTATGTTTGCCATACTTTGTGTTGTAGATGTTTTCTTTTTCTTTTTCTTTTTTATATACTTTACTTATATACAACACTAACTTAAATAAAATACATATCAGACATGTTTCGGACAACCGGTCCCCTTCCTCAGTGATATAATAATATCTATTAATATCGTTCAATAATCTAATCACTGATATATAACAGTTAAATACTTTTTTTTAAAAACATAGAAACCAAATCGAAAACTTGAAATAAAATATATTGACAAACTAGCATAACAAGTAATTTGCATATTAAATGTATCATAAAAATTCTTTTCAAACACATAAAAACTAACGATTCAGTAAACCACGATCCTAGAGAAAAATATTTAAATTTCGGCTACCATCCCGACCACGTTTTAATCAAGCCACGAGTTTTTTTTTTGCCGAAACTACAGACTGTTAAAGTTCGGATATATCCACAATTTTTTGAATGGAAATTAGGGCATAGTGTATCACGTTTTTTACTCATTTTTCATTTTCCGCGGTTGATAAATGGAGGAGGCCCATTTATAAACCATATTATTTTATCAATTGCAGGCAATTTTAAAGAGAAGGAATTTTTAAAGTAACGAAATGTCTCAATTTCAAACGTGATATGAATATTGATTGAATTTAAGCACAAAACAACTTTATTAATATTTTCCTATAAACAAATAAATTATTTAAAAAAACTTAACTGAATTAGTGTGTTTAGAAAGATAATGTAAACATTTTCTATAAGTTTTATTATACTTTATGGATAAGACATGTTTGGCCGTGCTTATGCATTATCGGTCGACGTTAAAAATGTTGTTTAATATCTACATTTTTAAACTTACATAAATAATGATAATAACAATATTAAAAAAAAAAATTATGTTATTTATAAACATTTTTTTTATTTTTCTACCACAGTAATGTGTATTTTTAAATTTAGTATCATAGAATACTTAATGGTATTTTAATGACGTATTTTAATCATACAGTTTTAATCACGTATTTCAGTCATACAATAACATTTTAGTCATTTAAAAAATTAATTAACCCTTCATTATTGTATCTTTGTCATACAAAAATGAAGTGTAAGTTAAGTTATTTATTTATTTGAACTCAAAATAACTTTTGTTGAAAACCGTATTCTAATAAATCCGTATCTTAATCAGGACAAGTTGACCGTAATAGAATAAGGATAAAATTGGAAACAGAATTATCAGCAAACATAACTTTAAAAGATAAAGGGATAAGAAGGCCTATCGGTGGCGATGATGTTCGCAATCCATCACACTGCGTCTCTCGCGGGGGTGAAAAGAGAAGGATAGAGTGCCGCATCGGTTAAAGTGTGGCAGTCCATCCTTTCTGCCTACCCTTTCGGAGAGACGGCATGATGGTTAGTTAGATAGTTATAACTTTAAATAAATCATTTAAAAAAATAATTATTTTTTTACATTTGTTATGAATATTTTGGAACATATTGTTAATATAAAATATATTTCTATGGGTGAGTTACATTAACCTTAATACAAACATCAGACCCTTTTTGAGTTACAAAATAATATGAAAAGAAGAAAATAGTTAAAGCGATAAGCTTAAAAGCTTTTTTTTACTGCGTAATAACTTAGAGTTTTTATACAAGCACTGGAAAACGTGTCACAAACAATCTTATACGTAAAAAAATCCTTACCTATTTTGGCATCAGTCATAGAGAGAGAGAACACTCCGGCGAGAGAGATAATGAGATGTGCAGGCTTCATCTTGGAATGGGAAGAAGTTTTGAATATTTAACTTTATTCGGGAAATTGTCGAAGCGTTTCCATTTTTATAAAACCCTCATTTTCATTACTTTCTGATTTATTCTGCTTCATCACTTTATTTGTGGGAACTCTTTTTGTCACTTGCGAGAAATCACATTCTCATAAATATTTCAATGAGAGATTTCAACATACAATCGTAACTTATTTTCCCATCCTCGAAAACCTGAAACAAATAAAAATAAAAATATTAAACTTTTGACAAACTTAACACTGGAATTTCATAATTCGGATATAAAAAACACAGTTTTTATCACATTTGCAATAAGTGAAAAAACATTTTTTATTACATACATAATGTTGTAGGTTTACATAAATTAACGAAATTTTAAATATTGGGTGTTATGATAAAAAAAAGTTAAATATCTACATATTAAAAATGTATATTTAGTTAAAATCAAATAATGATTTTGAATTTGACCGGTTTCGGCAGTACCATCCATCCATTTTCCATTTTCTTTTTTCCAAAAGATAGCAGTGATCTGCCGAAACCGGTCGAAGACACAAACATCAATGTTTTCATTTTGATTTAGTTTACATTTAAAAAATGTTGTTTATTTTTATATTAAATTTTTTTTTTTAATTAATTGGGTGTTATGCTAATGAAGTTCCTCCATTCACTTGTTTCTACTTATTAAATATGCTTTCTACTTTTACCAACAATAATTTCAACCGCAAATTAATCTATAATTAATATCCAGGTAAAATATTTATGTTCAAATGCATGTTATTTTTCTCCAAATTATTGCTATGTACTCGTATTATTACTATCTAAATATGTGTTAAAAATCAATTAAGAGTCTATTACATATTTAATTTCTAACGTATTTTTTCAGTGTATTGTATTGATATGTAATGTGAGTTTTGGTTAAGAGTACCAAAAAAGACAAAAGTGGAAGTAAAAGCAAAAATCAGAGTTTTTGTTTTTATTATTTTTATTTTGAATGAAATTTTTATTTTATTATTTTATAGTCAAATGAAATGTTGTTTAATATTCGGTTAATACGAATTAAATACGTGAAAACTGAATGTTATTACAACAATAACACGCAACGTGACATCGTAATGATAATATACCCGAAGCTTGCTCTAACGAAGGGCACGAAAAACCCTTTTATTAACTTGTCTCGCATCATGCACAAGCATGACGGTTTAATGGATAATTCTGCTTGATTACTTTCGTGAGATAAAAATCTCAGTAATAATACTAAACATGTCATGTTGCCGTTAAAAACGGCCAAGAAAATATGTGTGTTGTTAAGAAATCTGTGTTTGCGTGAAAAATGATATTTAAAAAGTAGGAGCACGAAGGCATATTAAAAAATATTATTTTTATTTTTAATTATGTGGTATATTTAACGTTCTCTTAAATTTGTAGGATTTTTAAAATATAATTATGTTTTTTTTTTTTTTTTGAAAATCTTCTATCTTTAATAGTTATGTAAATATGTAAGGTTTGTAAATATGTAAAATTTGTAAATATGATAGGTGAATGTAATAAAAACACATATTTCTTTGATATTATAACATATTTCCATTATTGGTTGACATCAAATTGACTCTATAGCTTCTTCCATATTCATACATTGAGTCATACACGCCTGTCGATTCATCCGACTTCTAACATGGCCGACCTTCAAAATTTGATTAATTTGATCATATACGTATAAGAAGTGAATGCGGTGTAAATGATAGTGTTGTGAGCAAAGTAATGAACGGATCATTTAGATGATTTGGACACATGGAAAGGATGAATGAATAATGAATGGTAAAACAAGTATATTTTTACAATGAAAATGGAACTACCATAGAAATACAAAAAGACCGAGGAAAAGTGGCAAGATCAAATAAATCAAATATTTAATGTCGGCCACGTGAGGAGTCAGAGAAATAAAAGTATGGCGGCGTGATAGCCAGTTAGTTATTCACAAGGGTGTTCTTGTACCGACCCTTATGTATTAAAGCGATGCATGTAACCTGTAAAAGAAGGATGAAAGTAGAAAAATTGCACTACGAAATATATGTATATGGTAGAGTGTCAATAGCAAATAATGTATAAAATTTATATATGTATATGGTAAAGTGTCAATATCAAATACAAGAAGTGAATGCATTGTGAATTAAAGCGTTAAGAACAAAATAATGAAAGGATAATTAAGATGGTTGTGGACACACAAAACAAATGAATGAAGAAAGAATGTTCAATAAAGTATATGTAATTGACGTTAATGGAACTAGAAATATAGGAAGACTAGGGAAAACGTGGCACGATAAAATCAAATAAATATTAAATATCGGCCACGTGAGAGAAGGAAAATCCAACGTGCGTTCATGATACAATGTTGAGGAATCGGTAGCAGTATGACAGAAAAGAACAGGCGATTTATTATTTCTGTCTACGCCTTCGGTGAGACGGAGTGATGGTTAATTAGTTAATTTTTATAACACAACAAAAATAAATGTTTTTAATAAAATGTGGTTACATTGTAGTGTTGGTGAAGAATTCGTTTGTTCATGTATTTTGTGTAATGTTTTTCACGTAAATAAATAATCTCGTTGGAAAGATACTCGAGAAAGATTAACTAATGATGTATAAGTGGTGGCGCGCCAGCTTTCTTCTTGCAAAAACACTACCAACTCTTCTTGTACTTTCCTTCGGTCGCGCTGAACATTTCTCCGTTTTTCTTTTGCAACTGAAGTAAGCTTAATGACGTATCCTTAATGACGTCTAGTGTAGTTTTTCGTGTCCGTTGTGTTTCTATCCCTTAACGATCCCAGGTAGACTGGATCCTCTGAAATACTGCTGGCTAATTCACTAAGCTACAATTATACGAATCAATTGTTTAAAATTAACTTGCTTTGGCTTGTACACAACTCTTTTTGCACCTGTGAGAAAGGTTCATTAATTATATTCGAGTGGTAAGTGCATTGACTGCCACCCCGAAGGTTCCGGGTTCGATTACCGGTGAGGGCAGTGTGATTGTCACACTGTCTTTGGTCTGGTGTGGAATTCACGTGACAATAAAATGGCGATAGATTAGCTACCTATCACATGTCACGAGAATCACTATGATAGCTAAAATACCCTTTATGTCGATTTGGCTCATGCTGTCATGGTGTAAAGAGCGATTCAACAAAATAATAATAATAATAAAAATAATAATATTGAATTTGTCGCGGAATCAATTTTTGTGTTTATTATTGTAAATACATTTTTATATGCTGTGTTTTTATTTTTAAACAAAGACCTAGGCATACACATTACGACCAATAATTGGGGGATACATGAAAGATATAGAAAATAGAAACAGATGGTCAGAGACAAGATTAGGACGCCAAATCCCATACTTAGACGAAGCACCAATAAAGAAAATAAAAAGAAAAAATTCTGTCATCTTTTCCATTTCGCAGACATACGAGTATAACGAACACGATTAATTAAAGCTTATTTTTTTGTCGTAACGTGGAATTATACATCTTTATATAAATAGTTTTTTTATTACAATATATAGTCCATTGTTTTGGCCAAAACACTATGATACCTTAACATTTTAAACTGTTAATGAATAAACTTTGTTTTTTGTATCACAATTGTATTTTATTTTACGCGACAGCTGTTTCGTCAACCTATTTTGATTCATCAGGCGTTGCAATAATATATCAAATGTAAAATTTTTGTGATTTTTAGAATCTTTACGTGAATTGGTTCCTTTGTCAATTTTAATAATTTCTTTGATATAATTTTGAAGTTTTAACTAACTCAATTTCTAATATCTAACTCAATTAATTTCCAAGTTCTTACTCAATTTCACCAAGAACATGTAAATAGTTTATCATAAACAAGACTTTATCATAAATATTTTTAATAATACATGACTTAATTTTGGTTACCAGTTTGATGCGAATGACACTTCGTTTCATTCCTCTGTCGTTTACTCAAAAACTTGTTATTATTCTTGATCGCCGCTACAATGTTCAGCTTTGGACATCAAGAATACTGTCCGAAGAGGTGAAATTTCTTCAAATTGGACTCTCTGACAATCTTAGAACGGAATAAAAAACTCGAGGTGTTATTATTGCATCATCCGTGCGTAACGTCTGTTTGTTAAAAAAGTGTACATAGTGAGCCAATTGGTGATACGGTCGACTCCGTCCTATTAGAAGCCGCCGTATTAGTTCCGTCCCGCTCTACCCTCTTTTCGGCACTGCGGGAGTCAAAGAAAAAAATTAAACTAATATAATTTGTAAACCATGGAATAAATATGCTACGGGTTCATAAACAGCGACAAATGCTACAGAGAGCTTGTCAGCTGATGATGATGTCTGTTGATGAAATAAACTGGTTTGATTTGATTTACCACTAATTGTCGATTCGAATAAAACAATAAAGAAGTATAGCGTAGCCCTGAAGACTTCTGCACATGTGATCGTTCCAAACCAATCTTCAAGGATCGTAATCCTACGGAACCATAAATCTTCAACACGAAAAAAAATGAGCTAGTTTCACAGCGGAACGATTCCATTCTTTCGATTCCAACCTCGGAGCTCAAGAGCGATGCAACTGTTTGGTTTCTTTCAGAATGTCAGAAGCATCAATAATTAAACCTCACATTTCCTGAATAACGTATACATACAAGCACGCAGTTTGTTACTCTTACATAGACCTGGCTCTTGGATATTGTGCATTCTTCCGATCTTTTCAGATATACATATATACACGGTATTCCAGAGCGATAGAAGCAACCGCGTGGGAGGAATATTCCTTGATCTACATCGTGGCTTCTTCTTACACGCAGAGCGGCGTTAGCATCGGAACCCGATAGCGAACCCGATAGCGATGAGTGAAGGGTTACTTCAGGTTGAGGGTAATTTTTCCTTGCTTATACGAAAGAGCAATACTAAAGGTTTTACCAAAAAACTTAAGCGACAGTAACGTACACTCAAAGAACATTCTTACTCTCAAAGACTTATTTTAAATCGGGGAATAATTCTACTAATTTATACAATTATGTTTGTGAATTTTTAACCTTTCTCATCTTAACTGTAACTTATTAAACAATATAATATTTAATACTGTATGCAATTGTAGCGAATTCGAAAATGTCCTTACAATAAGAGCAACAAAGTGTCAAACTGTCATTTGGTTCTGTGCATATTTCCTTTGATGTTCTTTTTCCCCACCCTTTATATCGTTTTGGCTTGCGCTGTAATGACGTTATGATTTATTCAACAAAATAATAATTATAATAAAAATAATAATTTCCGGATGTATAAATGCTACAGTTTTTATTCATTCATTATGTCTGAAATCTAGTAAACATTAAATGCAAATAGACTAAACTTAAGATATGTTGAAGGTGTATACACTATTTTAAATATGCAATTATTATTTTTATATAAATCGAAGGAAATAAATATTATATAATAACAAAATTTTGAAGTTTTCCTTTAGAATTAAATTAAATCGTCGAGTAATTTGTATTTATTATATACGATAATTAATTCTGTAAACAGTGACACAAGTATAGTTAGGATAGATTTGATATGACTGATATTTTTTTGTTTCAATATCAATTAATTTTATTTCACTAGAAGAAACACAGATTTCTATGTTAACATTTGAGCAATTGAACCAAGATGTGAAATGAAAAAAATCCAATTTCATAACAACAAAAGCGCGTAAAATGACTGACGTAACGAAAAAATATGAAAACACGGTAAAACAATTATGTAATTTGCTGCGAATTATGCAAGGAAAAAATCTACATTTTCATTCTATTAACGAAGGAAAGGGCGTTTTAATAATTTCAATTAAGATGCTGGAAATTCACTTTTCCCTTCATGAGGGGCTTCAAAGAATTCAATATTTCAACGGCGAAATAACAAAAGTTGCCACAGTAATTTAATAAGGGCAGCAGATTGTAAAAAGAAAAGTTTTTATCAAAACAAAGAAAGACCTTAATCAACACAGAACAATGAAAAGGAAACGCGTAAAATCTTGGATGAAAATTCAAAGAAAGCAAATAAATTTTTCATAAAAATAGACGTCTAAATATGTCGCCATTATTTATAACCTGTATAAACAACATGGAATCGTTCGATGCATGGTGGTCTTAGGTTATCAAAATATTTTATAATTAGCATAATGTATTTCATTTTCAAAATCATTATGAAAATACGATTTTCACAAAATAATTAAAATTGAGATTGACTTCAACTTATTTTTTTTTATCTTATTTCTTCTTCCTCAAGTACCCTGTCGGGTCCCCCCAACGTTGGCGATCACAGCGGAACAGCTCCTCAACACTTCGGATGCCGGTCCACTCCTTCACGTTTCGCAGCCAGGACATTTGTCTCCTTCCGGGCCCTCGGCGTCCCTCAATTTTTCCTTCCAATATCAGTTGGAGAAGGTGGTACTTTCCCCACGCAGTATATTACCCAGATATGAGATCTTTCGAACCTTGATAGTTGATAACAATTCCCTGTCAACTCTAGCTTGCCTCAGGACTTCGGTATTGGTAACCATGTCTGTCCAGAAAACTCTGAGCATTCGGCGATGGAGCCACATTTCAAATGCTTCCAGTCTGTTCATTGAGTTAACTTTCAGGGTCCAAGTTCTAATTTCTTATTTAATAAAAGATAAACTATCTTACATATAATTAACATGAATGAAAACGTCAGTTTTCTAGAATTATTATTTTTTTATTTTACTAAATAACCGTTTGGGTTTGGCAGATATATTTATGTCAGCTACCTTCAACTATTTCTTTTGTTTCGTGAACAATGACGTTCAACTCCATATTTAATAATTTAAACAAATAAAAACATCTGTTTTCAAGAAGTTTTATTGTATTTTATTTAATAATCATTTGAGTAGCTATGTAAGCTACCTTTGACTTATTTTAATGTCAAACTCCGTTTTAAATAATTAACACGATTGAAAAGTCTGATTTTTAGAAATTTTGTAAAATTTTAATAGAGAGTAAGAAGTTACTTCAAAAACAAGATTTTTTTTTTACAAAACAATCAAAGATTCGACAATTAATTAATTAATGAAAATAAAAAATATATATAAAAAATTCAATATATAATACTCGCAGTATATATTAAGTTAAATTCAAATCAGGGGCTTATTAGGAATGCATTACTATTTTTGTAATCTTATTGATTTATCTTATCATTCTTCATTGAGCATTTTAATAAAGTTTAAAAAAAATGCTTTCCAAGTAAAAGTATTAACTAATGTTGTGGTTATGTAATATCATAATATTTAAGTCTTATATATTGTATAAGAAGATACAATAGTAAGATTTGATTAGTCATTTGAAAAAAAAAAGTGGTAAATTAAACTGCTGGATTGTTGTTTTATAATTAAAAGGTATAAAAGTAATTATTAAAGCATGAAAGATATCATCACGTGTGATGTTATCAAAAATATAATTTCAGCGTCCCTGGAAATGGCACAAAGTCGGCCAAACCTTCTAACACAGTGGCAAGAAGAACAGAAGATAAAATATGAAATATGATTTATTTACTGAATTTCTTAAATTATTTTAATATGTGTTCAATGTTTATTAATAGAAAACAAATATCATTGTATTTAAAGGGCTTCATGAATACATTTGTGGGCCGAATTCATTTTAAATGTAAAAAAAAACAATTTACTCTGGTTAAATTTTATACAAACATACTCCCACACAATTGATGATAAATTTAATATTTATATAAATTAATGTTTATTGAGAACGTTCCCGGGGTAATGTGTAATGGTAACGTTTCATATTGATATTAGTATATGTATTCTTACAGCCAATGTTAAAATTATTCGATGAATGATTTCGTGGAATATAAATAATTATTATAAGTATTGACAGAGTATCCTAGAGGTTTTTATAACGCACGCCTACATTACAAAGGGACATGAATATTTCAATAAAAATAATAAATGTTGTTTTATTTTCGGATAATTTAATGTAATATGCTAACGTTTTACGAACAATTACTAATTTACTATTTTGACCGATACACTACGATATTTTTATTTATTTTTAAAGGTTTTGATTTTGAAACACTGTTATTTTACGTATCATAATTTATTATTATGAGACAACAACAACTGACGGTTGTTAGTAATACCTGATGTTGACATCATCGTAGGTTTGTGAAACCGGTGGGGTACAGCAGAAGATATTAGACCATAAAAAGAAATATATTTGTCGTCGAACTGCTATCATAAGTGGGTATTTAAAGTATACTGAATTCACAAATATTTTATGTATTAATTAATCGACTTGATTTTTGGCTTCGAGCGGTTTTGATCTCTTTGCCATCTTTTGATGTAGCGACAGCAATCTGCCAAAATCAGTCGAACCCAAAAATCAAGTGCAATAAAACTAATTACATAAATAAAAGTTTTTTTCTCGTTGTATTGTATTATATTTTATAATATACGTCACTTCACAATAATCTTATGCATAGTTCTGCATGGAATACCATATGAATGGTATCCATTAGGGAGATTAAAACGATGGAGAGATAACTGAAGTTCAGCATCACAGGTGGAGAATCCAGTAGTAACCGACTCTTAAGTCATTAATATGAATGAAAACGTCTACCTTCTAGGAATTGTATTATATTTTTAAAGCATTATCAAATGTTTGTGAATGCCTTATGTTAAACATTTTATAATGTCTTAGAAAATATTTAGTTTTATTATATTCTATCAACGCAAACCCCCCGAACCGGGCAATGTGACCACTGTCATAGCAGATAGAGGGAGGTCGAATGGCGAGTTTTCATCGCCATAAAACTGAATACTACCAGCTAAGGGAAAAAAACCCTGACAGAAAATCTTCCAGAGAAGGCAAAGGGGAAACTGCTCTTATCAAACTCCCCTGGGTGATAACCGACGTCGGGGTGACCTCACATGGCATTGCAAGAAGAAGAAAGAAGATATTCTATCAAAACTGTAAGAAAACCCCTTGAAGACAGACGTTTTTACATATTTTATAAGGTAGATTATGATAACAGGGTACATGGCAACAGTTTAATCAGAGTTTGTTTTGTATATTATTTAAATTATAATATAAAGTTTACATAACCCGACCTTCTCGGGACACGTTAAGCACATATACTTAAGTATAAACAGTATCTTGAGAGGGTAAAAGCGCGCCGCCTGGAACACGAGTGCTTAAATGACTGGGCGATGTAGCGCTCTCAATACGGGGACACCTCTTGTGTAATTCCACGCGACCCTCTACATCGGCTACGTTGAAGGTGTCACGTGATCTCGTTCATAGATGCTACGTCTCAGTCGTAGCGGCGTAGCAAGTTGGCAAGGTGACGGTAAAGTGCGGTAAAAAAAATCATGTATTGCCTCCTTCAGAAATTACATTTTCCTCCCATTTATCTTTAGTACGACCAAAAATTATGTAAAAAAATAAATTAAACACTTTATAACTTAGTATAAACAACTTTATTTCAGTAAGTAGGGGTAACCGGTTTTACTCTATAGCGAGCTTTCTCAGGGCTATACAAAAACATATACTGTTTTTGTAAACCCTTGATGAAACTCGCTAAAAATTGAAATCGGTTGGCCCTACTTACTAAAATTAAGTGGTTTATACTGACTACTTAGCGATAAAGTGTTAAATTTTATTTTTAAATGTGTCAAACCACCAAGTATTGGCTTCGTATCAAAGTATAAATTATTGCTTGAAAAATACAGTGGTTGAAATAAGTAATTCCAAATTAATGAAGATGTATCGGGTTTTTTTTTTTAGGAAGTATTTCATATTTTTTTGTCTGTAGAGTTGTTAAATGTATATGGCATGCCATAGTAAAAAAATAAAATGTTATATACATATCATGTTATTTAAACAAAAATCAACACATTTCAATATATGATCCGTTACAATTACTTCGAAAAGCACGGAAATACAATATATAACATGGCATTTGGAAAATTAAAAATTCTTAATTTTATATGAAAAATATTTATTTTAATGTCCATTTTTGGACTAAACTCCCTTTACCCTTGACGGAAAATTGTACTCGCCCAATATTCGCTCGACTCCACTTCATGCGGACATGTAAGACAATGCTCAAAGCCGACTTGGTGTTGTTAAGTGTCAATTTAGCTTGTACGGTTCTCTTGACTTTGAGATTGGCGCGCATGTATTGTTGAGCAAATGTCCCTATTCGTACATAAATGTCCCGTTAGTTGTGACAGAGATGGAGGGTTTATTAGGCCGTGTTTTCCTAAAAGAACATTTGCCCTCTATTTGGACCTTTATGGACTTGAAACATGTGCGGGAAATTAAAATATAAAAACAACGCCTTAGCTTTTACGCGTACTCACACAAGATATTAGCATCTCCATTCGAAGATAACCCGTACTTATTTATTGTGTAAAATGTGAAGCGACAAACATTTTCGAGAATTTGCTGTAAATCAAGAAAACCGGTTTCATACTATTTGAAGTAAAATACATTATCGGGGCGAAATCACTGTAAATTTAATACATGAACACTTAACCGTCGCGTTGCCATGTGGTAAATTGAGTTTCCACTGCCAATTTAAAGTTGATTTTCTTAAAACCTATGGACCCTAATATTATAAAAAAATTGTAATCCTCCATTGAAGTGTTCTCAATATTTCGTAATAAAAAAAAAGCAAAAAATTACTTCCTTCATCCCAAAAAAAAATATTTTCTAAGACTGCCCTCACCTTCATTCGTGTTAAGGTAGAATTTGTTTTGCTAATATTTACAACTTTATCAAAAGTGACAAATACTTACTCGCTGTTTTGAACGTATTATAAATTATATCTTTGACCTTTTCAATATGTACGTAATAATACCACTGTGGACGGAAACGCAGGACGCAACTTAATAATATCAGAACTGTGAAAATATTAACACTTTACCAAAAGGGAAAAATATTAATACGTACTCGTTGTCTTGAACGTACTATACATTTTGCCTAGGTGCCTTTATCCCCGCCCCGCCGGCCGCTGCGCGCAGACAAGTTTATACCCGATGTCCCAGTCGCCCGTATGCTATGACGCATTACATATCAGAAATCGCATGGTTCCAGAAAAAAATTAATAATGATATGTTTTTCAAATAATCCATGTATGTTATAGATATCGATCTATTCCTAATGAAATTCCCTACAAGATGACATAAATTAAATTTTGATTCATCTAGTCATATGCTTGATATTTAGATAAAGTTAGCGGTAAACTGAACTTACCACATGGGAGCGAGCGTTTTGTTTTGAACACGGTACGTTAAGGGTTAATCAATATTTGTTTACACAACCTGACATAAGCTACCATTATATTTTTTATTTCCTACAATATTAGGTCAAACACCCTGAAATACACTTTTGTTTTTTAAATATATGTGATAATTTATTCAAAAATTTCAATATATTTATAATTTTATGGTATTTTGTTCACAACCGAAAATTTTCATTTACATTGTTAAAAATGTATTAACTGTATTAACAATTTATTAACATTTTTTAAAATTAATTCACCATTTTTTTTTTTTTTTTTTTTTTTTTATTATACGATTTTATTTTGGGAGTATCGTGAGAGGACTCTCATTACTGATACCCCACTATTTATGACATGACTTTTTAATACATTATTATAAACAGGAAATATACTTATTGTAAAAATTTATACATAGAATTACTTAAAACTAACTAAACTAAATAATCGAGCAAATACAAATTACGGCAAGTCAAAATTACAATTAAATTTAAGTTTTTTAAAAGTTAAATATAAATTACTATGACAATACATCTATAATATTTACTACACAGATAATAAATGGAGAGTGAAATGAAGAAATATATAAATTCTCGGCTTGAAACAGAAAATCAGGGAGAGTTTTGAAAATATCACGAAATAATTTATACAAAGAAAAGATAGAATATGAGTTAGAAAATTAATATAATTTTAAATAAATTGCGGTAACATGTATTCCAAAGTAAACAGTTTAATCACTATATTAAGTTAAAAATCATTATTTTCTAAAATCTGGTTAAGGAAATATAATTTAAGTGGGTTATTTTTTGTTTCATCTTTAAGGTGTTCCGGAAGTCTATTAAGTGCAGAAAAAGCTATGAAAATAAGTGATTTTATTCCGTATTTAGTAATGGATACTTTGAGGATATACAGGTTGTTTGCTTGTCTAGTGTTATGGTCATGTATGCCATTGTTGAGATTAAAGGTTGTATTAAAATGTAATGATTTTTGAATCAATTGCTTGATTGTACAAGTTATTTCGTATAGCGGCAGTATTTTTATTGGAAGGATGTAATGACCTTCACTCGCACAATTTTTACCTTTGTTAAAATTTGTTAACTTATTTATAGCCTGCATTATTTTTATACATTCTGTAACATGGTTATGAAACATCATTCATGAACGATAATGAAGTTATTCAATCAACGATAAAATATTAAAACGGTAAAAGTTTGTATATACAATAGATAAAATATTAAACTCTTAATTCTTGAGAGTATCCTGTCTTCCTAATGTCGAACCATCCATCTCTCATGCGTTTCTGGAAGTATACTATACACAATATATTATTTCACCTGTTCTCAATAGATGCTTAAAAAAATTATTTTGTAATGTCTATTGATGAAATAAACTGATTTTATTTGATTTGATTTGATAACAACCACATAGTAAGTATTTGTTGGTATTCAAAAAGAGAATGTATTATTTGAATAAATATAATTTCACTCGTTATTTCAAGACTTTATTTCACTTAACTCAGACATGTTTCGGTAAATATAAAAACTTTATCAATGTTCACAAATTAAAATTGTGTATAGTAAATACCGAAACATATTTTGGTTATGTAACATACGAGTAAAGTGTTGTTATACCAAGCGTAATTATATTTATTTAAATGTGAATCCACAACACAGAGTGAAGGCGAATGTAGAAGCGAATTAATTAAATTACGTAGTCGAATGGATACAGGAAATTAAATTAAAATTTCCAGTTTTGTTTTGGCATTTTTATCTAAAATTTGAAGGAGAAGTGTACTTTTATATTTTATGTTATAATATGTATACGCTATATTTAAAATTAATTAAGTTATCCGTTACACAAAGTACTAAATGATAGTGAAGTATTCGTTGGATACACACTCGAGTTGATGTGTGATTGTTTTTCTAAACCCCCTTATAAACGTGTAACCCCTATTTGCTCATCAAGTAATGACTAGTGGAATACTCTAAAGTAAATATGTACATCGAAGATCTGTCTGAAAAATATCGAGACTTAAAATAATACAATATATTTATTGTTTCTTGAACAATGATGTAAAACTCCTTATTAAATAATTAACATGAAAGAAAACGCCCGTCTTCTGGAAGTTTTTTTTATATATTTTAGATGGAATAACATGTTTCACCATTCAAAGCCATTATCAAATGTGATAATTCCTTAGAAGGGTAAAAGTTGGCGTATATTTCAAAGGGTGAATATATCATTTAATAATGTCTTAGAAGGGTGAAATATGTCATTCCATCTAAAATATAAAAACTAAACTAGCCAACTAACCATTACACCATTACCCCGAAAGCGAAAGCAGAGAGGATGGACTACTATACTGCTCTATCCTGATACACCTCTCGAGATTCCTCCTCATTCATACATCGTAACATGCATGTTCGTAGATTTTTCCGACTTCGAAACGTCTGTTTTCTAGGAGAGAAGACAGATTTTTTTCATTCATATACATTAATGCAAATTATTTCATCTTCAAACTTAATATACATAAATAAAACGCCGTGTTTATGGCGCTATAAGAAATACTTCAATCTACTATCTAAATTACTATTCTGCCATAGGTAAATAAATCAGATTTTTATAAACAAATCAACATTGTACCTAGAGGTTTAATTTTTTTTTAAACAATACATATATTTCATCTATAGGTTTTCATTATCTTTGCCATTTTTCACTTTAAGTAAGATCGGCCCTTCTGGCATGTTTTCTCCTGGACATCCTATCTTGTTTAAGCTCTCTGTTGAGTTCACATATCTTGAGAGTAGTCTCAATAGAAAACCCCCATATCATGAAAGGATACCCCTACGGACTAATGGGATTCTAAGGGCAAATTTTATAATATGGTCATCTACTTAGCGTTTGATGTTGCCAAACCATCTCAATCTGGCTTCCTCAACCTTTATATTAGAGGAACGATACGAACCTTCGAAGCCAAATCACGTTGTATTATTAAAAAAATAGCGTATTTTATAAAAATGCACACTCATACATTGTATGATTGTATTTGTAACACCATCATCAAGCCAGTGGTGACATATGGTTCTGAGTCGTGGACAATGACTCTTAAAGAACAACAAATAATCTACTGATTTGAGAATAGAATACTTAGAATGATCCTAGGACCCATATCCGGTGTTGCAGCGGGAACTTGGAGGCATAGAACCAACCAAGAGATCCGTACGATGACCCAGCAGCCCCTTATAACGAGCACAGTGAGAGCCGGTCGCCTAGCATGGATTGGGCACGTATGCCGAGCCGAAGAGACCAGAGCAATCAAGGCTCTGTACGCGTCTAGGCCGACTGGAGTAAGACCTCTAGGAAGGTCTAGAAAACGCCTAATGGACAATGTTCTGGCTGAACTGGCTAGATTGGACGAATCGGACTGCTGGGAGCAAAAGGATAAGGATTGAGCAGCTTGGAGAAAAATCATCAAGAAGGCTAAAACTCTTCAAGAGTTGAATGGCTATTGATGGTGACACTCATACATTGTTATTGATTTATTTACATTTGAATTTTAGTAAATTTGACAGTCCATTGTTTTGGCAAATGATACTTCAATATTATTAACTGTGAAAATATAAAACGCTATTCATGGTATAAAATCTTTGTATTATTATTTTTAATTTCGAAACAGCTGTTTTGTCAACCGATATTGACATCATCAGGTGTGAAAATTATTTATTATGATAACATTTGATGTTGCTAAAAATAAAAATAAATTGTGATACCATAAACAGCATTTTATATTGAGACAGTTATTTTATTTGATTTCAATAATAATCCGCATTTAAATTAATATACTATATTCAACACGACAGATTAAACGTATTGAGAGTATTAAGAATACTGTTGAATTAAAATTTACATTCAATAAAAAAATTGGTTTAAAACATAATATAAGTGAACATGTTTATTTTCCTACAAATTAGACGCTTGGATAATTCTATAGAACTTACGTATGGACTTGGATAATGTATGTTAAGGATATGCGATCTGTATGTCAACATTTTAGTCAGACCTCCTGTATAGATATTTATAGGGTATAAAGCTATATATCTGAGTACATTGATTACGCGATATTACATTTGCATATCTGTTAGTGCACACTACTACCACAATGTGGCATAATTAATGTGTTAATTGGATTGATTGCTTCTAGACAAAATAAGATTACGTTAGTTACCGCACCCTAAATGAATCACGTGTATGTAAGATCATTACATCAAATACTGCATAAAACAATTATAATATAACAATTGTGTATGATGGTTATTTCACATGAGATGGGACTTACAATAGCCCCTTGTATGCTGAAACATATGTCATCGTTTCCACATTTGTCTCAATGGGTTGTAATCGTATACGGCTATTAAATGGTAGAGACTGCTTTTTCAAATTATTTTTCAGCCTGGAAATTACATTTCATTTAAGCTTCCACAAAATTCTAGGATTTGTTCATAAGAATAGAAAGGATTCAAATTCTTGTATTCCTTGATGTTTCATGAACAATGCAGTAAATATGTGACATTAAAGGAAAAGTCTGTTTTATTGTAATATTATTATATTTTTTGTAATGACTAAACCGTGTAATGTCTTGCGTGCTAAGGTATTATCAAGTGATCATGAATAAGGCGGAACATATAATTCTCATAAAATATTATATAATAAAACTTTAATGAAATAAATATTATATCTTCTTTTTCTTCTACTTTTTTCGGACCATGTCCTGTTATTTTTCGGAGCCTGTTCCTGGGATGTAGATATGAAACTGTCTCGCCACTTTTGGGTGTTCTTCCTGGAGGTCGATTGCCTATTAGTACTTATTTTGTTAGATGTCACTGATGTGTTTTAGGTAAAGTTCAATTCATATTTGATTTTGCTATTTTATACATAACACAAACAAATGGTTATTTTTTAAGGTTAATCAAAATATATTTGAAGTCGAAAGACTTAAATCTTTGTATTTGTTGAATTAACTGATAAATTGTTATCCTGAATTGTTTTACTTTATGAGCAAATTTTAATTCATTCATCATATTTCATATATAATTGATCACATAAAATATTGATTATGAATTAACATAGTCGGTTTACTATATCTCCAGCTTGTTAAATAATATATTAATAATTATACAAATTGATGCGTATGTCCATTGTTAACTTGTCCTGTATGAATTTACAACGACTTATTGATTCTCTGTTCAATTAATAAAACGCACCGAAATTCCTTTTCAATGTTAGTTTAATTGAAATAGTCAAGCTATAATGATCATAAAACCTTTAAAATATATATTTAGTGTAAGTCCACTTGATTTTAAACTTCGACCGGTTTCGGCAACTTGCTGCTTTCTTCTGGTGTATAAAAATAATCCTGGACCCAGAAGATTGCAGCGAGCTGCCGAAACGGGTCTAAGTTAAAAATCAAGTGAAATTAAACTAATATCAATTCAATATACAGGTACATTATTTAGGATTTTTAATTTCAAATAAAATATAAACAATGTACTTCCACAAAGAAATTTCTATTAACAACATCAATTGAGTATTATATGGAAAGCAAAGATAGGATTTATTGTGTAAGACATTTAGGCCCATAATGACGTACGGAATCGAAGCATGAGCAGACACTGTCAGAACCAAACATCTCCTAAGAGCAGCAGAAATGAAAATATTACGAACTATCTTAGATAGAACCCTTAGAGATAGGATACCCAACGGAGAGATTCGCAGATCCTGCAAAATCGATGACATAGTGAGGTGAAATAGCCAGAGAAGACGATTCTGGAGGGACAACGTTAAGAGGTGGATCCAGCGAGCGTTTCCATCAACCATCAAATAGATGGAGAGATAGCTGCACGTCTTCAACAGTGGAGTGTTTTACTATACGACTGCGAGACTTTGTGCCTGGGCGAAAGAGAGCGCAAGAGGCTGGAGGCATTTGAAATATGGACCTACCGACGAATTTCACATGTTTCATATAGGGACCACGTTACAAATGAGAAGGTTCTCAGCAGAGTTGAACAGAATAGGCACATGTTGAACACCATAGCGGAGAGGCGCGGGAGATGGATTGATCATGTGTTGCGACACGAATGTTTCCTGCATGGTGTATTGGGGAGAATGGTTGAGGGATCGATTGGCAGAGGTCAACCTCATCAGGAGTACCTAGACCAGATTTGCCGAGATATGGGCTGCACCTTTAATGCGGAGTTGAAGAGAGTTGCCGAGGACCGAGCGGAGTCGAGTAGGAGATGCGTCGCCTTTCTGCAGACCAATCTTTAGATTGAGACCGGAGAAGAAGACTTCATACAACTGGATATTTATTATTTCCAATATAGGCTCATAGGCAGAACGTTACTTACAGTTATGATAATTTCCCAAGCGAAGGTGACAGATCTTTGTTGAGTCTCTGATAAACTTGATATTTGAGTACTATAAGCACATCAAAATAGTTTCTGTAAGTTTATCGCTAGATTATTATTATTTAGTTGTCACACACATGGAGTGGGGATGTCAACTGTTGTACTGCCTTTGCGATAGTGCCCTGTGTGTGTATATTCCGAAGCAAAGTAATCGCCCGTATCTAACGCCACTAACCACCTGGAACTCAAAACTTTGTTCCAGCCGACTACATGGATGTTTATTTGAATTTCTGTATTGTCAACTACCTATTTCACAAATACTATGTGTATATTATAATTTATGTATCCTGACAAAAACAACAAAAACTCCATATTAAACTTAATTTATACGAACCAAACCAAAGTGTTCATTTTTTCAATTTTATAATAAACAAAATTTAAGTTAATATTCTTCTTCTTCTTTCAGTGCCAGGTCAGGTCCCCCCCCCCCAACGTTGGCGATCACTGCAGCAAAGGCATCTCTATCCTGCACCACTTGGAACAGGTACTGAACTCTTGTAATTTCTGTCCACTCTTTGATGTTCCGCAGCCAGGACGGCTGCCTTCTACCAACTCCTCGACGTTCCTCCACTTTACTCATTAGTTAATATATCGAAATAATTTAAATATTGGTACGAAAATTTTTCATAATAATAATTATAACAATCCTCAACTCCAACAATTGCCGGTCCCAAGCCCGGATGCAAAAGAAGGAGGTTTTTAGGTAAGGTTAGCTACCTACCTAGGGTAAAAAAGAAGCAAGCTCACATCCCGGAAAACCAAGCCTCGAAACACCTTAGATGTTGGACATCTATATCCCAGGAACCGGCCCCGAGAAATAAGAGGACGTCGTCGTAAATAAAGCGAAGAAGAAGAAGATAACCATCCTCGGTAGTTTCAATCCATGATATTGGTTTGCAGAAAATTACAACACGTTTTCTTGTTCTTGGAATGAAATTTGGGCCTAGTGCAGCCAAAAATTGTAGTTTTCCACATTTATATAAAGCAGGTAATCTGAACCTAATACTATATACAACTTTTAAGCTATTTATTGTTAAAATATTGCCATTTTAACGTCAAGTAAATTCTACACCAGACCATAGACAGTGTGAAAATCACACGGCCATCGCCAGGAATCGAACCTTTATCGAGGTGGTCGTAGCTCTTGCCACTCTGCTACGAAAGATGCCATAGTAAAATTATTTTTTAGTTTTATATAAATGACGCGTTTTTCCTTGGTGAGGTATATTACCAAACAAAAATTTATCAGTTTTATTCCGTATGTTCTCCATCGACAGGTTAAGGTTTTATGCCATATTCTAGGTAGGTACAGAAGGCGGCAGCAAGCTTTCTAAACTGATCTTCAATAGAATATCAAATAATACAAATCGATTTGAATAAACATGAGTGTACTTAGTATTTTTACATCACTTGTTTCGGTTGTAATTATTTGTAGTTTTATTTATTTAAATGTGAAGCCACATTACAAAGTGAAGGCGAATATAGAAGAAAAATATAAATTGATTTTTTATAACTTAAATGCATGAAACGATATAAAAAGTAATGGTAAACAAATTTATAAAAAATATATGTGCTATTTAAAATATAAGAAACGAATGCAGTACGAATGATGGTGTTATGAACAAAATAATGAAAAGATAATTAAGATGGTTTGGACACATGGAAAGAATGAATGAATAAATAATGATAAAAAAAGTGTATGTTAACGATGTAAATGGAACTAGAAATAAAGGAAGACCGAGAAAAACGTGGCATGATCCAATAAATCAAATATTGAATGTCGGCCACGTGAGGAGTCAGAGAAATCGACGCGTGTGCATGACACGATGTATGAATCTTGAGGAAGCGAGAAAAATATGTCAGGAAATAAAAGTGTGACAGTACATTATTTCTGCCTACCCCTTTGAGGAGACGGCGTGATGGTTAGATAGTTAGTTATATGTGTTATTTGGATGATTTATTTGTCTCATAAAAAAGAAGAAAAAATTAAGTACAAGAGCTCAATAAAAGTCGACAAACAACGGTTAGTTCATAAATAACCTATTTAATATTTCGTATTAAAGTAAGTTATAATAATAAAAGATTACTGCAAACTTTTACGTCTCAAAGATACCAGGAAATTCAGTTATTTTTTTTACTGGTACGCGTAGTCTAAAAAATAAAAAAATATCGTAAATACGCCTTGAAAGATATTTTACGAGCCGGAGCAAAACGTCAGGAACATATGACTTAACCATGTCAAGCTCTAAAGGAATTCTTTGAAACCAGAGGAAATCACTTTACTAGCGGGGAAATCTTTTTTAACGGCGGCGTTCGGCTCTTAATATTTTATTTACCGAAGATTAAGTGCTTTCCCCTAGGAATTATTAACAAAATCCACAATCCACATAGTGTTGCTGTTTGTATCGTTTCATTACTTTTTTAGGCACCTATTAAACTTTTAAAAACGTTCCCATATAAAGAAAGAAGGTAATACTCTTTTTATCGAGGCATTGGGAAATGTTAAGAAAACGTAGTAAAATATTTTACGCTTTAAACATTCTTAAGCTTATAGATATAATATTATAAAACACTTCGTATTTAACCATAGTATATACAAATACAAAATGTTTTATTATTTTTAACTATAAGTTTAAAATGTCTAACCTCAAAGTGAGAATACGATTTATAGCAAGGTATGAATATATTAGACATGTGTGCGACATGCGCGCTTGTCGTATTTTCCGACTTCGAATTTTGTTCCCTTTTAATAATTTATTAATTGGTCAAACCATGCTTTCCTTGGACTTCCACGGCTACTCTTTCCATTTACACTGCTTGTACCCAAAATTTTAATATTTAAATTTATTTATAATGCGATTTTCTGACTTAAGTTTTATTTTATTTCGTCGTTCAGTATTATATCACATAACGCTTTCCAAACGTTCTTCTAAGTTATCTCGTTTCTTTGGCATTTTTTCCATATATGAGGCTTCGTACTAGGACTCTGTACTCTATTTGTACTTATTACCTATTTTAGTTCAAACATTCAAATGTATGCTGAGGACAACGGAAATGATAAAAGATATTGGGAAGACCCTTATGATCGTGTAAGTATACGAGAGATTTATGAGTTTTAAAGTGTGGTTAGATATAGGCGACAACGCCAACGATATTGTTAGCAATATGTCATAGCAATATGTCATTGAGTTCAGTATCACAGAAAGAGAATCCTGTAGTAACAGTAGTTACAGTCATTTAAGTCTACAACTACTGAAAGAAGATGAACAACGGATTTAAAATAAACAATTTGATTATGAACAAAGATAATCGAATATTTTAAATACAAAGTTTATTTTTTATTTTATTTTATTTTATTTTTCTTGTATACACCAGGTCGCTTAAACCCAACTACTGTGTAAACATTATTTTTAGCTATTATATTGATGATCCACATGATATGTGATTGGTAGCCAATCTATCGCCATTTTATTGTCACGTGAATTCTACACCAGACCAAAGACAATGTGACAATCACACTGCCATCGCCGGGAATCGAACTCGGGACCTTCGGTATGGAAGTCAGAGCTTCTTACCACTCTGCCACGAAGGTCATCGAATTTTCAACACCGAATCATATAAATTAACACGAAGAAATCTTGTGAGCAGAATATTTAGCATTGTTGAATCAAAAAAGGTTTTAAGAATCTAATAAGATAAATAAATTAATATCCGTTTGATATAGAAAATAAATTATTATACATATATGTGTGTATGCATGAATAACCTCTTCGTGTTCTTGTACCGACCCTTATGTATGGAAGCGGAGCATGGAACTGGTAAAGAATGATGAAAGTAGAATAAATGCAGTAGAAATGAGATCTCTTAGACGAATGTGTGGATACTCCGCGTATGATAGAGTGTCAAATGAAAATATTAGAAGTGAATGCGGTGCGAATGATGGTGTTATGAACAAAATAATTAAAGGATCATTTAAACGGTTTGGACATATGGAAATAATGAATGAAGAAATAATAAGGAACCAGAAATAGAGGAAAACCGAGGAAAACGTGGCACGATCAAAAAAATCAAATATTGAATGTCGGCCATGTGAGGAGTCAGAGAAATCGACGCGCGTGCATGAGGAAGAGTGGATAGAAAAGTGTGGCTGTCCTTCACCTATGCCTACGCCTACGGAAACTTCGTGATGTTTAGTGATATCTTATGACAACTCACCTCGAGTGATTTTTAGAGACAATACGCAAACAAATTCAGTTGGCACAGACTCTTGTAGCGCGTATCCTTCGCGTGTTTGACCAGACCGGTGGTCGATTCTTCTGCACACTACCCCTTCGGGGAGACGGCGTGATGGTTAGTTAGTTTGTTAGTTAGTTGGAAATCATTAATTCTGCATACGGTTACTCAGTGAAAGAATTATTCTAGTATATATGTACATATGTTGGTACTGTGCGATTTATTTCATTTGGTGGGAGCATGACTGGATTGATAACGAGTAGACGCTCACTGCGGACCGGTAGCTGAGCGGAAGCAAAGAGGAAAGCGTCGCTGAAAGCAAAGAGGCTGAACAACTTACAGGTATATTATAATTACAGACTTCAAACGTTTAGTAATACCTTTTCGGCAAGACCGGAATGGACCTGGTTCAAAGAAATCGCAATTTATTTGGGTGATCTTTAAGTTATCCGATTTTCGTCACATGTTATCCGAGATGCTTAAAATTGGAAAAAGAACGCCGTTTTGTATAAATCTTTATACTATATACTACCATAAAACTATAATCAAAATTTTATACTCGAAAAGGAGATTCGATTAAATAATTGATTAAGAAAACCGCTTAAACATTGAGGATGTTTATAATTAAATTTTCAATAATTTAACTGTAATTAATCCAAAAAAGGACGTCTGTTTCCTAGAAACTTTATTGTATTTTATATGAATGATATAATTCACCTTGCTTACGCGAAATTAATCAAAATAATGAAAGGAAAGTTGAGATGGTTTGGACACATGAAAATATTAAATGAAGAATGGTAAAAAAGTATACGTTAACGATGTAATGGAATTAGAGACCGAGGAAAACCTGTTAGTTTTTGTTTATGAATATTCATGTATTTTTTTCAAAGTTCATTAAAATTAAATCTGAAGAATTTGTAGAAAATTTACTGTCTTTCGCTTTTGTGAAGTTTAAAAAAAGCTTCCACTTTTGCTTTCAAACAAATCAATAAAAGCTAAGTGTATCAATTGTTCAAATATAAAATCAATTTAATCACAAAATTTATTTAAGTTTAAAGTATTGTAAGTTATTTGGGGTCCATTTTTTAGTATAATAATATACAAAATAATATGGATTTATATCTGAAAATTGTCAGTCCATATACCTATTTGAGAATAGTATTTTGTATCGAAAAAAATATATATTAAAACACTTTGCATAGAACCATTTTATTTTGAGTAAGGAGCATTAACCGGTTTCACTCTGTAACGAGCCTAGTCAGAGGTTTACACAAACTAAACATTAAATACATAGTTGAGAGTTATGGTGAAGTTAGGGGGAGGTGGCCAAAATATAAGGAGTAAGGGAAAGAAATGGATATACATAATTCAATTTTAATTGTATAATAGTTGAGTGAGGGGGAGGGGTAAGCCTAATGACATCTACAGGGCGGATATGGTAATATGGAAACATATTTAAAATGAGGCTATAAGTTAAATTGGTTTAATATTTTCAAAATTGGGGCATTACAATTCATGGATTATTTCATTTATTTGTTTTATTTCTAATGCCCTGATAAAGCTCGTTACAAAGTGAAACCGGTTGGCGCTCCTTACTCAAAATAAAGTATTTTTATAAGAATTGTTTTATTTAATTTTTAAATTTGTCAAACCACCAAGTATTGGCTTCATATCAAAGTTTTATTGTATATAGCTTAATCTCTAAAAATGAACATGGAAAGTTGCTTTGTGCAGCGTGGAAAGTAGCGCGAACTGATTTTCTGGGTTAAATATTATAATATAATTATCTTTTTCTCCCATTTATCGATAAGTTTAATTAATTTAATAATAAAATATGATTCTATTAAAATTTGCTTTTCATAATTATTTAAAATAAAAGCTAAATGAAAGTTAAATAAAAGTAAATAATAAATTAAATAAATTAATGAAATATCTGTATAAATTATATTCATTTCAAAGTTAGAATTCGTATCTTGACATAAGGGGAAAATTATGTAATTCAAATATGACTTTCGTTCTTTTATAAGTTCCGTATGAGAGAACTAATTAAAGGGGTGTTGATTCCAATTATTAGAGGACTCCTACCGCCTTCTGTATTCCGGGAGATTAGACTGGGTTATTAGAGGGATTGTCGATATTAATTCATGCCGAATGAATTCATAATCATCACCCTTATTACATCATTCATCAAATCAGCATTGGATAGGTACTTTGTCATGTAATGTAATTAAATTGAACTAATTAAGAGCGTCTCCCATGTAGTATTTATCAGTCCAATTTGTCAGAATATCAACGCTTCATTATTGACTGATGACGTAAGCCATTAATGTCAATATTTGAAGATTCAAATGTCCTTTGATTTATTTAAGTACTTTTATACTTGAAAGTACGAAATTAATTCTCGAGTGGATTTCTTATAAGTCCTATCAAATCGAGAGATTATGACTGTGAGTGTGCTTATTTTATGAAACTCCAACGCACCAAAAATGCTCTAATTCTTAGGAAAGATGGCGCTCAAAAAAAGTAACAGGGACTTTGTCGAGTAAAAGTCTATTGTCTAAAAAAACTGACATCACTCGCTGTGTTTCGTCTCCGTAATGCGTACAAAATACAACCATTTCACTGAATAATTATAATTAAAGCACTTCTGCAGTCTTCAATGTTCATGAATATTGTTTATTAGTGAAATATTCACGGAAGTGAAGATTTTCTTTTCTTCCAATACTTGGTTTATTACTCGTAATTGTTATCAGTAATAAGGTTTAACTTAATTGTAAATCTTTTTTTCCACGCATCATAAAATTCGATAATCACAATACACAATTATTCTCGTTCTCTTTATTCAAAATACTCTGGTAATCTTGCTCATTTATATTATAAAAATACTTTAAAAATAACTACATTTATAAACAATTATTACAATTGTTACAGAAGGGATTTTTTGTGTCAATACTAAAGCTCGAAAGTGTCATATTTAGGTAATCTAGTCAGGGGAGAAAAATACGAAATATTAAATCTGATAATTGAGTGCAACGGACTAAATAGAGGGTTGACGAGGAAGAAAATCTCCTGACTCCACAACATAAGGAACTAAAAAAACTACAAAAAAAAAAACGCCGAGGAGCTGTTTTGAGCGGGACTAAAAGGCATACTTTCAAGTTATAGTCAACGCCGGGAGGACCTAATTTACAATGAATTTTACAACGAAGACCTTCGTAACCGAGTAGCAACTACTATGACTGCCACACCAAATGTCCCGAGTTCGATTTGCGTCGGTGGTAGTGTGTTTGTCATGCTGTCTTTGGTCTGGTGTAGAATTCACCTGACAATAAAATGGAAATAGATTAAGTACCTATCACATGTTACGATAATCAATATGATAGTTATACACTTTACATCCACCTGGCTCGCGCTGTAATGATGTGAAAAGCAATTCAATAAAACACTTATTTATTATTACTATTAATACATTATTAGTAATAATTAAATGGAAATTTTATATAATATATTGAATGAAACACAAAATAAGGGGATCAGTGTTTGTACCTTATATTTATATTGGAACTGGCAAAAGATGGATGAAAGTAGAATTAATAGATAGATACTTTGTGTATGATAGAGTGTCGAATGAAAATATATGAAGTGAATGCGGTGCGAATGATGGTGTTATAAACAAAATAATGAAAGAATCATTAAGATGGTTTGGACATATGAGAAGAATGAATGAAGAAAGAATGGTAAAAAATTATATGTTAACGATGTAAATGGAACAAGAAATAGAGGAAGACCAAGGAAAACGTGGCACGGTCAGTTAAATTAAATATGGAATGTCGGCCACGTGAGGAGTCAGAGAAATCGACTCGTGTATATGACACGATGTATTAATGTTGAAGAATCGAGAGAAATCAGGAAAAAAAAAGTGTGGCAGTCCATTCTTTCTGGCTAACCCTTCGGGGAGACGGCGTGATGGATAGTTAGTTAGTAAGTTTTTTCATACTTAAAATGGAACCTTCGACATCTTAATTATTACTATTAACAATATTATTCATTGTATTTCCACGCATTCTTCTCAGTGATCTAATTACAATGTCAATTATCCTATGTTACTTCCATTCTTCTTCAACCAGTTAAAAACTTCATTTTTATACTAAAGGATTGTACTAGAACTATATTATATACTGTCATCATTGTTTTAATCGATGTATGTTTCTATATATTTCCATATATTATGTATGTATGATCTTATTTTGAAATCTGATTTACGTCCCGTATAATTAATAATACCAAAGATGAATTGTCTTGATTGGCGTATTTTTTTGTTATTTGTGGTTTATTAGACAAACAACATCAAGGGCTGTTTGCATAATATTGTTTTGCTGCGTACAATATAATAAAATATTTAGATATAAATCAATTAAAACAGACTTTTCTTATGAATCCGCTTCTATACATATTTGACGTTATCAAATCAGTTGATTTAATCAACAGATATTACAACAAGTAATTGCGTAGATTTTCACGGTTGGCAGTAATATGTTTGAGGTGTTTTGGGTAACACCGTGTGATAACTCCTTCTCGACCGACGTTTCGGAGATCGTTGCAGTCTTCATTAATTGTCACCACACCGCGATTGTGCAATAAAACTAGGCTCGCTTTAAAAAAAGTAATTCCAAACGTCATTGAAGTTACGATTCTTAATTGCAATTTGATTGATGCAAAGTATTCATCGACATGCTATTTCATTTCAAACAATTGCAGTTTCCCATTCACCTTCCATTCCCATTGAGCATCCACAAGGTATAAGGTTAATCGCTTTAAATGTGTGGATTGAATCTGACAAATTCATACTTGTAACATGAGCAAGTAAATGTTTTATATTCACGAGAAGAACAGCCGAAAAAAAACAGAAGAGGAAATACTAAAAATATTGTATACTCCAAAGCACTTTTTCAAATGTGATTTACGAAACAAACAAAAAAAATCATTCCCATTTATTTGTTGCAAATCAAATCAAATCAAATCAAATCAGTTTATTTACTCAAAACACATTACAAACAGCATAAATGTTTAAGGCAAATGTGTCTGTTTTCTTCTTCAAACAAATAACAATAATATTTGAAAAAGACATTGCAACGCATGCCGGGCATTAACTTTTATTTAATATATATAATAAAACTTTGATATTGTTACAAATTAAATTATTTTTGGAAGGATAATTAAGATGGTTTGGACACATGGAAAGAGCGAATAAAATAATAAAGAGTAAATGAAGTAATTATCGATCTAAATGGAACTAGAAATAGTGGACGACCGAAGAAAACGTGGTACCATAAAATAAATCAAAGATTCAGGAGTTGGAGAATCTACGTGCGTACATGACACGATTTCGGAGAGACGGCGTGATGGTCAGTTAATTTTTTACGTTTCTCAAATAAACACTGGAATTCTAAAGTGTTAATGGTGTAACCCTCAATATAGTAACATTAATTAGTTTTTATAATAATTAATGTGTTGTTAAAAATAGTATCGTATCAACACAGGGATTTTAAGGCGTATGAATAATAAAACGTACGTGGCTTCTTAAAATAACACTTAAATTTGAAGTAAAACTAATTTCCTTACTTGGTTCTAGCGTACAAGCTCTCGCTAAATTATTAATTTACACTATTCATCAAATTAACCGCCACTAATAAGCGAGTTGTATTGAAAACGTGGGGTTTATCATTAACGTAATGAAATTATAAAGCCTGCTGCTCACTCGACTAACTCTATTCCGGCATAGCAAGTAAACGCCTACCGAATGAATGCGTAAATCTACCTCAGTGATTTACAGTTATTCGAGTTCTGATTACGAATACATTTGTTTACCAATGTGTTCCAGCGACAACACGTGAAATTGTTTTGCGAAAAAAAATCTTACTATTTGAAAAGCCAGTAGACTTGTGATTTTATAATTATTATTGTGCATTGATTATGTACCACTTAATAAGAGCACGAAAATGAAGAATACACCATTAAAACAGGAAACATAAAGAGCTCTAGATCAAAATATAAATTGGATTTTTTTAGGTAATAAGATAATAAGGTTTTTTTAGGTATGAGATCTCTTAGACGAATGTGTGGATATTCTGTGTATGATAGAGTGTCGAATGAAAATATAAGAAGTGAATGCGGTGCGAATGATGGTGTCATGAACAAAATAATGAAAGGATCATTAAGATGGTTTGGACATATGGAAAGAATGAATGAAGAAAGAATGGTAAAAATTATATGTTAATGATGTAAATGGAACCAGAAATAGAGGAAGACCGAGGAAAACGTGGCACGATCAAATAAATCAAATATTGAGTGTCGGCCATGTGAGGAGTCAGAGAAATCGACGCGCGTGCATGACACGATGTATGAATGTTGAGGAAGCGAGAGAAATATGTCAGGAAAGAAAGGTGTGGCAGTCCATTATTTCTGCCTACCCCTTCGGGGAGACGGCGTGATGGTTAGTTAGTTAGTTAGTTAGGTAATAAGAACATAACGATAGCTTGTAAACAAACATAGACTTTTTAAGGATTAATTGTATCTCAATAGAGACGAAGATGTACATTTTTTTGGAAACATAATATGGTAGTCAAGGCGTTTACAGGTTTACACTAGCTAGTGTAGATTGACCTACAAACAGTGAAGTTATTAAAAAAATAGTAACATATTATACAAGTTCCAAAAAATTGTCAGACGTGGTGGTCGTAAGAAGGGCGGAATGGGGAATGTTGTTTACATAAAGTGATCGCTTAACCCAACCAATGACAGGTCATAAGTTCTGTAAACGCCTCGACTACCATGTTCTGTTTCCAAAAAAAATTTCATCTTCGTCCCTATTGAGATACAATTAATACTTAAAAAAGATAAAAATACTTATTATTTTGGCAAATTTTTTTCTTTTTTTTTTACGAACCGCCGATGCGCCGTTCAGGATACCTATTTACGCCGTGTGTACACATAAATTTTCGTGTCACCATTGTCGTGTGTTGACGGAAACTAATTTGAATGTTTAGCATTCAGATATCCACGTTAAAATATTGCACAGTTTGATTATCGTGCCCTAATGAATTTTCTTCGGTGTCTCACTGCTGAGTGATAAACTGCAAATGACAATAATGAACAACGTGGCATTTAATGAAATGTCACATTCATTGTAAATTGAAGAGAAGAATAAGAATATTAATATGAGAGAGAGAGAAGATTATTTTTTATTTCATATGAATATTTCTCATTTCTTTTTCTTTTAGCTATTTCCCATTATTTGGGATCAGCTCTCCTAATATTGCTCCGTCAAGCTTCGCGATCCTGGCTTTATCCCACTGCATTCCTCTTGGGCATACTGGGGACCAATAGTTTGCAGACAAGAAGAGATAAGAACACACTTACCCATTTCTTCAGACTTATCAGGGGATTCTTTGAGAAGTCCGTTATCTTGGAGGCTATCCATCTTTATGTTCCAGCGATCCAGTATCTTCGACAGCGTCAGCATAGACTGTTTTATTTTCCAGCATGCAAAACTGACCTGCCTCTAGTGATGCCGGTGAGCAAACAAACTGCTGAACATGATTGCTTCGGTGATCGACCTCTTTCATATTCGTGAAAGTACTCTTGACTTTGGAGAGTATTATATATTCCAAATGTCGATCCATCTCTCATGCGTTCCTGGTATTATATTTTTTTTATGTTTTACCTGTTCTCAATAGATGCCTCAAACTATAATTGTTATTTGTAATATTTTTTGAGAAAATAAATTGATTTGATTTGATTTGATTTGATCATCTAGCAGTCCAGTCGCAGGACCCTCAGGTCATTCCTGACTGTGGATATCCACGTTGCAGCAGGCCGACCCGGTCTTCCATATTCTAGTTGCAGGTTTCTGAGGATAACATATTCATTGTCTCTCTTATTGACATGGGCGTTCCGTATCAGACGACGATTCCTGGCTTTATCCGCTATGGGTGCGACTTTAGGCTTCTACTCGTGAAATTTACGATTTTTTTAATGATATAAAAACAACGCATTGGTAAATTCGATTCTTTCTTTGTACATTACATTAAAATATTATAGTCATTACATATATAATTCCGTAAAACTTTTTAAGTTAACCATAACATGGCAAAAAATAGAGTAGGTATTGGTGCTTAGTGCTTTAAATTTGTTTTTATTGATATTGTTTTAGACCAATTTAATCAAATTAACCAAAACAATTCACTTATACACGAAATATCTCCAAATTTACGGGAGGACCACATGAACCAAATCAATTTTTCAAAATCAAAACCAGTATTAATTAAAAAAAAACGGTGGATACGAGGAACATAAATTAAAAAGACAATATGTGCATGATCTAAAAAGAACATTTTGTGTTAAATTATTTTTATTTATTTTATTTTTTATATCATTTTATATCATTGTATTTAAGATTTATTTTGTCGATGTTGGACGATCGAAGTGTGCGCGGGAGATACCTATTGGTGGCGGTGAGGTTCGCAACCCATCACACCGCGTCTCCCGCGGGGCGAAAAGAGAAGGATGGAGTGCCGCATCGGTTAAAGTGTGACAGTCCATTCTTTCTGCCTACCCCTTCGGGGAGACGGCATGATGCTTAGTTAGTTAGTTTAGTTAGTTTTAGACCAACAACTGGTTCTTTTTTTAAATAAATCTTTTATAACAAGGACCAAAATTGTGTAGCATTATATAGGTGAGCATTAAATAGCTATGTACTCGTATGTTTAAGATAAATTGAATGCATTATCGCCTGATATTTTGCAGAAGAGTGAAGATAGTATTCTGTATAAAAACACATCCTGAAATCCAATCTTATCGTTGTCAACAAACGAGTCTCTACTTGAATGGCGGCAACTCTCAAAAATAGATTTCTGAGGTGGCATTTTAATACAAACATAGTATTATAGTCTGCTTGTGAATAACAAGATAAAACGTTTACACCATATATTGAATCTGAAACTGAAGCCAACAATTAAAAATCAAATTCGTGTTTACATGTCGATTTTCCAATATGGTCTTAATGCATTAAAATTTATGTGATAGGTAAAAAAAGTCTGACATTCTAACATGAAAGTCCTATCATGACATATGGGATCGAGTGCAGGGCGGACACCACAATCACAAAAAAGCGCGCTCAGAGTATGAGAAATGATGACGCTTCGATGTAAATCTGGCATATGCATACGTCGAACATTTTTCTTCTTAAACATATGGAACCTGCTTATTTTCAAAAGCTTCTTTAATTTCCCATTTTCTACAAATAAATTATTGTTTAATACATTAAGATAAAATGTATTTTTAAGAGAGGAAATAAAATAAGAGATTCAATTCATTTTTAAGAAATCGTTTAAAAAATTCCTGTAAACAAACGAACAATGGAACAAAGTTATTAAAACGATAGCATTTATGTGGGGGCATAAAATGCCATTTTATTTACAAAATCGCAGGCAGGGAGTTTTTTTGGATGTATGGTAAGCTTGCCAATAATTGAACGCGTTTGTAAAGCGGTTACATTTCTAAGTTGATCTTGTTTCACGCGAACTGCGAATTTTGTGAAGAGCTGTATTGTTGTGTTTGTGAACCGTGTTTGTGAAGTGGGGAGTCCGCGATCAGCCCCATGCATACAAGTGTAACCCCTTTTACAATTTAGTCAACATGAAACCGCTAAACAGTGAGTTATTGGATGGTCAAAATCCCGTCTCCCACTTGGGGCTAAAATGTTATATGGCTGGATGTGAAATAATAATAATATTTTGAACAAGTGGCAGACAAAATTACTTGGCAGTTGAAATTATAAATAAATTGAAAATAATTTTATTATTATACTTCAATACAGCTTGATTTTATTACTTCAATACAGCTCTGTAATTTTACTAACAAACTAACCATCACGCCGTCTCCCAAAGGGGTAGGTAGAAAGAATGGACTGCCACACTTTTCTTTCCTGACATATTACTCTCGCTTCCTCAACATTCATACAAAGTGTCATGCACGCGCGTCGATTTCTCTGACTCCTCACATGGCCGACATTCAATATTTGATTTATTTGATCGTGCCACGTTTTCCTGGGCCTCTATTTCTGATTCCATTTACATTGTTCACGTATATTTTTTTAACCATTCTTTTTTCATTCATTCTTTCCATAATTGATTATCAAATGTGATTTTACCAAATGTGTAAAAATAAAAAGTTTTAAATTTGATAATAAATTGACATATTGGAATTTAATTTTAATGATTTTAATACTGATGAAGGACGTGTTCAGCCCGAAAAATATTTGTGAAAAGTGCAAAAATATATGATGAAAACAGTAAATAAAATATTAATCCAGATAAATGGTTTTATAGAATAATGTACAATTTAAAAAGCAAAAATAATAATTTACTATTTCAAACACTAAATAAACTCATATGACCATAAATATTATAAAAAGATTGCCCATTCTTTGAATGTTTGTAATTTTTTTTGTATGAATTGTTTTTGATTAGCTAGGGCCATATTAATTTATTGCAGATACCCTAGCAAGGCAAATCAAGTCAGATTATATTTTAAATAAATGACGTTTTCTTTAATATTTAATATTAAATAATGCATTTTACATAGTAAATCGGGAAATAATTAATAAATAATTCAATTATAATAAAAATACATGTTTCAATTTCTCAATTTGAAAATGATTCAGTAAAGCAAAACATATTCTATTTTTGCACTTCATGAAACTTTTGAGAGACTTTTGACAGATTTGACTTACCATATATACATTTGATTTAAAAGAGATAAATATAATATAAGATAGGAGAGCTTATGATCTGAATCGATATAAAATGGTAACATGAAATTAATAAACTAACTAACCATCACGCTGTCTCCCACCATTCATTAATCGTGTCATGCAAGCACGTCGATTTTTCCGACTTCTTATGTGGCTGCTGTTTAATATTTTATTTATTTGATTATGACACGCTTTTATGCATTTATATTTTATCTAATTTTATTTCATTTATATTTTATCTCTATTCGTTATAAGAGAACAAAATGTTTAATCAATGTTTTAAAAAAAACATTTTGCTTTAATAATTTTTTTTCTTTTTATTCACTGAGAGTGTCGCGACGGCTGTTTCGCCAACCGATGTAGGTATCATCGGGTGTTACAATACACGTTTATAGATGTAACAATAAAATAAACAGTTTATTGTAACACCTGATGATGCCATTATTGGTTGGCGAAACGTCGCGACACTCTCAGTGAATAACATAAAATTGTAATATTATATTATAAAAGTGTTTTAAATTTAAACAGTAATAATGTTGAAGTATCATAATGTTTTGGCCAAAACAATGGACTTTTTAAATATTTTTTCGATTTGCCATGATCATTCAGTAAAAGAGTACAAGTATCGGAGTGGAAAATGTCGCGTTGTATCAAGAGCAGGAAGTCCAGTTTACGCGCGGTTAAAAGTTCACACGTTATCACCTCGATGAAAATCTCTCTATTCTACGTAATTTGTGGTTAACGCTTCGAATAACTTATAATTTTCCTGAAACTAGCAGAACACTCTTAAACTTCTATGATTCAATTAACTATGTAGCAGTATGCAAGTGATTCAGATAATCAAATTAAATCAGTTTATTTACTCAAAAGACATTACAAACAGCATAAATGTTTAGGGCATCTTTTGAGTACAGGTAAAATATTATATACATCAACATAATACCAGGAACGCATTAGAGATGGTTCGACATTAGGAAGACAAGATGCTTTCTAAAATCGAGAGTATTTGTCCCCTGAACGTACTTTCACTAATATGAAAGACGTCGATGTTCAAAAAGACCGCGTTCAGCAGACTTATTGCTCTTCCCACCGGTCTCACCAGAGTTGCTGTCGCTGTTGGAGAAATCTATCGGCGACAAAAAGACCCACATTCTTCAGTACGGCCGAGTTCTCGAAATATCCCCTGATTGATCTAAAGAAATGGGTTATTAGATGCCCATCTCTTCGAAGCTGTAGAGAATCGGTTCCGAGCATTCCCAAATGAAATGCCGTGGGATATAGCCACGAGTAACTACCATAATTTCTCATATAGAGATACTTCAGAATTTTTTTCTGAACCCTCTCCAGCAAAACAGAATATCTCGCCTCCTGAGATATTCCGTAATGATAATAAAAAAAATATACAGGTTTGATTAATCCTAACCACATACTTGTTTGGGAAATCTGATAAAATAGTGTTTTTAGTGATTTTATTCAGATTTAGAGTTTTATATTTTTTCTCTAGTACTTAGGTATCTAAACTGCTTTGCCACGTTGCCCTCTTGCCGATTTTTTCTGTTTTCTGTAGACACCTGCCATTGTAATATTTGTTTTCAAATTTAACTATAACTTCCAGTTTGTTTTTGAAGCTGACACAGAGCTTTTCACTTTGATAGGGCTTACTGTAGAAAATTTACATATTTTAAGTTTTTAGTTTTAATATATAATACATTTGTTTATTTAAATGAAACAAATTCAAGCCGATTTTTTTACTATTCATAAAATAATTACACAAAAAAACAATGTTTTAATGGGAGGGACAATTTTATGAAATATTAACAACTATATTAAATAATGAATGATATTGTCTGTGAGGCGGATTATTACTTTGCGGGTATCGAAAATTTAAGTGACGACCTCCCTAAATGCCCATTTACGTCTCATGGACTCCAATTTTTTTTCATTGACGTAGACCCCTTGCAAGTCTATATCGACCCCTGGGTGTTTGGAATCACTGCTCTAGTAAGTTCTCGTGTCTGTACTAGATATACTCGATTTCGAATCCAATTTGATCATTAATATTATTAATATGTTATAATTTAAATAAGAAAAAAATAAAATAAATTCAAAAGGTTAGAATAAAACCATTGATAAAACAGCAAAACAAAGAAACATAGAATACTACCATCGCAAGAAGTAATCAACTTAGAATTTAGACCAATAGGTTTCTAGAGCAGTGCGGAATCTCAGCATTCAATTTGCCACTGATTTTAATTTATTACCTGCCAAAGACAGATCAGGCGCCATTTCCACGATTTCTGAGAGAAGTTCCACAAGTTCCGGATGTACGAGAAACAATAAAACATTCGGATCTTTCTTCTTCAGCAAACAAGAAGTAAAGTTTGGGAGTGTTGTTTAAAGGCGTGGAAGTCTTCTGCCAAGTGATGTGGAAGAGATTTAAGACAATCATAACTCGAATCGCCCAGTAAATATTTTGACGAAGAATTACTGTTTTACTACCAAACTTCGCTCACGTTGTAAAAGTCTGCTAATAATTTTGATATGGTAAATAAATTTATTTTAAACAATATTATGATTTATAAAGTAACAAAAATTTAACAAATTCGTTTTTATGAAATATGATATAACTATTATTTATAATATATTTCTTCAATATTATTTTAAAGATCTTACTGATATTGGTTTGTTTTAAGTGCCTTATTACAGCCAATTTAAAAAAAAACAGTAAATACGTGGAACATAAATTAAATAGACAATATGTGCACCATCTAAAAATAACATTTTGTGTTAAATTATTTTTATTTTGTTTTTTTATTTTATATAATTGTATTTAATATTATTTGTTTCAGATTTATTTTGTGGATGTTTGAAGATCGAAGTGTGCGCGGTAGATGCCTATTGGTGGCGATGAGGTTCACAATCCATCACACCGCGTCTCCCACGGGGTGAAAAGAGAAGGAAGGAGTGCCGCATCGGTTAAAGTGTGACAGTCCAGTATTTCTGCCTACCCTTTCGGGGAGACGGCGTGATGGTTAGCTAGTTAGTTTGTTTATATAATCATTAATTCAGAAATAAATTACTCTTAGCAATGAAAATTATTATGGATACGACATGATAAAATTATATATCTTTGATGTATTTTAATTAAACATATCCGTTGCGCTCTATAAAATATTTTAAAATCAATATTTTTAAGATGATAACTCAATTTCGTAAACTAGCTCCTATATTACATAACAAAAATATTGAAAGAACAAAGATCTGGGTTAGCCAGGAGACCGGGTGGAAGATAAGCCAACCAGGGCGAAGAAAGTTGATGTAATTTAAGTAAAAGTGTTACCAGCCATAAATTATTAATAGAAGATGGAAGAAACAGAAAGACGAACAAATTTGAATAATTGATTTAAATTTTCTCTTCTTGGGTAAAATATGGAGAACCCAAAATTCACGAGAATATCTCAAATTATCGTTTACAAATTTCATCGAGAAATTTTAGTGAGGGCAAATTTGATTTTTGCGTCCGTTTATTTGAATTCGGAACCCTGTTTTTTTTGTTAATCCTGTTATGCACATTTTTTTAAATAAATTTAATATCTTCTTCTTTTGTTTTTTCTTAGTAAATGCCATTTGGCCTGTTTTATAAGAGGACGTGGCCATCTGCGAGGTTGATTCCCAGCTTTTGATCCACAAATTTGTTAACGAAGAAATTATGTATACAAACGGATTTATAGTTTTTATACAAAAAAAAATTAAATAAGGGTAAGTCATCTAAATTGATACATATTTATGGTTCATCCCCAATTTCTAAAAAATACATTATGTATTATTGTGTGAGTAGGTGTCACCTTTCGGGTAATAAAAAAATATTCTTAAACGAAAGTTCGAAAATTTCAATTATTCGCAGATTTGCTTCGAGTACCTACCTACCTTAGAAATTGAGTTCAAATCGCTCAGGCGGCTTTGCTGTCATAACATATTCACTTCCTGGAACGGCGTGGAAGAAATACACCCAAAAATAACAGGGCAACTCGATGCATGAATAATAATTTATCCAGGAATGAAGTTCAATATAACTGTGGAAATTTGTTTCTCAACAGAAAAAGTTGCGGTTTAATTATCAGTGATTGAGAGGAGAACATTAATAGGTTCTCCCAATTTACATTCAAATAATTTGGAGCCGATGAGGCCTTAATCAAAGATAAATGTTCTACTGCTAAATTGGTGATCATTGACTTTTAAAAATCATATTAGTACAAAAAAATATTTTACATAAATCTCTGGCAAACACGCTATATAAATATATAATTTGAAGCTTTGATGCGAAGCCATTACTTGGTGGTTTGACATTTTTATAATTAAAATTAATAACTTTTTTACTAAGTATAAACCAATTTATTTGTGTAGCACTAACCGGTTTCACTCTGTAGCGAGCTTCTTCGGGGCTATACATAAACAGTTTGAATTTTTGTGAATTAAAACACTGATTTTTCAACTTTTGAGTTTATTTTTTTAGACATGTTTCGAAAGTTTACATCTTCATCATCGGGAGAACGATATAAATTAAGTTAGTTAATTATATTCTTTTGTTTTTGAAAATTTGGTTTGGTTCATGTGGTGCTCCTGTTAATTTGGAGATATTTCGCGTATAAGTGAATTGTTTTGGTCAATTTAACTGTTGCCGCACTTTATAATAGTTAATTGTGACACGTAATACGTTTGTACTGTTTTGCTGTTAAAATTTTATTAGTTTTATCGTTTTTATAAAGAATTTTAACAGGTGTAAAAATAAATTTTTCATTTGTTCCAGTGACAATTTGAATAATTCCTTCAATATTATTTCAATGTTCTTGCTGGTTAAGTGCCTTATTACAGCTAATTTAAAAAAAACGGTGGATACGTTGAACATAAATTAAATAAACACAAAAGTCCGGATCGTCCATGTCAACATGTGCAACATCGAAAAAAACATTATGTGTTATTACATTATGTGCTAAATTTAAAAAAAAAAACGGCGGATTCGTGGAACATATATTAAATAGACAATATGTGCACCATCTAAAAAGAACATTTTGTGTTAAATTATTTTTATTTTGTTATTTTATTTTATATCATTGTATTTTATATTATTTATTTTGTGGGTGTTGCACGATCGAAGTGTGCGCGGGAGATGCCTATTGGTGGCGATGAGGTTCGCAACCGAGAAGAGAAGGATGGAGTGCCGCATCAGTAAAAGTGTGACAGTCCATTCTTTCTGCCTACCCTTTCAGGGAGATGGCGTGATGGTTAGTTAGTTAGTTAGTTAGTTAGTTAGTTATTTTATATCGTTCTCCCGATGATGAAGGTGTAAATCTTCGAAACATGTCGAGAAAAATAAATTCAAAGGTGGAAAAAACAGTGTTTTAATTCAGAAAAATTCGTCATGATAAAATTCCACAGTGTTAACGCCTTTAGTTTATATTTTTACTTATTTTATTGTGATATTTTATGAAATTTTTATCATATTCACATAGTATCTGAAAATATTTATAGTCATATTTGAAATGAAACGAAAATTCCTTTGTCCTAAAGGAGCTTATTTTGAACTAAAATACCATTCCAAATATTACTGTATTTTTGCAATAGGACTTAAGAATTTGAAAATTTCTATTCGTAAACTTCTAACAAACGTGTATTTTTCGTTTATTTTTAATGTTTATTTTACATTATAAATTCATGTATTTAAAATTTGTGTTTATAAAATTTGTAAAAGCACGGTATTTGGAAAGAAATTATTCTTGAAAATATTTATGTAATTCAATTTCAAGGAGAGCTTTCAAAGAGATTCTCTGTACAAAGTTAGCGAATGTGAGTTGTAAGGCACGCGGTTCCTCCTAAGGAACCAAGAAAGCTGAAATCTTAGAGATGAAATCCTCGTTCGTGTTCAAGTTTGATAATTGCTTTAATAATATTATTGAAGTTTATATAAATACGTAATATCAAGGGCCTTCTAACCTTTCTTACTTAACCGCTGTTCAGACCGAGTTGAAACTTTGTTTTAACGAAACGACCTGATACGCTTGGACCCGGAAATATAATATTTTACCACCCCGTTCACGATAAAAGTATAATGGCCGTAAATACTGTTGTTTGAACAATGGCAAGGAACTCCCAATTAATTTTCAAATAAACAAATTCTTATCAAGTTTTCACAACATAATAAATGGTAAATATTTATGCTTTATAACGTAGATTTTTACGGTTAGTAGTACTATGTTTTTTGGGATTTTGGGTAGATAGATAGAGACTGTAACGATATCCGAAACGTCTGTCGAGAAGAATAAGTTACCCGAATCTAGACAGAATTCCAAAAAAAAACATGTACTTTGTCGTCCATGTAATTTATGATTAGGTATATCAAGAATGATAAATTCATAAATCTATCTATAGTTCACAACTACTTACAGATGTTTAAATATAGAAAATAAGAATTTAGATAATATCCAAGATGCTTGATAGCTTTATATTGTCACTTATAGAAAACGTTTAAGGGAAAATATAAAGTATGAACCGCCACACTATTTTTCTTGATATACTTCTTTAGACTCTTCAACATGCACCGTGTCATGCACGCTCGTCGAGTTTTCCGACTTTTACTTGGCCGATATTTAAATTCGATTAATTTGATCGTGTCTTTACATCCAATTTCCTTTATTTGTTCTATTTATATCGTAACGAACTTTTTATAATTATTTTCTATTATTCTTTCATGAAGAATTAATGAACTTTTAATAACACGATTCATAACTCTTTCATTTACAGTGCATTTATAATATATATCAACATTTAACACTCTATCATACAGAGTTTTACAGCAAATGCGTCTAAGGGACCCTTTTTAACAGATTTATAATATTTACACACTCACTTCTCATGTTTCATGTTTCACTCCAACACAAAAGGTTCAGAAAAAGAATCTAAATGTCATTATAGTTTTTTTTTTTGATATGCTTTGGGTAGATTTATCTTGTTTTTCTTTCAATATTCGGAAATACGTTTCAATGTAGTAATCCTTAGATCTCAAATTATAATATTTGATAGAGTACACAACAGATTACATTTTAAATATATAATAAAATAATTTTTTAATATTTTTATATATATTTATCTTTGAAAAAAATAATAATTTACGTATATGCTTTATTATTTCATATAGAAGGTCGTTATTGAGGTATTTTAAAAAGGTAAAAAAAAAAACTTTTCGAAATATATAATAGCCAGTTGAACACAAAAGTTAATCAAAATGAAAGGAAAACTCACGTAACATAATATTCAAACGTTAAAGGAAGGTTTAAGCTGATTGCCGCAGGCATAATGCCTTGCTTCTCTTCTAATTATGTATGCAAACATCTACTTTAGATGAAAGAAAATAATACTCGTTCACTGAACATAAATAACTGAGAAATTAAAAAAAATCTTTATTCATATTTTTTTATTTATAATATGAATATAAATGTTTATGTGTTTTGAAAAATAAACGCTTATTTTAAATGGATATATATTTAAAAATAAATCATGTTTTTTGGAAAAATATTGTTTTAATTATGTTTTAAGGGAATGACACAATTCGCAATTTGCTAAGGCATTATCAAATGCCATACTAAGGCGAAAGGTAAGTCTCATCGTCGTTAAAACTGACGTCTGCGTTCAATTAAATATATTACGGGAAGTTTTAAATAAATGTTGTATAATTAATAAATAAAAATTTATATATATTTATAATCTTTGTACTCGTACAATAATGAAAAAGGTAGAAACCGAAATATTTCGACTCATTGGAAGGAATGGTTTAATCGTTCCCTTTTTACAGTATAAACGTCTATTTTATCGATTTAAATTCATACAACGACCGTGTTACTTTTCCCTTGATTTTCCATTAGTTCTTGTTTAAAATTGGGTATATATTTTTTCCATCATACTAAATTTATTCGTTTCGGACAAACGTGAATTTCAAATTAATGATTTCTAATTTATTATTATTAGATTAAACGTTAATCATAATTAATCAATTCATCTTTAAAATATAGAACAACATAATGAAAATAAACCTATAAATACAAAATCTTATATTTCTCTTATGATATTTCTTGATCGAAATTCATTTTAAGTAATAATTAAAATATATGATGTTTTAGATAAATACATCCACCTTTTTCTTTATTTCGACAGCGACCGGTTTCGTCACGCTAGCTGGCGTAACTAGTTTATAGTCAGCCATCGACATTCTGGTTATAATTAAATCAAACAATTGTTTTTTTAAACAATGTTTTATTTAATTACTTTATAAATAATTTTAAACGCATTTTTCATATGTCAGACCATCAATGAAACTATGAACCTTTTTATAAAGTATGTTACTACATTTTTTGTTTATTTTATAAAAAAAAATATTTTTGTTTTATAGGCTTATTATACTCACTTACCGTGCATATGTGTGAAGTCAAGGGAAAATAATAATATAGGGTTACGAATAAGGGTCATAATTTTATATTATATTTCACGTCAGGTCGTTTAGAATGAAACGCAATAACCTTCAGTAACCATTATAAATTGTTTGCCAAAAAAAAATACCTTTAAAAGTTTACGTATATTGCTCCACAGAATAGATTTATTTTGAATAAAAAAACACTGACATATTAACAATGATACAAAACAAAACGTTTCTTTTCGTTAACAAACAATAATATTTGGTAAATGATATTGAACATAAATATCAAAAATATACATAAGCAATCTTTTTAAATTTCTTTTGTAATATACGCTTTTAATAGCACAGTATTTAATTGCTTATTTATTTATTTTCATATTAATAATAATAAAAATATTCCTGTTTGTGATACTCGGTATGTTTTGAAGTGTCTATGTAGCATAAAATAAATTTATATATTTTTATGTGAACATTTGTAAATAATATTTTTCTTTAAATAATAATTGATCCATTCATACCTGTGGCTTCTTCTGGAATAATTCGTATGTTTAAAGAGTTCAATTTTCATGTAAAAATCATGACGAAACAATTATTCAGTAAACTATTTTACAGCGGAAAAATTACAAACACACATCGAGAGGGTTAAAGTTCACAACTGAAGACGCACCTAACTGTTCTATCGCGACACTTTACACTTATACAATACAACACTTAAAAAAACAACGTAACATCGGAGACTAACACGATTCCTTTCGAACGATTACACAGCAGCTACAAGATAAAGCGTTATCAGTTGAAATATATTTCACAGAAATCGCGTACTCAAAGCGACTATATCCCGGGTTTATGCCATTAATGGGATATTCACGATTTAGCACATTACTTTACGAGGTAAGACTTCGATTCGGGTTGGTATGTTTTATACTACGAGCGTAGGCGCCCGGCGTAGCGGCGTAGACGGGCGGCTGGAGCGACGTTCGGTGCGCGACTGAGGAACCGTCGCGGCGCTCTAAGGCGGTATCACCGGAGCTGTCACATTGGCGATGGCAGGGTGGCTGTTGTACTCACACCAGAATGACATTATTGTGAGCGATTTTGTTTTTGTTTGTCTTATATTGGAAGCGGATGGTAGTGATCGGACATGTGAGCATTTTGGATATATTGGAATATGATAAATTATCATACCTGAGGCCTTCGCCAGTAATGATATTAAAAAAATCACTTGTTAAAAAAATTGGCCACATAAAACTATAAGAATTTAAGGTACCCGATGCTATCAACCATAATTTTTGTTGGTAATATTTTTTATGAAAATAAACCGATTCATATAAAGCTGTCTAACAACGACAACAGCTTTGTTTTTACAATGTGGCGATTTAAAGAAATTTTCACTTTATAAAGTAATATAATAGTAATTTTTTTCTTGAACAATTATGTAAAACTTCCATATGAAATAATAAATACGATTAAAAACGTCTGCTTTCTAGGAGTTTAGGAATGACATGTTTAGACTTTCTAATGTTTATCAAATATCATTTGATAATGCCTTGAAATGTGAAACATGCCATAACCATTAAGTTTAATTAAAATTTCTAGAAAATATATCTTTACATTCTTATGATTAATTAATTAAAAGAGACATAACATTTGAGAAAACAAGTACTAGTTAAGTTAAGATTAGAATATTTTTTCTCAAAAATCTGTTTCAATCCGTTGCACGTTGATTTTTTACTAAATAACATATAGGAATGCTACCAACCAAAATTCATTAAAAACAAAACGTTCTACTTTGTTCGTATGCAAATGAGCTCTGTTTTTTCTTATTTATATGGGTGTACAAGTAAGTAAGATCCACTATGTATCGCGTAGCGAGTATTAAAAAGTCATATTTTAGTCAATTTCACTGTGGTTTTGAGAAAAACATTAAAGCATTCTAAGGGTAAAAAAAGTTCTAGGAAACCGCAATTTTTTTTTCAGAAAATCATATGTAAAATTTATGTTTTGCAAAAACAAGCAAATGAACATTTTCAAAAACATTATATTTTTGAGTATTTATAAGAATTAGACACCGTTATTTTAATTAGGCATGGTAAAAGCCGAAAACTATAAATATTTTATAATATTGTGTTTTTAAGATTTTCACATTGTTTTACTGAAATCTCATGAAATCATGGAATAATAATTTCGTAGACGTAGTATTACGTTTTAAGGGTTTAACTAAGATCCCTAAGATGCCCTTGATGTGTGTTTATTTTGAAAATAAACAATGTTTTTTCAACTATTTCCGCGTTTGCTTTATTTCGACAGTGACCGGTTTCGTCAAGCTACCAGACTTGTCCGTCGATGCCAGTCAGCCTGGCGAAACCGGTTGCTGTCGAAAAAAAGACATCAAGGAAGAGGTGTTTTTTAAACAACATCGTTTTATTTAATTATTTAACACTATAAAAACATAGAAAGTTATATGTGTATGAATTAATAATTTCAAATTTTTTTTATGCTTTAAACAAGTTTTTATATTCTTCAATTTTTAAGGTCTTTATAGACGACCCTTTTAGCAGAGTGGTAAAACCCCGACTGCCATATCAAAGGTCCCGGATTAGATTCCCGGCGATGGCAGTATGATTGGTACATTGTGATTGGTCTGGCGTAGAATTCACGTGACAATAAAATGGTACAGATTAGCTACCTTTCACATGTTACGAGAATTAATATAATAGCTTAAAACAAATTGTTAACAGTAATTTTCTTCTAATGACCTGTTAGAAAAAAATTAAAATGACTCAAAAATAATGCCTGCCGCTAAGTGGGTCGAACAGGCTTTTTATGTGAACTTTCAGTAGGACATATATTATTCTCGTGAATCGATTTAAACGGTGATAACAAATAAGTTCATGGTTTAAAAATATTTTGCATACTTCGTCACACGACATATTTTCAAGGAAAATTTTAAAATTCGGGCTAGTGAAATAAATTTCTCAGCTGCATGTAATATTTTATAACAATATTATCGCAAAAACCAATTTCCTTTGAACACGCTATGTTAATAAATCCTTCTAGCATTTTCGGCTTGTTGCTTGTTGCTCCCCCAACTTCAAGAAATATATTTTATTCGCCTGTCATAACTTAAATTTCCGGATATTTATGGTTATACTTATTCAACGCACTTGATTTTTCGTAGTTAAAATTTCCTCAACTCTTCAATAATAAACAAGAAATAGTAAATATTTTATTTTGTTTTCACCAACACTTTATGTGGATTCACGTTAGAACAACTTTTAAAACACAAGCATTTTTATAAAAGTCGTTGTATAATATTTTTCACAAACATGTAATATAATCTTGAATATAGCATGTGATGACATGTATCATAGTAATGTTTACCTTCAATCCGGTTGATAAATCAGCATATCCCCATCCAGAGGGTATACACGGAGTACTATGTCCCCTTCCCAAAATCTCAGATTAGTGGCTATTTCATCCTGCCAGTGACTAGCATTCAAAGCCACATCGAAATACTCTCCCATTCATTTATCCTAATTGTAAAACCGTCATAGATTTAGAGCCGGTCGGGCTTTCAATACATGAACTATATAAATTACTAGGAGGACTTCAGGTACACTCTCAAATGCATGAACCAATGGTTGAATTTACAAGATTTTTATCTTAATTTTTTTATTTCTTAAAAATGTCGTTAATAAATATTACATATTATCAGATTATTGACATCTTTACTAATATTTTTTTAAAGGTTCAAGAATCATGTATATAATTTTTTTGTCAATTTTTAAAATTAAAAAATATTGACACGGTTATTTTATTTCACCTTATTCTTCTGGTTCAAATCCTTAAGTTTGCATATGGAAATGCGGGACACAGAAGGAAATACAAAGTAGAGTAAATGTGATCTGGTATCCCATTGTGTTTACGTCAATTAAATGTATGTCCCGGATGGACGGGGACAGGTCTAGAAAGTGTACGACGAAAGGGTGCCGCTGCGCCCTATAACAGCCTCGGGTAAGTGGTGGGAACCTTTCCGTGATTCCAATCCTTTCGGAAGTTGGAAAACATCGTGGTTATTTTTACTTTTGATTTCATTGACAGCGAATCAAAACGGAGAAGTTGTGCTGCAACTAAAATAAACCATTCTCGAATGTTTTCTATTCAAGATTTTCTTCTTCTTCCGACGTTTTCTGTTAATTTTTCCTTGAATAATCAGTTGGAGCACTTTGTATTTATCATTTCTCATAAACGTGCACGAAGTATTTAAGTTTTCTATACTGATTGGTCATCATAATTATTCTTATTTAATTTTTCATCGCAACTCTTTACGCATAGCACGCAAAACTTTAATATATATATATACCAATATAATTTCAAATACAATCCAAATACGTAATAGGCCAAAAATCTCTACAACCGCATAAATAACAAGGGTCAATTCTATTTCTAAATATACCGTCGAGAATTATCGTTATAATATACTATATACACAAGATAATTATATGTCGAAATAAATTGAATATATTTGTAAGTAATTACATAAGACTTGTTTCTAGAAAACAGCGTCCTTGCTAATGTGTATTTGGAACATTTCAAACAATTTCGAAATGAACATTTTTGGGTTTCGCTAATTAAATTTGCTTTTTGCTTAAATTTTCACAATAATAAAATCGATATTTTTAATAATGTTATGGAACTCCATATTACATAATTAAAATAATTGAAAACTTCGATTTTCTAGAGGTTTATTTATATGTTATAGGAATGTTTAAATATTCAAAATCACATCTGATAATGCTTTAGAAACGCAAAACATGTCATTTATATAAAAGAGACGTTTTCATCATAATTTGAAAGTAAATAACGTATTAATTTTAATTGATAGCGGCTTCCGAAGAGATATTTGCATAATAAATTGGCATGACTTACTTTAATACCAAAGGCTTAGCAAATTAATAGATCGTTCCAAATACCTTAAAATCTTAATTTTCACGACGAAATTTATGTCAATATCTCTATCACTAAACTGTCATGTTATATCATTAGTTATGCGATAACTTAATTAAGCTTACTAAAGCTTATTTGAAAAAAAATCGAATTGCCTTGTAAACATTGACAATAGTATTTACACGTGTAGGGTTATTTGTGTACGTATTCATAAAATCTATATACACAATTTTACGATAGAAATGTCCACATTTTTTATTTTTACTAACACATTTCTTATTGTTTGTAGAAGAACGTGAATTACAGAAATATTATTTAAGCATTTTTTCACAATTTTTGTCATTCTAATAAATCGATACAAAAACATATGACTTAGGAAACGTTTCACATGGTAAACTATGTTCGTGCGTGACATAGGTAAAGGTCAATGGGTCAGCAATAAACTCGAGTTGTTATATGGATTTTTTTTGGTTAAATCGACAATTGTGTATCGAACCATTGTTTGCACTAATAAACCTAGTTTGGAAACGATTTGCATTATTGAACGCAAATACTACCAATATTATGGTGGATGAGAAACTATCACAAGAAATTGCTACAATTAGTGGGACTACAGAGGAGTTAGTTAGAGTATATTCCATTTTAACCTAATAATGGACAGGATCATAGAAGAAGTTGCACTTCTGATGATAGGATTTAAAATAAGTGACAGTAATATTAGTGTCATCTGCTGATTTGTAAAGGCTATTGAACAAATTTAACTAGGTGCTCGAAAAATATTATACATAACTAATTCTATTGATTAGAGCAAGAGTATGAAAATCTATAAAGATCTTAGCAGATGCAAAACAGTCTAAAGACAAAACAATTGAGCAGATTATGTAGGTTAAAAATCTGGGTATTAAGATATCTCATCAATCAAGATAGGGAGGAAACAAAGAAGGCAACAGCAATATTTGGTTGCTTTAATGACAATATATGGAGGAACAAGTTCATGCAAATAGATAGGAATGTTAAATTTTATAAAACCAATGGTTAAGTAACTAGTGCTCACACATTTAGGACCGAAAGCTATCATCGAACTTCTGAGATGAGAGTACTGCAAACTATAACAGGAAGAACTCTTTACTTCCACGTTTGTCTTTATTTTGACAGCGACCAGTTTCGCCAGGCTCGCTGGCATCGACAGGCTAGTCTGCTAACGAGCCTGGCGAAACCGGTCGCTGTCGAAATAAAGACAAAAATGGAAGTAGGTAGTTAAAAAACATCGTTTTATTTAATTATTATTTAAAATGTACGTCCATCAAGAGATTTCAGTAAAATGTTTGATTAACTTATATTATATTTTGAAACGATTAATAATTTTCCAGGAAATTTTTAGCATATTGTATAGCAGATAGTTTCTCCTAGTGTGAGAATATAGCATAGCACTCAAGAGGTTATTGGCTTTCAATGAGTTTCAGAGTATAATAATCTTAAGATATTAAATGTATCTTTCTATTTTGTTGTTATCAAAGGATCGTCGCAGAACATGAACCATACGAGAAAAATAATGAAAACCACATTTGTGACAGACAAGATAAATTTAAAACGTTAACCCGTACAAGAAATTTTTCGAAATTTTATTTTGAAATCCCATACGTCGATATTAGGCGAATGTGACTCAGTCATAAAACATATTCCTATGCGATCATTTGAGATGTTCCATATATTTGAGCATTAAAACTCCAAAGCCCTTAAGCCTTGAATTAAGCACATCGCATTTCCTCTTACACAATCAAACTTATATTCCGTAGGGTTGTCTCCGCTCGCCGTGGGAAATGGAGATTTTTCGTAATCTGTGCTTTATATTTAAACTTTTCCATTACCGTAATCACAATACGTAATCCTCCAAGAATGTAGGTACAATTATTTTAATACCATAAATTCTTATAAAATGCAATCGCAAAATTAATAATGGAAAATAAATAGTATTATTTTAAAGATTTAAAATAAAATAATAAAACAATAATCAATAAACACAAATCTTCATAGATGGCGTTAGTATGTAGATTATATAGACTTCCGTGTAAAATAGTAATCTTAGAGAATAATCAAATCTTCATAGATGGCGCATTGAAACTGACATGTGAATTCTGGTGTTGGATTTTAACATATATACAACTTTCAAAAATTTGTCAGACATGGTCATAAGAGAGGTGGAATGGGGAATGTTGTAATTACATAAAGCGTGCGCTTAACCCAACCAATGACAAGTCATAAGTCCTGTAAATACCTTGATCAACCATATTCAGTTTCCAATTTGCAACTCTATTGAGATACAATTAATAAAATAATTATTTATGATAAAGAAACCATGATTGAGTACATTATTCAATCAAGTAAAGTTAAGTATGATTTTACTGAAATCTCTTGTTGGAAGTTATTTTAAAAATTAATGATAGTTTAATAAATCTACGTTGAAGATAAAAATATTCGTAAGTAATTATTCTTTTGTCTTTATTTCGACAGCGATCATTTTCACTAGGCTCGCTGGCATCGATAGCTGGTTCAGTCTACTATATTTATTTAATATTAATGTTTCTAATTGAAATTTATTGGCAGAAGTTTATTTTCTATCACGAAAATACAAACTTTTGCACAATATTTAATTCCACATAATTTTATGGATTTGACCAGTTTCGGTGGTATCTTTATTAGGTAAATCAATTAAATTTTACTGTCGCCAATGTGAGGAGTCGCATAAAACGACTGCATAAATGAATAATTAATACGAATGAAAAAGTCTGTTTTCTAAAAAATGTATTACATTTTTTGCAAATGACATGTTTCGCCTGTCAAAGGCATTTTAAAATGCCAAACATTCGATAATGCTTTAGACAGGCGAAAAATATCATTCACATAAAATATAACAAAACTTCTCGAAAGCAGACGTTTTAATTATTTAATATGGAGTTCTACGATATTGTTTAAGAAACAATACATATGTATGAATGAAATGTTAAGGATATTGCCAGGATGGAAGTAATATTTAAATGAAATATCTTTGTTTCTTTGAAAATCGATAACAGATTTTATTTGTTATTTCAAATAATATTCTTTCTGTGTCTATTTTTAAAGTAAGTGACATTAATAGAACTACAGAACACATTATGGGAGCAAATAAAATTGGATGTTCGAAGGAAAAGTTACCCAGAAGGAAGATATAATCTAAACGTAGCTGAAGCAAACAAAGTTTGGTAATTAATTAGCGGATATTGGGCAATGAAGAGCCCTGCGCGGGTCATTGCTGTCTGGTCTGAGGGCGGAGGATTAACTCCGGGTGGTATATTAATCCCTGCACTTCCACAAACTAGTCGTCAATAAGGTTGGACTAGCGCCTCCGGCTCCGACATCCCGGTCTACCAATCGTATGCCAGAGGCGTCGGTCACTCCCACACAATTGATATTTAAATCCAGATATGTTTAAGCATAGACCTATTTTCACCAATGCACTGTTTTATATACTGTATATCGTTTGTGAGATGGCAATAGTTTTAACACATATAGACCCAATTTTACAATGTACCTATAGTTATAAATCGGGTGGTGGTCTAGGGCAGTGTTTTGCAAAAGTTTTCTCACCTATGGCAAACCTAAGTTCTTTCTAGCATTCTGTGGCACACCAAAAGCTTAAATTCGGTCTGGAATTAAGCGTCAATCAGCTCGGGAGACATTGGTAACCTTTTTTTGTAGAAATCGAATCAATGTTTTTTTTTTGCCTTCCGAAAGATTAAAGTCGGATTTTTACGAATTCTACTGGTTGGAAATCGCTGATGAGCTAATAAAAAATGGTGGTCGCTAGCAACTTCCGACCAGCAAAGCTGAATGGCCTAAAAAAACAAAAAAAAAGGTCACGAACGTCTCTTGAGCTGTTTTACGAAAGAGTCGACTATTTCGCAATTCACGAGTTCCAACTATAATTTTTTGTTTCTTTATTTATTTAGCCGCGGCACAACTGCATCCGGCTCACGGCACACCAGTGTGCCGCGGCATACCGTTTGCGGAACAGGGGATAGAACGCTTGGCTTCTGATCAAGGGGACTTGGGTTCGAGCCTGGACACGACCATATTCCTTCTTCATAATAATGAGCTATTTTCTACTCACATTAAAGATTTTAAAATAAATTTTAATATCATTGATTAAAGTCTTTGGTGTTAGTCTTTAAAAAAAATAATAATAATAATAAAAAATAATAATAGTAAGACGCTTTTAGTAATTTGTTTTAACACCACTTTATTTGGTAACACCAACCGGTTTCGCTCCCGTCGGAGCTTCGTCAGGGTGAGAGGGTAAGCCCAATATGATTTATAAAATAAACTCAAAATAATTTTTTGTAACATTTGTCAAAACTAATCATATTTGTAAACAATTTTGTAATATTTTAAAAATGTATCTTCATAATATGTATCATTGAAGAAGGACCGGTTGTCCGAAACATGTCTGATATGTAATTTTTTTTAAAGTTATTGTATAAAGAAAGTATATTAAAAAGACAAATCAATATGAGTTAGTTTACATTTATGTTGTACGAGTATGTATTATTTAGTTTTCATATTTAGTTTACTCTCTCACCCTGACGAAGCTCCGGCGGGAACGAAAACGGTTGGTGTTACCAAATAAAGTGGTGTTAATATAAATTACTAACTAACTAACTAACCATCATGCCGTTTCCCCGAAAGGGTAGACAGAAAGAATGGACTGCAACACTTTAATCGATGCTGCACTCCATTCTTCTCTTTTCGCCAACGCGAGAGACGCGGTGTGATGGGTTGCGAACCTCATCGCCACCAATAGGCATCTCTCGCGCACACTTCAATCATTCAACGTCTACATAATAAATCTAAAAAAAATTATACAAAATACAATGATATAAAATAAAATAACACATAAAAATAATTTAACACATAATGTTCTTTTAGATGGTGCACTTGTCGTCAGCTGGACAATCCGGATATTTGTGTTTATTTAATTTTTTATTCCACTGTTTTCATTTTAATTAGGCACTTAAAACAATCCAAAACCAGCAAAAACTTGAAAATTTGATTGAAGAATTTATTCAAATTGTCTTTGGAACAAATGAAAAATTTATTTTTACACCTGTCAAAATTATTTTTATAAACGAAAAAACTTCTATTATTTTAACATCAGAAGAGTGAAAACGTATTTCGTGACACAAATAACTATCACAAAGTGCGGCAACAATCAAATTGACCAAAACAATTCACTTATACAAGAAATATATCCAAATTGACAGGAGCACCACATGAACAATTAAGTAAAAAACACCAATACTTCAATAATGACGGGAAATGAAATAAATTACTAAAAGTGCACATATAAAGTGCTTCATACTTGTTTGAAAATTTGTTTTCAAATCAAATGTTACAGATGGTAAGTATTGTATTATCATAAATATGGAGTTTAGTTTTATAATTAATAATTAAATTAAATGTTTTTTGTTACTCTTTCCACTTTGTCTTTATTTCGACAGCGATTGATTTCGCAAGGCTAGCTGGCATCAACGGACTTGTGACACTATTATAAATTTACGCCTTTGTAAACATACAGATAAGGTGTGGAAACCAAAATTATACATAAAAATAATATCACAATATGTTATCAACATTTAAAATTGATTTTATTGTAATTTGATTTTCGTTTAAAATTACGCGATTGTATAATTGATTTTACAGAAATTATTATTAATATATAAAAAAAAATTAGTAACAAATTTGTTTCAAATTGCAAGGGAATTCTCAAACTAAATTTAATCGCCAAACGGTGTGTATCGGACGTATACAAATAGATTATTATTTCATTTATTTTTTATTATTTTATTTCATTATTTACAAATATGTTTATTTTATTTCATTAATGTTAGTAATTTTATATTAATTTAAGTTTCAATTTGTTTCTGTCTTTTGTTAAAATAAATAGGGCGCCCGGAAAGGAGTGGAAGCGCATAGTAACGAAAATGCGTGCAGTGGCTGTGACAAAATAAATCGGAGTATTCTCGGAAACAATGGCCGTTTGTCGCGCCATTGTTAAACAGTCAATCATAACGCCATGGCAACTGTGTACTGAAATTCTCAAAAACGGAAAACCGTTGAGAACGCTATCGCTAGTTGCTTGGGGCCGCGAAGATTATATAAGCCGGTCGTGTTTGGAATCGGCACTCACTCTCTCACACGCACTCACTCGCTGCGCGTCCGGAGGCTTTAAGCGCTCCTACCTACGTGAAAACCAGTCCTTGTAAGGGCTTTGAGCTACTGCCACCAATCTCCTCGCTTCAACTCCTGCACCGATCGCCGCAATATAATAAAACTTGGTTTTATTACACACAAGTATCATCACGCCGTATTCTCCGCTTTCACCATCTACACTACATCTGGAGACGAGCAGTAGTCAGCGGCCTAAATAAATATTAAAAGTACGGGGAGAGCAATCTGTCCCGTACACAATGTGTCCTTATAAAGTTGATTTTATAAAACATAATGAAATTTCTAGAAAATCAAATAAAAAAAATCGCGTCTAAATTATGATTTATAATTGAGTTTCACAAAATAAAAACCTCAACAATCAATATAGAACTAAGTGTTCCAGAATCAACAAATACTTTGTTCATTAATTCACATTTGTATTTTATATAATTTAGCATTGTCCACTACAACAACTAAATAGAAATATGTTTATTAAAAATGGACTATGACTCTTCAAACAACAAAGAATCTACTGATTTGAGAATATGATTCTGATACCCAGAACTGGTATTACGGTGGAAACTTAGAGGCATAAGCAGCCCCTTATAATGAGCACCGTGAGAGCCAATCACGTAGTATAAATAAATTGAGCTTGTATATCGAGCAATCAAGACCCTGCAAGCGTCAAGACTAACCGGAGTAAGAATTCTAGGAAGGCCTAGACAGCGTCTAATGGATAATTTTCTGTCTGTACTGGATAGCTAGTCGAAAATAATAGAATCAAATAATATAGACCTAAAACTGAGAATACTCCTCATCAAGACCTATGTATGGAGTGTCTTGATGTACGGCTGCGAGACATGGTGCCTATCCGAAAGGGATAAGTGGAGACTAGAGGCTTTTGAGATGTGGTCCTATAGAAGACTCTTTGGAATTTCCTGGAGAGACCACATCACGAATGAGGAAGTTCTTTAAGGAATCGAAGGAGGAAGGCACCTGCTCAGGACCTTGTCCGAAAGGCGTGCAAGATGGATCGGCCATGTAATACGTCAAGAAGGTCTCTTGCATGCCATAATGGAGGGTATGATCGAGGGGACAAACTCTAGGGGACGCCCACGCCGAGAGTACCTGGAGGACCTGTTGGTGGACGTACGCTGCTCATCATATGCAGATCTCAAAAGAGCCGCACAAGACAGGGAAAAATGGAAAAGAATAATGGAGGAAATTGCTGCAAACCAATCCCAGGATTGAAACCAGAGAAGGAAGACTGGATAGCTTGAGCGAAACGGACTCCTGGGAGCAAATGACGCAGGTTTGGAGAACTCGCAATAAATTCATTAAAACGCTTAAACTATTCAAGATTTATATGGCAATCGGAAGATAGTAAGAATACATTTGAACAAAATTATTTATGAATTTGCAGTCGACGTATCTGCTACAAATTTCATAAGCTCTTCTAAATAACCCATTGTTTAAATCATAAGAAAACAATTTACAGTACAAGGCGGCTGGAATTCCGTTAATTATTAACATTTGTACTTCCTTGATTACATTTGTTAAGTTGGGCAGCCTGGCCGGCCCAAGTCGCAGACACGGGCGGGAGTTCGGTCGGCTAATTTAATTACACAAAACATTGTTCCGTAAAATAAGGTATGAATTACTTCAGACAGACTGTCATATTTGATTCATTGTTTAGGCAAGAAATGTTCCAAGCTTCACCTGGAAATTAGAATCGTATTCAAATAGAAACATGTTTTCTTTTGTTTTTATTATGTATTGTGGAATTTATTGCAATGGCGTAAGAGATTCTGAGATTATTTTTTTGTTCAAGTTGTTTTCGATAGAGTTCGAGAAAACTCATATTGTATCATTATCACAGATTAAGAAAAATAAATTAGCTCTTAATTACATTTGACGTCCGTCTCGAATGGAGGGGGGACGGGACTAGAGATTTCATGAGCAAAGCCGACAGCTTTGGATAAGCGGTGGATTTAAGTCATTATATGCTCCCTTTCTATTACAAACTATCAGCGATAGAATGAAAAATGCTGAAAATAAGAAAAATCTGCAATACTGATAATATCTTGAGATGGATCAGATCGGGAAGACGTTTTGCATACACCGCTTCAAATGGGATAAAATTAGGTCAACTTCTACCTAGTAGGCCACCCGAAAATGGGGGAAAATCCGGTCTTTCGCATCGCAAGAAGAGTCAAATTCCGAAACCATAGATCGCCCGATATAATTGTAGAAGGAAAAGAAAAAGATGCGCAGTGAGCCCATTGTTGTAAAAACAAGTAATCCCACATTTTACCCACATTTGCAGTATAAAGATTGTTGGAAAAGTCACGCAAACCAGGAAAAATGAAATAGTGGCACGACATTAAATGAAATAAAACACTGTTTCTGTGTTTCCACGTTTGAGTTTATTTTTCTAGGGTTGTTACAATATATTATACGTGCATCTTCATAATAATGATACATACGTTTCAGTTTAGTTTATAACGGTTTTCTGATTTTAAAGGTATCTATAATATATTCAATCTGTATATGGACAAGTGTATGAAAGAACTGAAAGGAATAAATGCTGGTGCTAAGATGAGTGATTTTTCTGTAAATTGTCTGCTTTACGCGGACGATGCCGTTCTCGTTGCGGATAGTGCAGACGAATTACAAGTCTAAGTGTCGAGAATGTTTGAGGTATGCAAGTCAAATGCTTTAATGATGAATGTCGGGAAGTCAAAGGTGATTGTTTTTGAAAGGGAAGAGCAAATGACAGTTTGTAACATAAGTGTGAACGAAGAGAATTTGGAGCAGGTGAGTGAATTTGTGTATTTAGGTAGCATGTTCACAGCGGATGGCTGAACGGATAGTGACGTCGAAAGAAGGGTTGGTGCGGGTAACAAAGTAAATGGAGCTTTAAAAATAGCTTTTAAAAACAAGAATTTATCATTCAAAGCGAAAACGGCCGTTCACAATAGAGTTCTGGTCCCAACTCTAATGTATGGAAGCGAAGCATGGAACTGGCAGAAGAAGGATGAGAGCAGAATAAATGCGGTAGAAATGATGACCGGCTCTCCCTGTGATTGCTTTAAGAAGCAGCTGAGTCATTGTACGAATCTCTTGGTTGCTTCTTTACCTCTAAGTTCCGGAGCATTACCAGTTCTGGGTGCAAGGATCGTTCTAAGGATTCTGTTTTCAAAACAAAGTATTTAAAATGAAGTAAAAATTCTTTGTTTAATGAATAATAAACACGATTAAAGTACTTAAAAATAAAAACAGAAACGTCGTTTGAAGCATATGATTATATCAAGTGTCGACATGGCTTACGATAAAATATTTTACGTTTATGGTGCTATATGAATCATTATATATTTTTAAGTTGTAAAACAAATATGCACGCCTAGACATAAAGGCTAAACAAAGTGAGTTTTATTGATAAAACATAAAATATGATGGTGTGTTAACTCTCCCGGAACAATAAAAATAATCGGGCCTACCGCATTACGGCGTATTAGAATTCAACGAGGAAGCGGTTTCTTCGTGGAAATATGCATTAAAAGCTGTTAGCACAAAAACGATAACACGCATTACAACCTTTTGAGACTACCACGCAACGATACGATGGCGATGAGGCAAAAGCTCTAAGACGATAACGTTAATTTTGTATTACGCTGTATCAACACTCGGGATGTTTTGTGTGAAGTTAACGTTTACGGAAAATAGGGTGAATTGAGCAGTGAATGAGCCCGTTTAAAAATCAAAATTAAGCTTTTTATTTTATGTTTATATATAAATGGTATAATTCTGATACAGTATGAATGAAAACAATGTTTTTTAAATTAATAATAGGATTTCTACCCACGAGTACAAAACTTGTTGAGATCAATAAACCAAAAATGTTATGCTTAAAAAAAATGTTATGAAATTCTACAGAATTTCACATTATCTTTAGTTAATAATGATAATAATAATAATATTAGGCTCATTTATGAAATACGGCAGCGTACTTATGAGTAATACACGCTAAGAGCGTTTTGTTGGATTATTAAATTATATTGCGGGAGATGCCAATTGCTGGCGATGAGGTTCGCAACCCATCACACCACGTCTCCCGCGGGGGCGAAAAGCGAATGATGGAGTGCCGCATCGGTTAAAGCGTTGCCGTCCATTATTTCTGCCTACCCCTTCGGGGAGATGGTGTGATGGCTAGCTAGTTAGTTTAAATAATATTTAAACAAAAGGAGCTCATTGTATGTAAGAATTTTTTTTTACGTATTTTTAAAATACATACATATTATATTTGGTTAAATAGGGTTATATTCCATTTTTTTGGAATAATAAAAATAAGTAATGGTTAATTTCCATTATTTATTCCAAAAAAGATGACAGCGAGCTGCCAAAACTGGTCAAAGCCATAACCCTAAGTGGAATTTATCAAAATATACATCTAAGAATTGGTTTAAAGCAAAACCTTAAGCCTTAGCCTCCACTGCTCGTGGTCTTCTGCAGTCCTACATATGAGAGTTGTTGTGTCAATGAATAAACTTAACAGTTGAATATAGATTATTACAAAATATTTAAACATTCTTGAATTTTGATCGATTGCTTTGGGTAAAAGTAAGTTTCATTGTGTTTATATACGTTTTTCCTCAGTGTTACCATAACTTGTGTTGCGGATTCAATGAAAAAAGTTTACAAAGAAATAAACATTGTTCAAAAATGTTCATCTCTACTATTTATTTTTAACAGTAATGAAAACGTTTGTTTTCCAGATGATTTATTTAATTTTTTTAGAGTGAAAAACAAGCAATCAGATATTTTTATAGAGTGATAAATCACATTGTTCACAGATAATATTTAACTTGACCAACATGCGCAAAAAATAATAGCATTAACGAAATATTTATTAGGATTTCAGAACTAGTTTTTGACATGTTTGTAATGAAATATTTTATTACGTTTAACACTATTAAGTGTAATGTCTCCATGGTTGTTTAATCTATATATGGACAAGTGTATGAAAGAGCTGAAAGGGTTGGAAGCAGGTGCAAAAATGGAAGGTGTGTCAGTAAGCTGTTTGTTGTATGCGGACGACGCTGTGCTACTTGCAGACAACGAGCATGAACTGCAAGCCCTGGTGTCTAGTATGTGAAGCATGGAACTGGCAAAAGAAGGATGAAAGTAGAATAAATGCAGTAGAAATGAGATCTCTAAGACGAATGTGTGGCAAATCTGTATATGATAGAGTGACAAATGCAAGTATAAGAAGTGAATGTGGTGCGAATGAAAGTGTTATGAACAAAATAAGGAAAGGGTCATTAAGATGGTTTGGACACATGGAAAGAATGAGTGAAGACAGAATGGTAAAGAAGGTATATGTAAACGGCGTGAACGGAGCTAGAAATAGAGGAAGGCCGAGGAAAACGTGGCACGATCAAATCAATCAAATATTGAATGTCGGTCACGTGAGGAGTCGGAAAAATCGACGTGCGTGCATGACAAGATGAATGAATGTAGAGGAAGCGAGAGACGTATGTCAGGACAGAACAGTGTGGCGTTCCATTCTTTCTGCCTACCCCTCCGGGGAGACGGCGTGATGGTAAGTTAGTTAGTTAGCTATTAAATTTAAATTAAACACATTATACATATAATTAATACTCAACTTTTACGATTAAGTCCTTCAACAGTTACAATACGAATACTCTGAGATGCGCTGAGCTTGCTCGATAGTAAGTATAAAATAAATGAGCCATTTTCAAGGAATGTAACTGCACTTTTTAATTTTTTTTTCTAAAAATCTTGTAATGATAAATAAAACGTCATTTTTTTGTGTTAGGAACTCTGGAGATATTGGAAAAGAAATTTTGATTTATGGAAGGGTAAGTTTTTATAACTTTGACGTAGAATTATAATTTAACACCAACTGCATTAAGGAACTTCGTGACGCTACCGACGAAAAACAATATTTAAGCTCGCCGCACATTAGCAGTTACATTCCGCGACAACACCCGACATGAACGGGTGTCAGCCTGCAAGCCAGTCAACTAGCAGTGCAATCTATGCCATAATTGTAAAAATGGAATATCCATTAGCGCGTTATTTGACGGAGACACGAACACAGCTTATCGGGTATGCCTTGTGTTAGGGTCTTAATAAGTTGCAGTGACGGAGATAATATTTATTTATTTATTAAGGGTAACATACAGCGATATCAAAAACATATATATATATATATATATATATATATACATATATATATATATATATATATATATACATATATATATATATATATATATATATATATATACATATATATATATATGCTATATATATATATATATATATATAAAATATATATATATATATATATTCACTATATATATATATATATATATATATATATATATATATATATACATATATATATATATATATATATATATATATATATATATATATATATATATATATATATATATACATTATATATATATATATATATATATATATATATATATATATATATATATATATATATATATATATATATCATATATATATATATATATATATATATATATATATATATATATATATATAAACTTAACACAAAAATAATAAAGTAAGGACATAAAATTATGTGCTACCACAAATATAAAATAATACAATAGTTAATATGAAACTGAATGAGGCTGAACACAATTTTTAGATTAAACATGAATTATAATAGTTTTTAATTTTTTAATTTATAATAGTAAAGACGATTGTTTAGTGGTTTACTTGAATCCAAGTAAAACCCTTACACAATCGTGTTTACTACTAAAAAGAGTTAATGGAGTTTTACAATACCTTAACTATCAATAAAAATATTATAATATGCTCGGAACCAATTCTCTACAGCTTCGAAGAACCAATTCTCTACAACATCTAATAACCCAATTCTTTAGATAAATTAGGGGATATTTCGAGAACTCGGCCGTACTGGATGATGTTGGTCTTTTTGTCCACGATAGATATCTCCGACAGCGACAGCACAGATTGTTTTACCTACCGACCGCCAGAACCAATCTGCCTCTGGTGCAACGGTGAGAAGAGCAATTAGTCTGCTGAACGCGGTCTCCTCGGAGATCGACGTCTTTCATGTTAGTGAAAGTACGTTCAGCGGACAAATACTCTTGCCTTTGGAAAGTATCTTGTCTTCCTAATGTCGAACCATCACTAATGCGTTCCTAATATTATGTTGTATGTGTATAATATCTTACCTGTACTCAATAGGTGCCTTAAACATTTCTGCTGTTTGTAATATCTTTTGAGTAATTAAACTGATTTGATTTGATTTGGACGTTATGGTCCACGCCGAGAGGTTTCTCCAATCATTTTTCTGAAATTTCGCTCGTTCAGATGTATAACGTCTAATATGATTATGTATTTATTGCATATCCGATAGATTGTCACGCTCTGAGCGTAGTTAGTGCGATAAAAAGGAAGATGGAAAACTTGGCTTGCGGCGTGTCTTGTGCGAGACATAACGTGTCATGTACATATTACAAATGACATTTTTGAGTATTTTTATTTTTAAGTGTGCAAATGTGTACACATTTTAACAAAACAAACATATTCTGCAATGCTTATTTGTTAAACTCATGTGGCCGATATTTTATATTTGATTGATTTGATCGTGTCACGTTTTCCTCGGTCTTTTTTATTTCTAGTTCCATTTACATCATAGACATATATACTTCATTTGCCATTCTTTCTTTCATCCATTCTTTCTATGTGTCTTAACCATTTTAATTTTAATTTCATTATTTTGTTAACAACAGTTTCATTCGCACCGGATTCACTTCTTTTTATATTTCTCACACATATTCGCTTAGAGATTATTAATGAAAATTAGTTGTATCATTAATGAATATCATCATTTACATTCGAATGTATGAGCATTTGCCGGATTGATATGAGTGTGAGTAAGATTATTGGTTATCATTAAAAACCACATTTCTCTACACCTATTATTAAAAAAAAATATTTTCTGTAATCAGGAATCTGTGGTAAAAGTAAAACCTTCGAAAAAAAAATCGGGCGTCACTGATTTTGGTGATTTAATAAGCAGCCATGGCGACGAATAATGCATGTATCAGTTAAAGTTATGCAACTGATTTACGGATAAAGTTATCACGAAGGCCATTTCCAATGAACTCGTTTATTTTATATCAGTAAACTATATAAAAAAATATCGGATCGACAGTTTATAATGCTTATTTAATAGTTGATATCTTTTCATCGATCATCTGGTTGTTATTTACAAGCTTTACAGTGAAAATGTTTTATATCTTTGTTTGTTAAATATTGTTAGAGAATATTAGTTAAAACTTGACCATCGTGCATTATGACGTCACACATACATACGTATTTGAATATTGCATTAAAATTGATTTGAGGTAAACTTTATACAAATTTGACTCTAAAAGGTTCTATAAATTATTATTATTGCATAAACCTTGCATAAAGAATTAACAGAACATGAACAGTCATACATAAAAAACTTGTCAGAAAAGTACTGTCTGACAAAGGAGTGGCTGCTATTAACCAAGTTTCCACAGAAAATTGTGAAATGATTCAAATTGCATTTAAATGGTCTAAAAGCATATTCAATGCGAACAAGTTTCTTTCTAATAACACACCAAGAAAAATAATATCACACGTAAAATATAGAAAAAATACATTTTAATAATATAACAATTAATACAAATATGTAATACAAGCATTCGTAATGTTTCTGAATAAAATAATATCTTCTAATTACTGTGTTATTTTTAAATACTAAAATAGAAAAAATAACATTAGTTTAGTTGTTTTTTTTTAAGTAAAACGATTTTTATACCACTACCGTTTATACTATTTATAAGTGTGGCACGATCAAATCAATCAAATACTGAATGTCGGTCACGTGAGGAGTCGGAAAAATCGACGTGCGTGCATGACAAGATGTATGAATGTAGAGGAAGCGAGAGACGTATGTCAGGACAGAACAGTGTGGCGTTCCATTCTTTCTGCCTACCCCTCCGGGGAGACGGCGTGATGGTAAGTTAGTTTTTTATAAGTCCTTAAAAAACGTCGGAAGATGCATTATTTTTTTTATTTATTTATTAGTTAAAAAATCTATATTCTTCTTCTTTCGTCTAGCCATTTCCCGTTCTTTGGGGTCGGATCTTCTAATATGACTCCGCCAAGTCTCGCGATCCAAGATCATCTGGCTGTCCAGTACCAGCGCCTTCAGGTCGTTCCTAACTGTGTACATCCACGTTGCAGGAGGCCGATCCGGTCCCCTCCATCTTACAGTTTTAGGGGCTTGTGGACGATGTATTCATTGTCCCTCCTGCTCACATAACCGTACCACCGCATACGACGTTCCTTAACCTTTTCCGTTATGGGAGCGAATTTTAGTCTACTTTAATGTGCTAATTTCTAGCTTAATCCAACATCGTAATCGTGGCTGCCCACCTCAGCATCTTCATTTCTGCTACGTGTAGCCTCTGTTCTTCTTGTCACCCTGCGGCCCAGCATTCCAATCCGTTGAGCATAGCAGGTCTTACGGCGGTTCTGTACTTTATTTAAAAAAAAAAATTAAATAAAAAAAAACGGGTCACGATAAGAGTTATAAGGTTATTTAAATTTTGTATTAGGTCCTTACATATGAAATTGGCGTTTTGTATGGGAGGAACATAAAGTTGATTTTTTTTTTATATAATATATTTATTTAATCAAAGTATGTACCATTGCTATTTATGCACTTTTGCCATCTCATAGGTAGTTCATCGATCCCTTTACTAAAAAAAACATTCGGACGGGAATCAATAAAATCTTTGAAGTCGGTTTGGACTGCCCCATCGGAGTTGAATTTTTTCCCTTGCAAGAAGTTATCCAAATTTCGAAAAAAATAGTAATCTGTTGGGGCAAGGTCCGGAGAGTACGGTGGATGTCTTAGACATTCCAATTGAAGCTCTTCTAATTTGGTAGCCGTCTATTGTGCAGTGTGTGGTCTAGCGTTATCATGAAGCAGCAGTGGCCTAGAGCGATTAACCAGCCTCGGTTGTTTAGCAGCTAGCTTTTCCATCATGGTTTGCAGTTGCTGATAATAGACATCTGCCGTAATTGTCTGGCCAGATTTAAGAAAGCTGTAGTGAACGACACCAGCACTAGTCCACCAAACGCTCACAAGTAACTTTTTGGAGTCAATTTTCGCTTGGGGCATGGTTTGGCTGGTTCGGCAGGGTTCAGCCATTGCGATGAGCGCTTCCGATTATCATACAGGATCCACTTTTCATCACAGGTAATGATTCGATTCAAAATCCCTTTATTATTGTGCCGGTTGAGTAATGCAACGCAGCAGTCAACGCGCGTTTGTTGATTTGCTTCACTCAATTCGTGAGGTACCCACCTCTCAAGCTTTTTCACCTTCCCAATTTGCTTCAAGTGGATTAAAACAGTTTTATCACTAACACCGCAGCCTGCAGCAAACTCGGACGTGGTTAGCGATGGATCCGCTTCCACAATAGCCTTCAATTCTTCATTATCAACTTTGGTCTCCGGCCGTCCACGGGGCTTGTTCTGCAGGTCGAAATTTCCAGAACGAAAACGTTGGAACAAAAAACGCACTGTGTTTTCTTTTGCGGCACCGTCGCCATACATATCATTAATCCTTCGAGCCGTTTCTGCAGCACTGGTGCCACGGTGGAACTCGTACTCGTAAATAACGCGATATTTCAAGTTTTCCATTTTGTAAACCGAGTGACGCAAAGAAAAAAAAACAATTGAGGAAAAAACAAATGAATTATAATTTTCAAAACACAAATACTTGAGTAAATAGCTGTATAAATTTGAATTTAGAATTTTCAACCAAAGAGAAGATATTTGAGATCAAAGTTGCCAGTACGGCAAAACGCCAATTTTATATGTAAGGACCTAATATATACTCGTAATTGTGTTTTTTTTTACAGATTTATTAAAACCTTCTCTTATGTTTGCCATACTTTGTGTTGTAGATGTTTTATTTGTATTCTTCTTTTTTTAATATAATTTGTATATACGACACTATTAAAATTACATATCTGACATGTTTCGGAAAACCAGTCCTTCTTCAGCGATACATATTTAAAATATTATAAAATTCTTCACAAATATGATCAATTTTGACAGATGTTATAAAGATTTTTATAACATCTGTAAAAATTTATCATATTTGTAAACAATTTTAAATGTGTACCTTTATAATGTGTATCACTGAAGAAGGACTGGTTGTCCGAAATAAGTCTGATATGTAATTTGAATAGTGTTATATATACAAAGTATATAAAAAAAGAAATAGACAAATATTAAAACCTTATTCATTAGTAAACCCTCTGGTTCTATTTGCACAAAAGTGTAATATTTTGGTCCATGTGCCGCATTATCCAAATTATCAAATCAACACATATGAATATTACGATGGTAAAAAATCTGTTACGATATCGAAATTGTTTTTGCAATATATTATATTATGTGAAGAAGGAAATAGCACAATATTTCTAATCAACGTTTCATTGCTGCAAAACCTACACAATGTTTATCCGTTGGAAAAATGGCTTTAAAAATTGGATCCAAGACGGATAAATGGAAACTGTTTGTTGCGAAACTAGTTTTTAATTTCACAAATCCCCGGTGCACAGATCCAATAACATTCGCGATTGGCTGAAGGCGAACCAGAACAAGAGCTCCTTGGAGATTGCACATGCTCAGGTCTCCCTTATCGCCCTGATTACGATTTGAAAATACTTTTAATTTTACAGTAATTGTTCCTAGGAACGCGAGATAGTCGTGCTATAGGGTTGCGGCTGTTCAATTATTGAAATTGAAATTTAATAAGCTTACTCAGGTACATGTAAAACTCGCATTTCAATGTTGCTGGATGCTTTCAAAACGCTGTTACGAATACGCAAAGTAAAATGTTCGTATGTACACATCTTTTTATTTACGTTTTATATAATAATGTTTCAGGATTTTAATAAATTTCATCTTTCTAGGACATTATCACAGTTATTAAGTAACCATAAGTCATTTAGTAATAAAATAATGAGACGATTGATGTTTTTAAGTGCTTGGGTGTTGATGAATCAAGCAGCAATGATCTTAACGAATAAGTAAGATAACTAATAAACAAAGACGTGATTATGTATGGGTGCTTGAAAAATGCTCTTTGGAAAAAAAAATGTTATTGTAAAATACTAACTAACTAACTAACCATCACGCCGTCTCCCCGAAAGGGTAGGCTGAAAGAATGGACTGTCACACTTTTACTGATGCGGCACTCCATCCTTCTCTTTTCGCCCCGCGGGAGACGCGGTGTGATGGGTTGCGAACCTCATCGCCACCAATAGGCATCTCTCGCGCACACTTCGATCGTCGAACACCCACAAAATAAATCTTAAATAAAATACAATGATATAAAATAAAATAACAAAATAAAAATAATTTTACACAAAATGTTCTTTTTAGATGGTGCACATATTATGTTAAAATACAAAAATAAAAATCCTGCCTTGAACTGCCTATGGAATTGAAAAGAAAGCTGATACCATATCCTGAAATGAGGATTCTCCGATGCATTGCGGGAACGACACTGTGACGAAGATATTGTGCAATGAAAAAGCCGAGTTGACGTTACTGGAGAGATCATATGGAGAGAGCGTGTTCTGAAGGAGTAATTAGTAAAGCGGAAAATAAAGTGCCAGCATGCAATTGACCTCCGGGAAGACCACGCAAAAGATGACAACACTGTTGGACATTTAAACCTCAGGAACAGGCTTCGATAAATTACATGTATTAATAACATATAGGACACATCCCTTTCTATATTGACTATGGATTATTGTATAAACATGACTTTTTTATTAATCAACAACAACAACAACAACAACAAACTATCACGCCGTTTCCCCGTAGAGGTAGGCAGAGAGAATGGACCGACACACTACTCTATCCTGGCACACCTCCATAGATTCCTCTACATTCATACAGCGAGTTATACACGCACGTCAATTCTTCCGACTTCTAACATGACCAACCCTTAAAATTTGATTAATTTGGTCATGCCATGTTTTCCTCGGTCTGCCTCGACTCCGTACTCCATTTACATCGTTAAAGTATACGTTACTAACCATTCTTTCTCTATCTATGCGCTCCATATATCCGAACTAACGCAGCGATCCTTTCATAATTTTGTACATAATACCTGTTTTGTTTATCGAGTTTGCAAATCCAATATTTAGAAGGCACCTGGCACTGCTGATGACAGTAAACTAGATCTGTATCGATATACTCAATGGATATTTATTTGTGCATGTTAGTTCAATGCAATATTTTCCAAATATTAATATTTATTCTTATCTTATTAATAAAAATATTTTTTAAATACCCAAGAAAATGTTTTTTCTATTCAAATGTCATTAGAATAAAAAAAAAATCGTTATGTGATTTTTTTGTGTGGTGCATATACTCGTAAGTTCTCCATTTTTACTACAAATTGCGCCTTATGCACATGGCACAGGTGAAGCCACCATCAATCTATATGAATCCACTCCATCTGCTTCCATGTCTATCGATCCTGGGCAACAATGCATCCATCTCGTACCGGCGCGGCGGTCTCTTTATTGTCGTCCCTCCATCGAAGTTGGCGACATCTTGGGTTTCAGGTCGCAGTTATAGGACACCAGCAAAGGAGGCATTTTGTCTATTACTGTTACTATTGTCAGAGCAGCGAGCGACGTGGCCTGCCTAGCGCCATTTTAGCGCTGCCAGGTTAAAATGCTTTTATATTTTTCGTGGGATATTTTTCTATACTGTCATACTCTTGTTTCATAATAATTTTAATGATTATTGACAAATAAATAATATACTTAGGAAATTGAAAATAATTTGGTTTAATCCACTAATTATTTAAAAATATATATAAAAATAACACGACATGTTTCGGAGGATACCTCCATCTTCAGGTATAAAAATATAATAAAAACTTAACAATGAAAGACTAATATAAAAACGCATTTTAAATTCGATATAATAATTCAAATTTAAAATAATCATTAGTACTTATAACAAATAGCCCAGGTTAATTTTTAAATTTGAATTATTGTATCGAATTTTAAACGCGATTTTATATTAGTTTGTTTAGTTTTTATTTTACACCTGAAGATGGAGGTATCCTCCGAAACATTTCCTGTTTTTTTAATATATATTTTTTAATAATTAGTGGATTAAACAAAGCTATTTTCAATTTTCTAAGTATATTACAATAGAATTTCACAGTGTTAATGCCTTAGCGTTCAATAAATATATAATACATAAAAAAAATATTTGCCATTATATAAACAAGGAAAAAATGTTTCGTTTAAAGAAGAAGCATTCTGTTGTGATGGATTCAACTATAATAACATATTGTTTAGATTTTAAAAACTAAATATTTATTTTTTTGCTATATGAACCAACCCTATTTTCTTTCTCTCACATTCCTTTCTTTCTAAGGGGTGAAAATTGCGTTTTGTTCCAAGAATTATACGCAAACCTCACTGTAATTTGTCACGTGACGAAGGTTGGGCGCCGTGAGCGCCGCTCGCCTAAGATTATATCCGTCCTGTTGTTATTAAGTTATATTGACCTTTAGCATGTTTGTAGCGCGGTCTTTCATATGCCAGCGTCTGACAAGCGTCACTGGGTATGTCGAAACCTTTTTGATGTATATACTGAGAACATATAATGCATTAAAAATTTTACATTTTCAGTTTTGACTGTAAAAGCTATATTCAGAATTATTGATTAAAAAAATATTTTATACTCCATAATTAAGTAATTAAAATTGGTGATAACCTCCGTATTCTAGAAATTCTAAAATATTCATGGATTTTTCATCATCCTATTAATTATCAAAATTTCATATGAGACCAAATGTGTTTCTCATAAATATAATCAATAAATTGAATTGAAAACTTACTTACGGCAGACGGACGTTTTCGTCAATAAAAAAAAGTTAATTTTATCTTTAAAAATATATATTGTATTGCTGTTCATTAATTATTTATCATTATTTTAAAAGTAATAATATTTATTGATTGTTTCTTGAACAATGGAGTAAAATTCCCCGTTAAATACAAAAAACAAATCAAAACATCTGTTTTCGAGAAGATTTATTATATTTTATGTGAAAGACATATTTCGCCTGTCTAAGGCATTATAATAAAGACATTTGATAATAAATATTCAAAGTAATTCAATTAATGTTTTAAGAGAAAATGGATGGTAAAACACCTAAAATTCAGGCGTCTAGACTATAATAAGATTTCAAACTTCAATGAACAAAAATTCATATTTGCCTCTTTTTCACTCACACATATTTGCCTCTTTTTCAGGTGTGGTGCATCTTTACTTAATTTTTATCATATATTGCGCCCCATACATGGCGTAGGAGAAGCTTACTGCCTTTATATGGTGCTGTAGTATACCTGTATATGCCATATTAAGAAAGTTCTGATTTTACTATATACTCCTAACCTATTGTAAATTATTTTAAGGATTGTATAGGAATGCTATTGATAGTTTAAGATTTAAACTCGAATAAGAAGAGATGCTCGAAACATCGAACAGGAATACAAAAAGTCAAAGAATATTTTATTTGTTTCATATCGTTAGCAAAGAATTTATTTGCGAGTATTGTCATTTTAATAGACGAATAGTAGATGTAAGGAAGTAAATCTTGGGAATTGTTGAAGAAAGATGAAAGTAGAAAAAATGCTGTAGAAATGAGGTCAATAATTTAATAATGCCTTAAAAGAGCGAATCATGTCTTTTCATATAAAATTTCATAAAACTCCTAGAAGACAGACGTTTTCATTTATATTAATTGTAGAATATCTAATTATGAAGTATAAAAGGAATGTAAGGAGAATGAATGTTCTCTAATTAAAATTATGATATTGTCACTAAGAAAGTTTGGACAAGGAAAGAATGGTTAAAAATATTAAAAATAGTAAAGATCTCGAGGAAGGCAAAGGAAGACATGGCATTATCAAATGAATCAATTGATTCAGTGATTTGGTGACTGTAGCGCGTATATAATATTCTGCAATATTCGAAGTTTTCGCCACTTAAGTTATGCATACCTCTCAGTTAGCCTCGAAGCATACATTTTATTAAAAAATGGATCAAAAATTTTGAAGAGACCAGTACAACACTGCTAAAACCAATATCCGGGCGAACAAGATTATCAAGAACGGCAGAAAACGTAGTGACTGTTAATCAGTCTACCGAGCTGTCTTTATAAATTTTACTATTCAACTATGGTAAATGAGTGCCGCCAGCACGAAGGTTTACTTTTGAACGATATTATTTTTTCAAAATAAATTTCCAAATTGTGTAGTTGAATAATTAATTAACATTTTCAATAATGGCTTTCTTTATGTTAATTGATTCACTAAGTATAAAGTTTACTGAGACACTCTGTATTACATTGAGACACTATGTTAACACTGTGGAATTCCAATGTAAAAACTTTGGAATTTAAAAGAAAACCCTGTATATTTTCCACTTTCATTTATTAAATATATATCTTTATACAATAAAAATTAAAATATGAAAACACGACAATGATTCGGAGGTGATCTCCATCTTCAGGAGGCTTGATGGAGTTCACCTCCGAATTTTTTTATTTTTATTGTATAAAGATATTAAATAATAAATATCTTATTATAATAATAAACGAGAAAGTTAAATGGTTTTACTTGATTTAATTTATATAATTACTTATATAAATAGCAGTTACAAATTTGTTTCTTGAAAATTGGTTCTTAGAAAAATCTTAGTTGTATATTGGCCCCATCAACTAGCATTATATAAATTCTTCATTTTATGAATTCAAATGACTAATCAGTTCCTGGAAAACCTCAAATTGCTTAGTGTAATGGCCCCATTGATTTGCATTATATAAATTATTTCCCCCACCCTAAAGTTTTCAAAATCAATATAAGGACACATTGTTTTGGCGACTAGGTTCAGTTTGAAAATGCTCTCGCAAGGCGAAACAAATTTGTAACTGTTATTTATATAAGTAATTATATGAATTTAATCAAGTAAAACCATTAAACATTCCCGTTTATTATTATAATAATTATAATGGAGTATTATAAAACAAAAACCTCAACAATCAATAATAAATATGTCTTAAATAAAATATGAATATGGTACTGCTGTGAACATATTTGTATAACACTGCTGTAATTGTACATACCTGTATAATGCGTAGTGACGAATTTAATGGTAACAAACTAACCATCACACCGTTTTCTGAAGGGGTAGGCAAAGAGCACGGACCGCTACACTACTCTATTCTGGCATACTTCTCTAGATTTCTCCACATACATACAGCGAGTCATACACGCACGTCGATTTTTCCGACTTCTAACATGAGCAACCTATAAAATTTGATTAATTTTATCATGCCATATTTTCCTCGGTCTGCCTCGACTTCGTACTCCATTTACATCATTAACGTATACTTTCTTAATCATCTATGCACTCCATATGTTCGAATCAACGCAGCGATCCTTTAATAATTTTGTTCATAATACCTTCTTCCGCTCTATTTTCCTTTCTTATATCAGCATTTGAGATTCTGTCGTATATCGTTCTACCACACATACGTCTTAGGGACCCCATCTCTACCGCATTTATTCTGCTTTTATCCTTCTTCTTCGTGGTAACAATTTCTAAAATTCTTTGCAATAATTTAAAGGATAGAAAAGTCCTAACTAAAAACAGAAAAATTGAGAATTTCCAGTATGTTACGAGAGGTGAGAAATACTTCATCGTACGAGTTATTTTTCAGTAGAAAATTCCAGGAAAAGCTCATTGGCTCTCCTACGTACATATGGTATATAGCATTATGTATTTCATGTATCAAAGAGAACTCTAAGGTTATTATCATTTGAACACCGTCAGCTAGTAATGGGTTTCAAAGTACAGATTGCCACATAATTGCACAACTCTTAGACGAAATGTGAATTAAGAGTTTTTTTTCCTTAGTACAGAAAAAAAATTGTGTTTAGATTAACAGGTCGTAAGAAGGGCAGAATGGGAAATTTTGTTAACATTAAGCGATCGCTTAGCTTAAACCAACCAATGACAAGCTATAAGTCCTCTAAACGCTTCGACCACCGTATTCTGTTTCCAAAAAAAAAAACAACCAATGACAGGTCATAAGTCCTGTAAACGCCTCGACCACCATATTCTGTTTCCAAAAACCAATTTACATCTTTGTCTCTATTGAGATACAATCAATCGTTAAATGATAAACCCGCAATGGGTAAAATCCAGTATATGTCTACAAGTATTTTGTATCATTCAAGAAAACAAAATATAATTACAGCTTTTGAAATAATCACGAAATGCAATCTATATATTGTGCTATTATTTAGTAATCAATTACCCACAAAGAGTAATTTCGCGTTGAAAGCTCTTTATAGAAAAAAATATTATTTATTTTTTAACAAATACTTATTATCGCTGTCACGCTAATTTGTCATCGTTGTTTATTAACAAGTGACTAAAATTATTTTACAAGGCCAATTATTGGATTAAATATTTATTTTTGAAGTTAAAACGACGCAAAAAATATTTTGAATATATCCCGGGCGTAGCCGGCTGATTCAAATGATTATAAATTTTTTTTTAATTCATATACGCATTTATTAATTATGATTATTACTCAGGACTACAAAACAACTAATGTCAAAATAAATATTGACGATCTCTGAAGCGACCACGTTCATCAGTTTAATTGCTCTTCCCACCGACGGCAGTCACCAAAGACGGTTAGTTCTGTACGTTGGTAGTAGCCCAATATGTGCTGACGTTGTCGAGAAAAACCACCCGGAACATTAATACAGTTACGTTTTAATATGGCAGAAATCCTTAACAATCCTATATAAAGTGTAAAAAAATGTTTTTGTATGAATACATTCATTTTTGTCCACAAACTATATGCATCATGCATGCCCAAAGGAATCAGGTGAAAAAATGCCTAAGATAGATTGCAATATAGATAGTTATAAGGCCACGAAATTGATGAAACATTGATATAGCCTCAATAGCGGGTAAACGGTGGGTGAGAAAGGCGAGCGACAGGAAGGAGAGGTAGATTTGGAAACGGCCTATATTTAACAGTGGAGAGATCATATGAAGGAAGGCTGAAGAAGAAGAAAAGAAGTTTACAGTTATTATACGAAACTTAAAACGTAAAACGGAGTCATGTTTTTAACGTGAAAATTTAATGATTACTTACTAAATATTTCGGCCTACCGGTTTCGCTCTATGCGAGCTTCTTCAGGGTTTTACACATACGTATGTGCAAAGCCCTGAAGGAGCTTGCATAGAACGAAATCGGTAGGCCCTCATCCTCACAAATAAAGTAGTTGTATCCCAAATACAAATAGTGTTTAATTAAGTGTTAAATATAATTTTCATTTGTCAGAGCTTAATTCTTACTTAAAATTTGAATTTATTAGAAAAACCTTTCATTTTTACTCGTTTCTTAGGGACCCAGTTGGTACTTTCGTTACCGAGGACGATTTGTCCGGGTTAGAGGGCATCTGTATGGCTGCAGGGTATTCCTTACTTAATCGTTATTAGGTCATAAATTCCCACAGAAACCTTTCTTATTTTGCTTTGTGCGTCTTAAGACAAGATGAATATATCGAAGAGCTAATTCGCTTGCAGTAATATAATAAAAATTAAAGAATTTATTTTCCATCAATTTCTCTATTTTACATAATGCTACAATACTTTTCTAATTCTCTATATGAAATAGAAAAGTATTATATCTATATAGGTACTCGAATCCATATCCTACACTATGGGATATGGATTCGAGGATCTTTCTCTAATTGACTTATTGCATTGATGCTTCTTCTTCTTCTTCTTCCTCAGCCTATTCACGTCCACTCCACGCCTCCTCCATTCGCTTCCATGTCACTCTGTCTTATGCAGACAGACAGGTTATTCCGACATGTCTGTTCAGATCATCATTTCACCGTAGTTACGGTCGCCCTGCACTTATCTTTGCCGTCCACGGTTACGAAGTCAGCAGTCTTCTTATCCATTTTTCATCTGAGCTTCTGGCTGCGTGATCTGCCCATTGCCATTTTAGAGTCGTCACCCGGTGGATGATGTCAGTGACCTTTGTTTTTTCTCTCACCGTATCGTTTCTGACTCTCTTTCTTAGGCTTATTCCTAATTGATGCTTAATACTTATTAAGGCTTTCCACCTTAATCTTATTTTGTAGGGTTCTTCCTTAGATAGTTCGAGGTCGCCCATGCATCCAATTTTCAACCAATTAACTAAGCCAAAGCTATTGGCTTATGAAAACTGATTCTTAGACTTACTTTTCCCTTGCCAAGCCTATAAAACAATGTTAATGCATTGTCAGGGCAGAAATTCTTGAATTTTGAACGCAGATACTTATTTATGAATATAAAAAATAAAATATGCACTTTGTATTGTAATTGCATAGATTTTCACAGATGGTAGCCCTATTTTTTTTTGGAATCTTGGGAAAATCTGTGTTATTCGTCTTTCTGGACCGACGCGACGTTTCGAAATTGTTGTAGTCTTAGTGGTTAAGACCACCCTAAAGATAAAGACTGCAGACCACAACGATCTCCGGAAAGTCGGTCCAGAGAGACGAGTTACACGGATTTTATCAGGATCCTAAAAAAACGATTTTTATTTTATTTCAGAACTACATTGTTTATATTTATATTATAGTTTTTCAAATGAATTACATCAAATGAGTGCTTCTATATACTCGTATTTAAGAATATATATTTTTGAACAGTATACTGCCGAATGGAAGAAAGAACAAAATATACATTTGTTGGAATTATTAAATCACGGCAGTGGTGAACTTTCAAGTTTTCAATCTTTAAGTCATAACGCTTTTAACGTCGATGTTTAATATTTTGAACATGTGCTCTATTGAAATCACAATCGAATGTCATTCAAGACCTACGGTTATTAAGTAAATCTTTGCTTTTTTCTGATATTATTTTACCGATGACCATAATTTGTCATTAAATGTTACATTCATATAATTCAAATAATAATAAAAAATTAAAGACATTTTAATTGAAAAAAAAAATATTGCACCATGTCAGTTGATTATATAAAAATATCCTTTGTCACAATAAACTTCCATGGGGAAATTATATATCACGAAATATCTAAAAACGTGCACCTGTCGCCAGTGGCTATAAAAAGTCATTATTTACAACAACAGAAGCGCATCTTATTGACAACAACAAAACCATCACGCCTTTCTCCAGACAGGGCAGGCAGAGAGGATGGACCACTTCTATCGTGACACAGATATCTAGCTTCCGCCACATTCATATAGGGAGTCATACACTTATGTCGATTCTTCCGACATCTAACATGGCCGACCTTAATTTTTTTTTTAAATTTGGTCATGTTATGTTTTTCTCGGCCTTTATTGACTCCGCATTTTAATAATTTCTTAACAATTCTTTCTTCAACTATAACTTTTTCTGAAACTAACCAAAAATTGCATTTATGCATTTTTCCATTCAATTATTTCTTCGCAGATACAAAGTGATTAAACATTCTTTCTTCTTCTTTTTCGATGGCCTTACAGTCCATTTTGAGCCTTAGCTTCCAGTATTTTTCGCCTCCAATTTTTCCTGTCCTCCGCTTTGACCCTCCAATCTGACATTCGTAACAATTTGGCCTCATCTCTACCAACTTCATCCTCCCATCGTAGCCTTGGTCGTCCAATTGGTATTCTACCACCTGGGTGCCACTCTAGTAATCATTTTGGGGTTCGCGATAACGGTATCATCTGCACGTGACCGGCCCATCTCAGTCTATTCAGTCTGACCTGTGTGGAGAGACTGGGAGCTTTGTAAAAATTGTTCAGCTCGTCATTATACCGCACTTTCCAGTCTTCACCGTTATTAACAGGTCCCAGAGTTCTGCGCAGCACCCTTCTCTCAAAAGTATCCAGTCGCTCTGAGGATTTCGTTGTCATTGTTCACGCCTCACACCCATAGACCACCACTGTTCGGATGATTGTCTTATACAGGTTGATTTTGGTTTTCCTGTGTACGTTTCTTGAAGTAGAGAAAATAATGCTTTGTTGCCAATTGCGATTCTTCTTTCGATTTCCTTGTGATCTTCTTTTTACTTTGTTATAGACGAGCCCAGGTAAGTAAAGTCCCACACAATCTTAAAGTTGTATCTCTCCTTGAAAATTGATTGATTAAAAATTATCTTTATTAATTTATTTTCATTGAATTTTATAACCTACCAGAATACGGACACAAAACTTTTATTTGAACCAACATAGCGCTTGCAAAATTGCGTCTTTTTGAATATCATTACGTCGAATGGCGCGGTTTTTTTTCTCGAAAACGGCGATACGATCGGTGAAAGTTGGGCACATCTCGTATAATTTAGTTCACATTAGCACCAGCGCACAATGTATCCCGGGCATGTCCCGACAATTTGCCCCCAGTCACGTGACTATAAATATACGGTTTGAAACAAATATAAACTATGGCGTTGACAGTTCCAACGGAGATCGAAGCCAAATTCCACACTAAATCACGCCATCCCCAACTCCCTACAAAGTGCGTACATTTCAGTGTCTTGACGATATGAATCAAGCAAAAGGATGATATTGACGTATTGCACAAAATAATTATGATGATTAATTTGAACTGATCATGAAATTTATTTACATTATTATATGAATGTCAATAATATTTTTATTATTTTATTATTAGTTATTAAAGTATTGTTGAATAACCCTTTGAATAATTCTTCGCTAGTTTCAATGTGTTCTTGAGATGCCACTTGGATCATTAATTTGGTAGTTTCCCGTTGCTTTCCACATTCATATACAACAGAAAATTGGATCCTAATTATTGTACACATATTTTTAGCTACGATTAATTTTTTTAATTATTTATTATTTATTTATTTTAAAATATTTATAATAATGTATTAACCCCAATACTTGGTTTTATACAATAATTTTAGTCACTTGTTGATTATCTTTGATGACATACTCGTATGACGGTGACAGCGATAAAAATTATATTTTTTGAGTCTATATGGTACACGTTCGTACGTTGTAATTTATTAAGCTATGATTCTCATGACCTGTGATAGGTAGCTAATCTATTGCCATTTTATTGTCATATGTAAGATGTTTTGTTTCTAATTCTGTGAGTTCTTTTGTAGTTTCATAAATTTTGTATTGTTTTAGTTTCTAAGACTGTGCTTTTGATATTTCCTTAATGTTTCTGTAATTTTGCAAATATTGTATTATGTGTGTGTTTAGATATTTCCTGAATGTTTTTGTAATTCCATAAAATGTGAAAGATGTTTAAGTTTCTATGTATGTGCCTGATATTTCCTAAATTTTTCTATATTTCTGTAAATTTTGTAAAATGTTTTAATTTCTATGTCTGTGTTTTGATATTTCCAGAAAGTATTACAAGTGTTGTGTATCTGTTTGTAATAATTAAATATGTTGATTGGCATTTCATCTCGTAATGAGTATTAAACACATGGGAATACAGTTTTACCATTGTGTGTCTAAATAAAGAAAAAGAAAAATAAAAATGAATTTTATACCAGATCAAAGGCAGTGTGACAATAACACCGCCATCGCTGGGAATCAAATCCGGGACCTTTGGTGTGGCCTAAGATTAAGTTCAATAAAGTATTATGTTTCCTAGATCAACAGTGATGTTACTTGTCTTCCTTTTTTTGCGAAATCATGTTTCTCCGAAGTTGGCCAACACTTCTGTTAATGTTTCTCTATGTTGTGCCAACCGATATATCTTTACGCTCCTTTTTCAGTCCAGTTCATGTCTATTCACACAGGATAAGACCCAAATATGATATTTCTTATTAGAGCACTCTATGTGTATTGAAATATTTAAATTGAATTTTAAGATATATTTTTTGAATCTGACGTTACTACGTTTATTTTTTTTATAATATCTTATTATAAATAGTGTTAAACCAAATATGACATATGTTTTATTTTATTCACAAACATACCTCCAACGAAGGGCATCTGGGTTTCGAAATAGTTAGTAAAAAGTTAATTAAGTTTTTGAAAATACAATGTTTATAAATAAAATATTCAGCTTACAAGAAAAACTTTTTCTTACATTATAAGTAAAAGTACCAAATTATGGTATCACAGTTTTCAAATGAATTGTTTTCTATCATATTTAATGGATTTAATTTTCCTTACAATAATCACAAGAGTAATTTTGTGTTATTTCTTGTAAATACTTTAATCGCCAGTCTTGACAAACGGGGGTTGTAACCAACATACCCGGAACCCTTATCAAAATACATGAACATACAATACGATAAGTTCTCCGTATCGCCGCCCTAGATTGAAAGGCGTGCGCAGTTAAATGTTTAATATCGCAGGAATAATTGAACCACTTGGAAATTACAACGTATTTCGTGTAATTCTTAACGTGAATACATAATAATACAAGTTAATTAGGCCCTTGCTTCAAAATGACTGTAAAATCCAATCTTAGGAAGAGGCATATACGAGTATATTGTTTAATTATTTATCCTCTTATATTCAAAATTAATAGGAACACAAATAACGACAATTGACGAATTAACAAAAAAAAAATCGAGCTTCCTTTCTTGGTAATTCGATCTTTCATATATTTCTGGATAAAAACAAAAAAAATTGTGACCTGTTTCCTCAGGCTTCCTGGCATCGACATACTTGTCCTGTTGAATAGTTCCTCAGAGTTTTTTCTACAGCGCCCTTGATATGATTAATATATTTCATATAAACGGCGCATTGTAAAAAAATAATTTATTTTTATTAAGAGCAGGATTATATTTTTAATTATTTGTTTTCCAGGGATTCTTATGATTGTTAAAAAAATCGTTTTCACAAAAAAAAATTCCCAATAACTATATTTTTTATAGGTATGAAAATAAATATTATTTAACAGGAGTACAAGATGTTTGGCATTCAAACCGCTACCCATAAATATACTCTTCGTGACTTCAATTCAAAATTTAAAATTTCTTCTATATTCGTCATAACTTTGTGTTCCGGTTTCATTGAACAATTTAAAAATTGTTCCAATTATATGAACGTTTGTATATACGTTTACATAAAGCAAACAAATATTATACATATGAACAAAAAAGAGAACTGTTAATAAATATATGTCAATATATTATCGAATAGCATATTGGGTATTCGGAGAGTATATGTACCAGTCAAAGAAAAAATGTTTTTTCTTCATTTTGAATTAAAATTTGCTATACATATATAAACGTGTTCATGTTTTTATTTTGAACGAGGTTGCCAATTCTTCTTCATATTCTTCTCAATATTTGTCTTTGTTTGCCGCGTGTGATTAATCCATCAGCATCATCTTCAGTGGCTGTTTTCTTGTTTTTTTTCATTTTTCACCCGGGCAAGGATATCTTGGACTATTTTATCCAGTTAACGCACTTTAATTATTCGACCCAGAATATTGTTAGTTTAGATATACGTAGTTTTTTTCTTCTTCTTCACTCTGTTTCTGTCTACTCCTGAACAAAAGCCTCCCCTATCCCCTTCCACGATACTCTGTTTTACAAGAAAGTCTGTATCGGTTCTGATTATCCTTCAACCGTAGTTGCGGTCACTCTGCATCTTCTTGTCGTCCATGATCTCCAAGTCAGCAGTTTTATTTTCTTTTTTTTGACAAAGCTCCTGGCTACTCCACCGACTATTGTCATTTTAGAGTCGCTACACGGTTAATGATGTGAGGGATTTATTTTTTCTTGAACAATGATGTATAACTCCATATTAAATAATTAATACGAATGAAAACGTCAGTTTTCTAGAAGTTTTATTGTATTTTATTGGAAACATTTGATAATGCTTTAGAAGGGCAAAACATGTCATTCCCATTAAACATAATAAAATTTCTAGAAAACTGACGTTTTCATTCGTATTAATGATGTCAGTGATGTTTTTTCTCTCATTGTATCGTTTTTATAATATACCGTTGAGGTAGAACCTTTATAGATCGGATCAGAAAAGAGACGATTAGGTCTCTGTCTGTGGTGTTGAGGACATAATAATATAGGGAAGAAGCAGAAGGCACTTTTGTTGAGATCATGTGGACCACATGCAGGATACAAGAACAGCAAAAATTGTTAAAGATGAAAACTCAAGTTTCAAAATATTACCAGGAAGGCCGCGGAAGAGATGAAAAGATGGCCGGATATCATCTTCCGAGGACAGCTCACCGTCATAAACATACGACATAAGAAGAGATTTCGTTTTTGACTTGGTTGATACTAATTAAATTTTGTGTAAATTATATTGTAGAATTTTTTTATATTTGTAATATGAGTCGTTCGCACATTCGAGTCACTCCTTTATTAATAGTATCACAACTTTTGAAACACCGCGTATTTTGTAACTCTTTGCTGTTTTTCGATACGAATGAAAGCATTCGATATTCAATTGGCATTCAGATGAAAAATTGCTGTGCGAGAAAATGAAACAGTTCGTTCATCACTCCGCATTGAATATTCAAAATAGCTCCATTTCCAGTCAATTCGGGGACGAGGCTCCGCACCAGCTCCTGACAGGTGCTTACTTAAAGTATCAAAAGAAAGTTGATCATTTAATAACACAAGGGGGTGTTATATCACTCTTAACTTCCGGAATTCTGTTTAACCCTAAATGCACGTGTGGAGTATTTTGAACCATTCAAAAAATTTCATTTTATTTATTTCTTCATATTATTTTCAGTAGTGGCTGTTTTAGACTGAATAAACGTGTGTCATATCTTAACCCCTTAAATTTAAATAAATTCATTCTATTATAATAATAACTAATACGATATAGTCATGAGTATCAAATATGTAATCGTGTATAAGTATGACAAAATTTTGTATTAACATCGGTAACGGTCGAGTTATACTCGTATCAACTCACGGGAATGCAATAATTATTAATGTATAAATAAATAAATAAAAATAAAAAAAACTTAACTAAGCAAATTTTCATCTCTCTGCCATTATACCACGCGGCACATTCTACGTCGACGCATTTTTAATAAAATGTCATTTTTAAACGATATTTTCTTACAATCCAAAGTAATATATCAATAATTGATTATATCATTATATTTCTCGAATATCAAAGAACCAATGAACTCAAACTCAAGATCAACTCAGATCATCAAACTCAGCAGTCTTCTTGTCCATTATTTATCTGAGCTGGCTACGTGACCTACCAATTGACATTTAAGAGTCGCCACCCGGTGGATGATGTCGGTGACTTTTGTTTTTTCTCTCACCGTATCGTTTCTGACTCTGTATCTTAGGCTTATTCCTAACATGGCTCTTTCCATGGCTCTTTGGATTACTCGTAGTTTCTCAGCACTTTGTTTGGTCAATGTTACAGTTTCAAGATCATAAGTAGCAACTAGCAGAACGTAGGCTTCAGATACTCTTCGTTTCAGGTTGATCGGTATTTTCCGGTTTTTAAGAATGTAACCCATGTTTCCGAAAGCTGCCCAGCTTAGTCCAAAGTGATTTATTTATTAATATTGCAAAAGTAAGTAGTGGCGGGCAAAACGTTAATAATACTCTTGTTGGTTATAGAATATATAATTATTTTTTATTAACTCTTGGTAAAATTTAAATAATTTTTATTATTTTTAATCGAAATTAATTTTTATTAATTTCGATTAACTCTTGGTTGATATATCATTTTGTTGCAATTTATCTTGATTTCATCATTTTTAAGCTATCTCCAAGCTTCACTTCCACACACAAGTGTTGGCACCAGAACTTTATTGTGTACTATTCATTAGTTTGTTATAGTCACAAATAATATCTTGACAAACGACTCCGCAGAGAACAGGTTAAAATCGCGGAAGTTGTCATCAAATCCGTGATGATGTCACCTACCTAGAATGCAAAATTGTTAAGGTAACTTCGGCACTTTCGTCATTCTGAATCGAGATTGAAAAGAAATTGAATGTCGAAATTTGAAAGTTTCCCGAAGGCAGATAAAATATGGTTAAAATTTATTTGAATCTAAACTTCCGCCACGGGCAATTTTCGAGCACTTCACGTCTTCGAGATTGTTAACTTTTACAGTAAATCAGTTTTCGAAAGTCAAACCAACACATTAAATCAATTCGTTTTTAATTTTATCGCAGTTCAAACCGATGCTAACTTTCTAAAGTCGTTTATGCTTCGGTTATAATTTTTTTTTTCACATTTCGCTGGAAAAATATTGAATCGTTTTCTTTCACCTCTCACTAACTGGAATTGTTTTGTTTTCGCTAATTTTAAAAGGCAATTATCACGCAAGAAGTAATCGTGGGAACAAAAACCTCCCCACAAAGTTTGGAACGTAATTAGAGTTTCTTCCCATCGGAGATTACCGCTTTTTTCAGGCTCGTCTGCATGGCACTCTGGCTGACGTGAAACGAGTTATGGAGCTAAGTACCTAATTCAACTTATCAGTTCACTAAAGTTTTGACACATCAATTACAGTTCGTACCTGTAAATATGTTTTTATATGCAAATAATAATATTTTTCTGTCGGAATAAAGGCGAAATTTTACAAAATAATTTACGATAATAATTTCTTTTCCTTCTTTTTCTTTTAAAAGATCTGACGATCTGTGGCACAGAAATCATGTATCATGGCGTGATGAGGACCAGCTGTCCCTTCATCTCTTAGGTGGTCTTCCAGGTGGGTGGATTCCGGAGGGAATTTTGTAAACGGCTGTATATGCGGGTCTGTAACTATTCATTCTGGCTACATGGTCACTCCAGTATCTTCTGCTGGATCCACTCCATCGAACAATATCCAATACTACGGATCTCAATATTAAATTCACTTATTTTAATGTACTTAAACACGTTTAAAATAACTGAAATTATAAACGATTAAAAAATATCAAAAATTTTGTATAAAAAATAACCATTATGCAGTTTTTTTGTAGAGTCATCCGAATAAAATATTTCGTTAAATTCAAAACATTTTTTTTGTGTCTAAAATATTTTAATTATTTTAATTAATTGCTCTTAAGCCATGAATTCCATAAAAGGCTCTTCATGGAATACCAGATGGATGGCGTTCACTAAGAAGACCTCCAACATGATGGAGAGATAGCTGGATTTCACTATCACAGAAGGAAAATCCTGTAATAACATAATTTTAAGTCTACAACAAGTTGAAGATGAAGAAGAAGAAATTGACAAGACTTATCAAACATACAATAGCTACTTTTTTCATCTTCTTGAAAACAATACTGAACCATATATTTTAAAATATAGAAAAAATCTTCGTAATCATTATTCAATAAGTGGGAATGTCTATTATTGCGTATTTCCTCAATTTAATCGTGATCCAGTTCTCCGTGAAAAATGTATAATAATCAATTCATTATCACTAATAGGATTGAGACCTGAGATATACAAATACAACACTCAGCTATTAGGTATATAAACTGCTGAAAGTGATCGCTTCGGAGATCGACGTCTTTCATATTAGTGAAAGTACGTTCAGAAGACAAATACTCTTGGCTTTTGAGAGTATCTTGTATTCCTAATGTCGAACCATCTCTATTGCGTTCCTGGTATCATACGAGTATATTATATTTTTACCTGTTCTTAATAGATTCCTAAAATTATGATTGCTTGTAATATCTTTTGAGAAAATAAACTGATTTGATTGATTAAATATTTAAGTATGAATTTCCCTTGTTATGATTTCAGAATTATACTAATTTACTCACGAGTATATTGAATGATTTTTTTATGATAATTAATTTATTTTAGATAAACTTGAGGCTTTTTCACTGTAGAATTCCATAATGACATATTTTGATGAATTAGAACACTTTAAATTTTTAATTGTATCTCAATAGAGACGAAGAAACAAACTGGAAACTGAATATGGATGATCAAGGTGTTTACAGGACTTATGACCTGTCATTGGTTGGGTTAAGCGCATGCTTTATGTAACACAACATTCCCTATTCCCCCTTTTTTTTTCTTATGACCACCATGTCTGACAATTTTTTTGGAAGTTGTATATATGTTAATCTGCAACATCACCCTTTGCGTAGTAGTTTATTCAATCTACACACTAACGCCATCTATGAAGATTGTATTTTAAGCATTAAGTAGAAGATCTTTTTAACGCAATGTGAAAGGCTACCGCCATTTAGCGTATTGCTAAAAACCGCCTGGAGATGTCACTCCAATCTATATGCTATAATTTTGACCAGTTTTTGTTTTTTACAACATTTTAAATGTATACAAATACTTGTAGACGAACAACTGGATTTCACCCATTGCGGGCTATCAATTCAAGAATCAATTGTATCTCAATAGAGACAAAGATGTAATTACAACATTCCCCATTCCACCATTGTTATTATGATCATGTATGATACATTTTTGGAAGTTGTATATATACTCCAAATCCATACATATCTTCACGTGGCAGTTCCAGTTAGCCATCTATGTAGATTTGATTGTACTAATTATTTTTTTAAGATTAATCTATACAATCCATCCACTAACGCCATCTATGAAGAATGATTGTTTAGCATTTAGCAAACTACTTTATTAACACAATGCGAAGAGGCTACCGCCTCCTAGCGCACTGTTTAGAAGTCGCCTGGAGTATCCACTCCTATTTTATACGCCAAATAATTGACCAGAATATTTTACAAATATTTGTGAAATGTATACTTATATCTGTATACGAATCCTGGATTTTCACCTGTGGGTGGTTAATTTAAATTTTTAATTGTATCTCAATAGAGACGAAGAAACAAACTGGATCCAGTTTGTTTCTTCGTCTCTATTGAGATACAATTAAAAATTTAAATTAACCACCCACAGGTGAAAATCCAGGATTCGTATACAGATATAAGTATACATTTTACAAAAATTAGAACACTGTTTTTTTTTACTTAAGTTAAGTCGAAACAGCAGTGTTTTTATTTATATAAAATCATCTTAGCTAATTCAAGTAACATATTTTAACTGCAATTTAATCGTTAAGTCTGAATTATTATTTGCAGAATTGTTTATATTCAAGTCTCTAAAAAATTGTTTCATTTGACAATTTTTTTTAAGAGTTCGATGTATCATCAACCTTATAAATTACTTACTTTACCACAAATAAGTAATTTAAATAAGGTTGATGATACCAACTTTTACAATAAACACAAAACAATCATTTCTATGTTTGTGCTACAATTTGAAAATAATAATCATAACAATTTAAAGGTTCACGTATGGGTACCTGCGGTCTTAAGAGAATATGTCTATAGCAAGTTGAAGAAGAAGTAGAAGGAGAAGAAGAAATTATGTATTAATCCTCGTTTTCATGTCATATGAAAATATTACCAATACTAACCAACTAACTAACCATCACGCCGTCTCCCCGAAGGGGTAAGCAGAAAGAATGGACTGCCACACTTTCGTTTCCTGACATATTTCTCTCGCTTCCTAAACATTCATACATCGATCATGTACGCGCGTCGATTTCTCTGACTCCTCACGTGGGCGACAGTAAATAGGTATTTGATTTATTTGATCGTGCCACGTTTTCCTGGGTCTTCCGCTATTTCTTGTTCCATTTACATCGTTAACATATATATATTTTTACCATTCTTTCTTCATTCATTCCTTTCATGTGTCCAAACCATCTTAATGATCCATTTATTATTTTGTTAATAACACGATCATTCGCATCGCATTCACTTCTTATATTTTCATTCGATACTCTATCATACACAGAGTATCCACACAATCGTCAAAGACATCTCATTTCTACTGCATTTATTCTACTTTCATTATTTTTTTGCCAGTTCTATGCTTCGCTTCCATACACAAGGGTCGGTACGAGAACATCATTGTGCACAGCCATTTTAGCTTTATTGGATAGGTTTTTGTTTTTACTTACAACTTTAAGTGCACCATTTACTTTGTTGCCTGCCCCAACCCTTCTTTCATTATCCCTCTCCACTCGCTCATAAACAAGACTTACCAAATATACAATGGCTTTTTTCGGCGGTCTTCGGATAAGTTTTATATGATTAGAAATATGTTTATAATTATGAGAGTGTCACTCACTGCAAAGTACGAGCAAAGTTTGGACTCTAGTACCGTTTTCAATTTGTAAATTAGCGCCAACTCGGACCAGGTTACTGATGTGTTAAAGTGACTTCAGCCAAGTGCCGGCGACTGTCCCGGGAAGCGAGCAATACACCCGCGAGACACGTGCGCACACACGTACACCCGCGCGTGAAGTACGTACACCGCCGCCGCACCACGTGAGCCGTATCGGATTACACGGGCCATTGTTAATTCCGAGCATCTGGGTCAGGCGGACCGCTGATAACTTCGTTTGAGACTCTCTGTATTTATTTTCCCTGAAAGCAACTTTTCCAATTAGTCAGGCTCATAGTTCCCGCGGCGGAGCGGCGCTCGCCAGACACCTATCCGTCATCGTCAGGGTGGTAAATTGGTGTTTCATCGGAGCGCAGAAACGGAACAAAGTACCGGAAATTTATTGTATTCATTTCCATTGATTGATGATTGTGTCAAAGGGTTTGTAAAAACAATAATATTTTTCTCCTATTCCATCAATTTTATTACGTTTATCCACATGTCCTGAAAAATATGTGTTTTTATAAATCGTATTAATAAAACGCGATATTTAATAAAATTTACTAAACATGGATAAACGCCGTAGAAATGAGATCACTAAAAGGATTTGCGGGAAACGTTGTATGATAGAATACCGAACGATGAAATAAGAAAGAAATGTAAGGCAGATGACTGCATCATGAATAAAATTAAAAAAGGATCCCTGAGATGGTTCGGACATATGGAATGAATGGATGAGAGTAGAATGGTTAAAAAGTTGTACACATTCGAAGTCGGAACAATCGACGGGCGTGCATGGTAAGATGTATGGATGTAGAGGAATCTCGAGAGGTATGCCAGGACAAGCCAGTGTGGCGATCCATTCTCTCTGCCTACCCCTCCGGGGAAATGGCGTGATGGTTGGTTAGTGAGTTAGTTTTACTAAACATGTTTTGAATGGTAAAAAAAGTATATGTTAACGTTGTTAATGAAATCAGAAATAGAGGAAGATCTAGGAAAACGTGGCACGATCAAATAAATCAAATATTGAATATCGACCACGTGAGGAGACAGAGAAATTGATGTTCATGCATAACACGATGTATGAATGTTGAGGAAGCAAAATAAGTGTTAGGAAAAAAAGTGCAGCAGTTCATTATTTCTGCCTACCCCATCGGATAGGCGGCGTGATGGTTAGTTACTTAGTTAGTTTATTTATAAATACAAAGTTTTAACCATTTATTAAAATAAAATTAACTAGTAAATAAAATAAATGTCTGTACCTCATTTGTAAATACACAATTCATTCATCAGTTATGAGTATTATACTTTTTGTAAAGCAAACCAATTTTAACTTTTTACTCTTACCATTATTTTTCATTATGGAGTTCTAATTAAATATTGAATCAAAATTTTCTGTAGAAATACTTTAAGGAAGTTTAGTATATTTTACAAAACCCAAAGGATTTTGCCCTTCGAAGTTCTCCCCTAAGCTCACCTAACATTCTTGTTAAATAGATGTTTTAAATTCACTACAAAATATTAGATTATTTATATTACCCATCTTGTCCCTTAGGGCGAATCTCTCCCGCCATGCGGGAAGCAAGAATATTTATATTTCCATGTTAAAGACATTATTTAATAAGGCAGGCATCTGTGAGAAGAATAACATTATTTTCGCAGGAACGAAAATTCATTTCCATCATGTATTTTACATGCAAATATTCATTTTTGTCCGTAATCTTTGACTTCCCATCTTCCTCAGTTGATTCAAATGTAAATTTGATTTACAATCACCGTTAATTTCTACCGAATTTCATTCGCAAAATTTCCATAAATTTGCTTCGACTTTTACAGATTTGGTATTGAGAACTGTAACGACGAAGGAACATAATATTTGGTACATAATGGCAGTTGATTATTCAGATGAAAGGGATTACAAGTTGCTTCTTATTGATTCGATTAAGTATTTATTATTATTTAATCATGTATGGAAGCGAAGCACGGAACTGGCAAAAGAAGGATGAAAGTAGAATAAATGCAGTGGAAATGAGATATTTTAGACGAATGTGTGGATTTTCTGTGTATGATAGAGTGTCGAATGAAAATATAAGAAGTGAATGCGGTGCGAATGTTGGTGTTATGAACAAAATAATTAAAGGATCATAAAGATGTTTTGGACATATGGAAAGAATAAATAAAGAAAGAATGGTAAAAAAAATATATGTTAACGATGTGAATGGAACTAGAAATAGAGAAAAACGTGGCACGATCAAATAAATCAAATATTGAATGTCGGCCATGTGAGGAGTCAGAGAAATCGACGCGCTTGCATGACACGATGTATAATGTTGAGAAAGCGAGAAAGAAGTGTGACAGTTCATTCTTTCTGCCTACCCCTTCGAGGAGAAAGCGTGATGGTTAGTTAGTTAGTTTAATTACACGTATTGATTACAGTTTATCTAAATAACTATTATATTTAAGAGGATACGTAATTTAAATATACGAGTTTATTCAAAATTATGGTCACCCGCTTCATGTAGATGGATCACTTCTTACAAGGGAGGGCACGGCATGGGAAATGGACTTCGGGATGGGATTTTGTAGGATTTTAGTACCCCTTCAGTGTCGTTCATAGACAAAATAAAAAAGCGCAATAGCTAGGCAGTTAAAAAAAATCATGTAAATTTTCTATGTTGTACCCTTCCCTTGTTAGTAATATGAATATTCTGCAAAACCACTCAATAAAAAAAATCATTTCACATTGTTCACATTGAATTTAATTATTATGTGCATTACTTGTCGTTTCTAAAATATTATATAAAACATCGTACATTTGTTAATGCCTTAGCAAAGGCAAACATGTACAATAATTCTTTTTTTTTATGTACACAACAGGTCGTTTGGACCCAATTACAGTAAACAATTTAATTTTTTTAGCTATTATATTGATTCTCGTGACATGTGATAGATAGCCAATCTATCGCCATTTTATTGTCAGGTGAATTCTACACCAGACCAATGACAGTGTGACAATCACATTGCCATCGCCGGGAATCGAACCCAGGACTTTCGGCATGGAAGTCAGAGCTCGTAACCACTCTGCCACGAAGGTCGTCAATTCCTATAAAATATACGTAAACTTCTAGAAAACAAATGTTTTCGTTCGTACTTTTGATTATACTCGTATACATATTTACCGTTTCAAGAACAGTGATGCACAATTACTTTAGTAATTTGCATGAAAACGTTTGTTTTCTAAATAAAATATGATATTTTATGGGAATGGAATATTTCGCTTTGGTAAAATTGTATTAAATGTGCAATAATGCTTAATCGTTTCTTATATTCCAAGATTTATAGGTGTAAAATAATATTTTTAAACAAGATACACATATCTCCCTTTTTGATGTTTTCACGTGATTCTGAATATCGAAATTTAATAAAAAATCAAATTTAATTAAGTATAAATTTATATATAACATAACTAACTAACTAACTTACCATCACGCCGTCTCCCCGGAGGGGTAGGCAGAAAGAATGGAACGCCACACTGTTCTGTCCTGACATACGTCTCTCGCTTCCTCTACATTCATACATCTTGTCATGCACGCACGTCGATTTTTCCGACTCCTCACGTGACCGACATTCAATATTTGATTGATTTGATCGTGCCACGTTTTCCTCGGCCTTCCTCTATTTCTAGCTCCGTTCACGCCGTTTACATATACCTTCTTTACCATTCTGTCTTCACTCATTCTTTCCATGTATCCAAACCATCTTAATGACCCTTTCCTTATTTTGTTCATAACAATTTCATTCGCACCACATTCACTTCTTATACTTGCATTTGTCACTCTATCATATACAGATTTGCCACACATTCGTCTTAGAGATCTCATTTCTACTGCATTTATTCTACTTTCATCCTTCTTTTGCCAGTTCCATGGTTCACTTCCATACATAAGGGTAGGCACAAGAACACCATTGTGCACTGCCATCTTAGCTTTTTTGGATAGGCTTTTGTTTGCGATGACAACTTTAAGTGCACCATTATTCTGTTGCCTGCCCCAACCCTTCTTTCAATATCCTTCTCCACCCTCCCATCCTTTGTAAACATGCTTTCTAAATAAACAAATTCATCCACTTGTTCCAGATTTTCACCGTTTACACTAATGTTGCAGACTGTCATGCTTCCTTCTTTTTCGAAAATCATTACCTTAGACTTATTCACATTTATCATCAAATCGTATCGCTTGCATACCTCATACATACTAGACACCAGGGCTTGTAGTTCATGCTCGTTGTCTATTGATAACATATTATTGGTTGCTAAAGTTTGTATCATATAACTTGGTGAATGATTCTACTTGCAACTTGATTTCCTTATTTAGTTTGTTTCTATGTAAAATATATTCTCTTCATTATTCTGGCGGTACTCCTGAGATGATGGAGATACAGCAACGGGGAAGGAACATTCCGCTTTTTAATTTACATTTTAAAATGGGAAATGTAATTAAGACTTTACCGAGTTCCTTAAAACGGTAGCTTTCTTTTTGTAATAAGAGACGTTATGGGTTCGTTCCCCAGAAAGCTACGGTGTTTATGATGGTACAGAGATAAATTAGGCGCCTTCTTTTTAAGCATCTTTGTTAAATTAACCACTGTATTAAACGACCTCACCTTCGTCTAGAATAATTCCACGGGATGATTAATATCATAAAGCTCCCTTCTTGTTCTAAATTTTAGCCGACATTACAATGTTTATATCACGATGCTTTCAGCTCGCGTATGAAATTACTTAACACTTTCATAAAATAGTTAACCCCTTATTAATATATAATTTTGAAAGTAGCTTTTTAATTAAATTTTAATTGTTTTATCATAAACATATTTTATGTTAAAAATATTATCCCTGTAAACCTAAAAAACAAGGCACTATCGAAGTTCAGACAAAATAAGTAGTCTTAGAATCATCGTTTAATTTAATTATTATTAAAAATATTCTTAAATTAAAATAAACTATATAAATCAAAATGTCCGTTCTCTCAAATTTTAATATATTTTATTATAGTGAACACAATATAATTAAACATCTATAATATAAATGATAGGTTTTCATAATTGTTGATAATTGAGTATGGATTTTTACATTATTGTTCTGGAAACAATAAATAATAATTGTTTTAATTTACCAATCGACTCGTCGATTTTATTTGGAGATTTTTGTATTAAAAACAAATAATTTTCCAGTTTTTGGTTTTTAATTGGCGACATGATATGAAAATGTTAATGTACTTGCAAATATCTATTGTGTTCTACAGTGTATAAGCCTTATTTTACATTTACATGTAATATAATAACGTAATATGATATTATTTTTATTTAAAATAATGAGTTATTTAGAAAAAAATATTTGCTCGTAAAAAACTTAATTTTGCATGTTTGCCTAAATGATGAAACAGAAAATAAGTTTATCATCAATTTATTTTAGTATAATATAATGAAAATAAAATAAAAATGTAAAAAAAATCTTTGTAAGATGTACAAGTATATTAAGTTAAAATCCACTGATCCGGTCGAAGACACAGTCATCAGTGGATTTAAACTATATATACATCTTAAGATTTTCGTTCGTTCAGAAGTAAAATACTCTTAACTTTAGAGAGTATCTTTTCTTCCTAAAGTTGAACCATCTCTCATGCAATATTTTTTTAAGTATTATATAATTGACCTTCATTATTATAAGGCACTACCGAAATTTTAATAACTCAAAGCATCTTAAAGTCAGTGTCGATACGTGTACGCTTTGAAACATCATCCAACTCTAAAGAGAAGTTATGGATTATGTAAGGTGTATCGGCGATGTACCCCGCCACACCGGAGCAAATTTGATGTTTTCCTCTAGCCAAATCCATCAACTTCAAAACGCCGACTTGTTTATTTGAAGCATGGAGGATCCTCTACTTAAAATTGTTTCTGAAAGAAGGAATACACGTGTATTAGTAAGTAATGATAAATGCGACGTGTCACTATTTGCGGGCTGAGTTCAATTTCCATACACGCCGCGGCAAGCGATGCTGAAGAGAATGTTAAGGATAGGAATATATTGCTGCCAAAAATAATGATGTCTGATGTTTCTGCTCGTTTTGGAAAAATTACAGCTAACGCTTTGGATATGAAGTAATCTTCTTACCACGCAAGGAGCTGGCTCTTATTTGTTCATTCAAATAGTTTAACTTATGAAAGAGCTGAAAGGGTTGGATGTAGGTGCCAAAATGAGCGGTGTGTCAGTAAGCTGTCTCTTGTATGCGGATGACGCTGTTCAACTTGCAGACAACGAGCATGAACTACAAGTCCTGGTGAATATTATAATATATATGAGATATTTACGCAAAATGATCTGATGATGAGTATGAATAAGTCCAAGGTAATGACTTTTAAAAAAGAAGAATTCATGACAAGAATTCAGCAACATTAGCGTGAATGGTGAAAAATTGAAGCAATTAGATAATTTTGTGTATTTGGGTAGGTTTGTAAAATATGGGCGAGTGGAGAGGGAGGCGAGTGGAGTGGAGAGGGAGCTATATGATATCTATAAAGAGCCCGATGTGATCAGATCCATCAAAGTAGGGCGCCTGAGATGGGCTGGTCACATAATCAGAATGGACGACGACAACCCTACAAAACGCCTCACGCTCTCAGTACTACAGGGACGTAGAAGACCAGGAAGGCCCAAAATGCGATGGATGGACAGTGTCAACACGGATGCATCGGTGTTGCAAGTGAGAAATTGGAGAATGGGGGCATCAAACAGACAAGAATGGAGGAAGCTCCTGGATTCAGCCAAGGCCCACCCAGGGCTGTCGAGCTTAGGATGATGATGATGGAGAGGGATATTGAAAGAAAGGTTGGGCAGGCAACAAAGTGAACGGTGCACTTAAAGTTGTCATCGCAAACAAAAACCTATCCAAAAAAGCTAAAATGGTAGTGCACAATGGTGTTTTTGTACAGACTCTTATGTATGGAAGCGAAGCATAGAACTGGAAAAATAACGATGAAAGTCGAATAAATGCAGTAGAAATGAAATCTCTTAGACGAATGTGTTATACTCTGTGTATGATATGAGTGAGGTTCGAATGAAAATATAAGAAGTTAATGCGGTGCGAATGATGGTGTTAAGAACAAAATAATGAAAGAATCATTAAGATGGTTTGGATACATGGAATGAATGAATGAAGAAAGAATGGTAAAATAATATATATTAACGATGTTAATGGAACTAGAAATAAAGGAGGACCGAGGAAAACGTGGCACGATCAAATAAATCAAATTTTGAATGTCAGCCACGTGAGGAGTCAGAGAAATCGACGCGCGTGAATGACACGATGTATGAATATTGAGGAAGCAAGAGAAACATGTCAGGAAAGAAAAGTGTGGCAGTCCATTATTTCTGCATACCCCCTCGCGGAGACGGCGTGATGGTCAGTTAGTTTAACTTAGAAATTATCCAGCGGCTAGCACCGAGACTGGTTCAAGGTTTTAGGTGTTTCAATCGACAACATTTACAACTAAAAAGATTTAGTTTTGAAGAATATTGTAGGAATGAAGGTGGGAAAATAACAGTGATTCTCCTTAATGGTTACACTCCTGCGGATTGGTCTACAACAAGCCTCAATCGTTCCCTCCACTCAGTCCTGTATCCAGCAGGTCTTTTCATCTCTATGTAGCTAGAGCTGTAGCTATAGGCGTATTTTGGGCGGCCTCTGCAATTTCTGCCTTCAACCATTCACTTTTCGATAGAAATAAGCTGGCCCGTATGCCTGATGTCATTGTTTGCACGTTGTTGAAAAATCCTTTTAAGCATTTGACTCGTTTCTCTGGTCCTTCTCAATACCTCGCTGTTTTGGGTGTGTTCCAAACAATGGATCCCCATCATGGATCTGTAGCACCCCATTTTGAATGCAGAATTGTAAAGATATTTTAACAACATTTCATTTGGCCATGTCGATTTATCTGACGCTTCACCTTTGATTACATTATATAAATATTTTTACTTAATTCTTTTTTATTAACTCTGTGTTTTACTCTTGCAATGATCGCGCGGAATGACACGAATGAAATGGAATGACGTTTACACGTGGAAATGCGGGACACAGAAATAAATACAAAGTAGAGTAAATGTGGCCTGGCATCCCATTGTGTTGGCGTAAATTAAATGTATGTCCCGGATGGACGGGGACAGGCCTAAAGAGTGTATGAGCGAGGCTGACGAAAGGGTGCTGCTGCGCCCTATAACAGCCTCGGGTATGTAGTGGGAACCCTTCTGTGTTCCTTTCTTCTTGCAATGATTGATAATGCCCTAACAAGGCAAAACATATCGAAATCATACAAAATCTCAATCAATAATCAAAACTTGTTATAAAATTTTATCCTATTGTTTAAGTAACAATATATATATTTTTGTGTGACCATAAAGTTTATAATTTAAGCATTGTAAATTATTTAATAAATCCTTAAATTAAGTTCCAAAACAAAAATCGCCTTAATTTTAATTTGACAAGTTTAAAAATAAGCTCTGTGGTATTTTGACGATGATAAATGAAATGTATTCAGAGTGACAAAAATCTGCAACACTCACCCTGCCCAGGGGTTTAGAATGTCACAATAAATTTCAAGCTTTCTTTTGAGAAAAATCCATGAAAAATTGTGAAATTTCTTCAAATGCCGCTCCCCGAGACACCGGCAGTCCTAAAGGTATATAATTCATTCTATCTTTGTACTGCAAACCACATCCCTTTCATTTTAGCCCTTTGGAATATTACTGCTTCCACCACCTGAGAGTCTTTAGGGACTTAAACACTGGCGTAACTAAATATTTTCGGGAGGACATTTTATAATTATATATAAACTTATTCATCTTCTTCTTTCTTATTGTAGACCTATGTGGTATGTTCTCTAGAGTATTGCTCCTTCTGTGATGTAGACTCCCAGCTGTCCTTTCATTATTTAGGAGGTCTTCAACGAGGACGAGTCCCATGAGGTTGATTATGCAATGCAATATAGGGGAGTCTGGTGGTGTCCATTCTTTGAATATCACCGTACCAGTCCTTTTTTCACTGTCTGCTCCATCTTATGATATCCTTAACCTCACATATCTCTATTATTCTGAAGTTCCTCACGCGATCTCTCAGTGTCTTGCCTGCTATCGTCCTCAGTGTCTTCATTTCGGAAGTCCTCAAAACTTGTTTGGCCCTTACTGTGTCTGCCCTTGCTTCGACGCCATATGTTAAATTGGTCTTACGTATTCTTAATAGATTCTCATCTTACTCTTAATGGCCATTTCTTTGTTTTTCCATATTGTGGATTTTAGAGCACCAGAGAATGCAGCTGCCTTGTTTACTTGGGCTTGTATTTCTTCCCGCAGATCAGCTCCCCCCCCCCAGGTCTATGCCCAGATACTTGAAGGTATATATAAATAATTACTATATACAAATACTCGAAAAAGAAAATAAGATAATAAAACCTATCCCAAGATCTAGACCTGGTGAGGCAGCGGGAGCTTGGAGGCAACAAAGTATACGCAATATGACCGAGCAGCTCTTTATACAACACCGCGAGAACCATTCACCTAGCATGGATCGGTCACATAGCCGACCCGGAGAGACCAGATAAATCAAGACCCCGAGCGATGTCTTAGAAGACTTTAGAAAACCTCAGCCCAATGAATGATTGTCTTTTTTCTATCTATGCCCTGTTTCCATATATGGCCAACGCGCTTGGATGTACAAATTTGGCCTCAATAGAGGCCTGTGATAATTGGTTGTCCGAATTTTTTACCAATAGGGACAAGGGCTTCTACGAGAGGGGCATTTTGAAGTTGTATTCTCATTGACAACAAGTAATCGAACAGAACGGTGCATATTTGACTTAAATCTGATAATAAATAAATCTGTAACGTTTTTTATAAAGCATTGAAATAAAGCGAAAAATACGAAATTACCTTTTCCTCAACCTTATATTATATATTACAAATTTAATATTTAAGGATTAATTGTATCTCAATAGAGACGAAGATGTAAATTGTTTTCGGAAACATAATATGGTTGTATCTTCGTGTCTATTGAGATACAATTAATCCTTAAAATGATTAACCCGCAATGGGTAAAATCCAGTATTTGTCTACAAGTATTTGTATACATTCAAAACAAAAATTTAATATTGTTTCCAAGGTAACTCTCACATATCGAAACACTTTTTTTATTTTTTATTTATTAGTCCAGTGTTTTTAACGTTAAGTTCAATTTGTTATATCGTAGATTATGTATGTTGTAATTTATTCATAGTGCGAAATGATTTATTAAGATTGTATAAATATACATATTTTCTTATTTATTGTTTCTTGAACAACGATGTTAAACTCCATATTAAATAATTTATAAGAATGAAAAGTCAAGAACCATAGAAACGAAGACTCTCCGATCCGTTGCGGGGACGATACTTCGAGACAGAATAAGAAATTCTGAAATAAGAAAGATCTGCAATGTAGAAGATGTCGTGCGATGGGGAAGACTGAGAAGATGCCACTGGACGCTACGCTACCGCTATCATGTGGAAAGAGCATGTTCTGAAAGAGTGATAAATATAGCCGCAAATAAAGTACCAACAGGAAATCTACCTGAAGACCACCTAAAATATGGTGAATCAGTTGGACATCTGGATCCCAGGAACAGGCTCCAAGAAATACCAGGACACAGTCTTAAATAAAGCAGAAGAAGAATAATGAAAAGCATCCATTTTCGTTAATTACCATATTCTGCTCCATTTACTAGTGTATATAAACTAGTGTAAGAAAGTTTCGTCACATTTGATAATGCCTAAAAAGGGTGAAACATGTCATTCCCATAAAATATAATAAAACTTCTAGAAAACTGACGTTTTTATTCGTATTAATTATATATATTTTCAATTATTTCATTACTTAACTTTATCTGTGTACGTTCCCGCAGCCCGCACGTCTGTGTCACGCCCGTGAGCGCCTCCAGTGTTTGTCTTGGAAAGGTGATAAATATATTTAAAGTACAGACAAATTTCCTGGAAACACTGCGAGGTGACGACAGACTGACAGAAGCAAGCTGAACACGCAAACACAAATAACACGACGTCCCTCGAGCAAAGGGGTTAGCGAAATTATTTCCAACACTCGACTCAACATGCTAGAAGATCTCGTCTACTTTCGTGCTACTGAAACTGGATTTTCGTTAATGAGAAGCAGTTGTATAAACGAAAATTAAAAAAAAAAATTACTCGTATTTTAACCGCTTATAGGAAGGTGACGAATTTTTATGCCACCATAAATAAGGGTCATTTGTCTTTGTTAATTTTCTTCTAAAGATCATTATGTATTTATTACTATACGTATGGAGTTGCTCGACAGTGTAAAAACAAAGAAACTCCAATAATTTGGTCACTTAATGAGAGGAAAAAGTATCGCTGTTCAAAGCTGCAGTCAACAAGAGAGAAGAGGTTAAGTATCTTCTTCTTCTTCTTCATCCTCAGCCTATTTCCGTCCACTCCTGGACAAATGCCTCCTCCGTTTGCTTCCATGTCATTCTGTCCTGTGCAGACTGCATCCAAGTTATTCCGAGGTATAATATTATATATAAAACCAGAAACGCATGAGATATGGTTTGACTTTAGGAAGGCAAGATACTCTCTAAAGTCTAGATTATTGAAGTTTCCTTTACTAATATGAAAGACATCGATCTTCGAGGAGATCATGTTCAGAATAATAATTTTTTTAAAGAAAGACGCATAAATACAGTACGCCCTATTTTGCAGCATTAATAATTTTTATTGCAGTTTATTATAAATCATTGAAATATAATAGTATACAGTTCTTCTCAGATAATGACTCTTAGCCGACTGATTTACAACATGCAACCAGCCAGTAAGTTTTTCAATTTCCTTTTGATAAATGAAATCTCAACTTATCATGTAGAAATTAACTTCATCTACTCTTTGCCATGGATTTGCACGCGGTGTTCCAAAATATATGTAATATTTGAAAATATGTTCATTTCAAATAATTACCAAGACAATTTTATTATTGCATATAATTTACTCTATAACAATGCTTTTCATATAAAATATTTCAAAAATAATATATTGTAACATATCTCACTCTTATCAAAATGTGCAGATTATACAGTTCCATAGAATGTAAGCAAATTGATGTATTTTGTGATACACTGCCCTCATTTAAAGTAAATATCACAGAAATCGATTTTGTTCGTCAATAAAAATTTATTACATAAAGGTTTAATTAACTAGTCCATTGTTTTGGCCGAAACGCTATGATACTTTAACATTATAAACTGTTAAATTAAAAAACTTTATTTTATGTATCACACTTGTATTTTATTTTACGCGACAGCTGTTTCGTCAACATATGTTCACATCATCAGGTGTTACAATTATCAAATGTCAAATTTTTGTGATATTTCGAACCCTTATGTGTTTTGTTCCTATGTCAATTTGAATAATTTCTGTGATTTAATTTTGAATACATCAAAGAAATTATTCAAGTTTTTTAATTTAACAGTTTATAACAAAAACGTTTGAATTTTCTGATTTGTGTAATTTTTTTTATCTATCTTGGGTTTTCTTTTTTACATGATTTATTATTGTTGCTTTGTCTTGAGCATTTGTCTTGTCTTGGCTAATTTGTGAATTATTTTTTCTTCATATAATTCTATTGTCTCGTTTAACGTGATTTGTATATCATTCTTATTTATCATGTGCTGTTGTCTTGCTTTACTTGATTTGTGTGTTTTTCCTTTGTCTTGTGGTATTATATTATTTTACCTGATTTGAGTATTTCCTCTTTGCCCTTTGCTTAATCGTTATCTTACATTAATGTTTTGTTTTGCCTGGTGGTTGTTTTTAATGAGAGGTGGTACAAGAATAAGTGTATTTTAATATTACATTTCTTCTTATTATTATTCGTATCAATGGCAAGCTAGTCGCATAGGAATGACCCTAAACAGGGTCTCATCTCTTGTCATTGTGCTGGAAGGTTTGGCTGATATTATGTCGTTTCCAGGGACACCGGGTATTAAAGTAAAACCGCACGTGGAGGCACCTCCCTTGCCTCCGTACAATTAAAAAAATGCTCAATATTAGACTACAAAAAAACCCACTATTTTTATGAATGCAAAAACCCATAGTAAGCCCAGACGTCACCCTTTTAAGGAACACCTTGTATGGTAGTAATTTCAATATTGCTAATTGCTGGACCCGCGGTGGGTGGGGGTGGGGTGGGATAAGGGATGGAGAATGGCGCCACACTTTTTGGGCGCCAACTAATCATCAGGCGCCCTGGATCCTGACAAACTTTGCCTTCACACAATACTCGTTCTTCATCTTTATCTGATAACCATTGCCTCGAAATGATAACTTTGAGAGAACTTTATAAATTGTTGCGCTGATAAATATTTTCTTCTGCAAACAGTCGACAAAAGAGCTTGAATGTTTTTTTCCTGAAAAACTTTTATACTTTATGTACTTTTTGTATGTAAAGATAAATTAATCTGCAATCGCTAATGATCTTGCAGATAAAAATTATGATAAATGTTCTTTTTTTTAGTACCGACAAAAAGTTTTGCGGTATATGTAGTCTTAAAAAATAATTTTATTTTCAGTACACTATTGATACAGTTAATAATAATAACTGTTTAATTTGGAACACTAGTATAATAGGAAAATGTCGCGACAGATGTTTCGCCAACCAATATTGGCATCATCAAGTGTAAGAAACAACAAATGTTAGGGAGTTAATTTGGTACAAACCTTATTTATGTGATAAATCATTCTTAAAATTAAGTATGCAAAGAAAATATTATGTGATCAAATATTATAAAGATTGGAAAAACAGTGATTACATAGAAAATTGTATAATACAAAAAATATATATTTACGAAACATAAATTTTAATGTAAGCTAACTAACTAACTAACCATCACGCCGTCTCCCCGAAAGGGTAGGCAGAAAGAATGGACTGTCACACTTTTACTGATGCGGCACTCCATCCTTCTCTTTTCGCTCCGCGGGAGACGCGGTGTGATGGGTTGCGAACCTCATCGCCAAATTTTAATGTAAGCTTTTTTTTATATTATATTTGCTGTTAAAATTGTAAGTAGCTTCTTTGCATAAATTTAAGAATGATAAATCACAATAATGTGTCTGGCTCCCTACATGTATTTTTAGTGACTTCTTTTTTTTTAAATATCTATTGATGACAACATTTTATGGCAAAACAGCTAACGTGACAATTTCATATAAATTAAATAAATAAATCATAACAGTGTTCCGAATATACAGTCACAAATAATTATTTTATTTATATATTATATTATATATTATACGTGAAATCGACGATATTCGTGGCAAAGTGGTAAGAGCTCTGACTGCCATACCGAAGGTTCCATGTACGATCATACAGTATGATTGCCGTCACGGGAAGCCTATGGTCTGGGGAAGAATTCACGTGACAAAAAATGAAGATAGATTAGCTTCCTATCACATGTTATAGCTAAAAAATAAATTCATCATTCACGCATCTTCGTCTCTATTGAGATACAGTTGATTCTTAAATTGATAGCCCGCAATGGGTGAAATCCAGTTGTTCGTCTACAAGTATTTGTATACATTCAAAATGTTGTAAAAAACAAAAACTGGTCAAAATTATAGCATATAGATTGGAGTGACATCTCCAGGCGGTTTTTAGCAATGCGCTAAATGGCGGTAGCCTTTCACAGTGCGTTAAAAAGATCTTCTACTTAATGCTTAAAATACAATCTTCATAGATGACGTTAGTGTGTAGATTGAATAAACTACTACGCAAAGGGTGATGTTGCAGATTAACATATATACAACTTCCAAAAAATTGTCAGACATGGTGGTCATAAGAAAAAAAAGGTGGAATAGGGAATGTTGTGTTACATAAAGCATGCGCTTAACCCAACCAATGACAGGTCATAAGTCCTGTAAACACCTTGATCAACCATATTCTATTTCCAATTTGCATCTTCGTCTCTATTGAGATACAATTAATTCTTGAAAAAATAAATTGTATACAGTAAATGGGTTCAAACCACCTGTTGTACACAAAAAATGTATAATGATGGTTTATATTTGTTTAAGTTTTTTTGTTATAATAGTATTTTGTTTTGCAAAATACTATTACCATTAAAACGTTACCCGTGCCAACTTATTTTCACTTAAAGAGAAGAAATATGTATTGTAAGAAAACAGGTTAGTATTTCGTTCTTGTTTCAAATTATAATCTTCCCGAGAATTGTATTTTGTTTTTCTCTAGAGTATTATAAAAATAAAATTTAGTAGGAACAGAATTTTAGCTTTAGAATATTGTATTACAATCACGTGCAAATCATAAAAGTGACCTTAAGATTTATTGCGCCTAATAATTCATTTACTAAAAAATTCCCATCACGGAAGAACAGTCTCGAGCGATTAAGAAAAAAATCGTTGAGTAAAAATATTATCTCGAATTTTTAAATGTCCCATCCCCGATCCAGGCTTCCGCCGTGATCCTGCAGCTAATTTTCTTTCCAGGCTAATGCCGTCATCAGGAGAATGTCCCGTGACAATACATTTATTAGCAAAATGGTACAAACAAATTGCTCATTCCCGGCACGCGTGCTGGGGGCACGTCCGTCGCCATTCAAATTTAATATTCCCTTGAACCTTTCCCCGCCGAGTGGCCTATCAGCGGAAACGGAATTAAAAATAAAATATTCAGAGTAGTTAACATAGATGTCACCGCTGAGCATTATTCTTTTCCGCTCCATGTAGACTGGCATGGAAGAGAGATGGCCGTCTCGCCCCGCCCGCTCTTGCGGACATCAGCATTAACATGGAGATCTCTTATTTAGAATTTGCGGTAAATATGTCCCTAATAAAGGTGAAATATGTCCAAGCTCGTAGTTTCTCACGTTTACATTCTTAAATAATTTTCCTGGTTTTAAAGCTTTCTTAAGAAAAGCAAGGGTCCCTATGTTTTCATATTTTATATTTCTTTACCTTCTTCATGTATGGAAGTGATGGAATATTATGTATACCTTATGTATGGAAGTGAAGCACGAAACTGGAAAAAGAAAGATGAAAGTAGAATAAATGCAGTATAAATGAGATCTCTTAGACGAATGTGTGGATACTCTGTGTATGATAGAGTGTCAAATGCAAGTATAATAAGTGAATGTGGTGCAAATGATAGTGTTATGAACGAAATAATGAAAGGGTCATTAAGATGGTTTGGACACATGGAAAGAATGAGTGAAGACAGAATGGTAAATAAGGTATATGTAAAAGGTGTGAACGGAGCTAGAAATAGAGGAAAGCAGAGGAAAACGTGGCACGATCAAATCAATCAAATATTAAATGTCGGTCACGTCAGGAGTCGGAGAAATCGACGTGCGTGCATGACAAGATGTATGAATGTAGAGAAAGCGATAGAAGCATGTCAGGACAAAACAGTGCGTTCCATTCTTTCTGCCTACCCCTTCGGGGAGACGGCGTGATGGTTAGTTAGTTAGTTTTTTTACCTGCGCCCAACTTAATGACGTCGGAGACCTTTGACCTGACTCGTAGGTCCTCTTATAAATTTGTTTGTTGTTTATATTTTTAATAATCGTTTAAAATGCAGTACGTGCTAAATATTTCTTAATGTAATGTACCCAGTAAACACACTTCATATATTTTTTTGCATTGCTTGTTTTAGGAATGAATACTTATTGTTCTTGAACGGTGATACAATACACTTTATATGCTGAGAAATATGTCTCTCCAAAATGTCATATTGCGCCTGCAAACCTTGAGCAATATGACCACTGTCATTACCATCGGTGTCAAAGAAAATATAAATAAAAATATTAACGAACGACGAATTTTCAGCGCTTTAATATTGAATTCATCCGGCTACTATAAGGCAACCCTAATAGAAAACTATTTATAAAACGCTAGGTAAGTTCACTCTGGGTATTTTTCCTTGGGTTATCACTATGTGATTCTCACACTGTCTTTGGTCTAGTGTAGAATTCAAGTGAAAATAAAATGGGTATAGATTAGCTACCTATCATGTCTTGAAAATCAATTTAAAAGCTACATTTTATATCGATTTGGCTCATACTGTTATGATGTAAAGAGCCATTCGATTAAATATTATATTCATAAAAAACTATCCAGTATCCTAACAGAAAACCTCGACCCAGATGTTAAAATTAAATGCAGAATAGAAGCAGCTCAGCCTGCCTTTAATAAGATGAGAACTATTTTCTGCGATAATAACATTAGTTTAAAATTACGATAAAGAATGGTCAGATGCTATGTTTGGTTAGTGTTGTTATACGGGGTGGAGTCATGGATCCTTAAAGTCAATGTTATGAACCAAGATGTGGATACACCGAAGGATGTTACGCATCTCCTGGACTAACATTTTCAGCAACACAAACGTTCTCCATAGAGCCAGAGTTGACAGAGAGTTGCTGAGCAACATCAAAGTCCGTAAGGCGTCCTACTTGGGCCATGTTCTGAGAGGCGAAAAGTACGCACTATTACATCTAATATTGGAGGGTAAGATTGAGGGTCGACGGAGTGTTAGGAGAAGGCGGGGTTCCTCTCTGAGGAACATCCGAGAGTGGACGGGGCTGAGGACCGTGGGGGAGCTGTTTCGAGCTGCCCAGGACAGAGAGGCCTACTCATGGGTGATAGTCAACGTTGGGGAGACCTGACAGGACACGGAAAGAAGAAGAATAAAAAACTAATAAACTCCCTTAAATTTATACGTAAATGGAAATATATTTCGTGTTTTTCGTCTCTAAGAAATTTCTTTAGAAGTTGCGGCAGATTCTGCAGGACAAAATGGCCACACGTGTGAGTTGTTTTATTTTCTGAAATGCTAGACATAGCGACTTTGTAAAGCTGCGAAATGATGATGTTGGCCAAGGTTTACGGTATTTTAGCCTGCGGATCCTACTAATGGTCGGTATTAAAAAAGAGCATTAAACTTTATGTAGGATCGACCGAATAAAGTGAGAGATACCAACATTAATCTCAAAAAAAGTCGGTTAACCTTCTCTTTTTATTTCAATGTCCACCAGCTTTCATGAACACAGTCAGCGTAAAAAACGGAAGTAATAAATTTGTATAAAACTGTATTTTACGGTCTATTAAATGAAATATTTTAACATTTATAAATTATAAAAATTTGGTGGTACAAGTTCTACAAAATAATTAGAAAAAATTTAAAATTATAAAAGAATTATAAACTTACTAACTAAGTGACCGTTACGCCGTCTCTCTGAAGGGGTAGGTAGAAAGAATGGACTGCCACACATTTCTTTCCTGACATATCTATCTCGCTTTCTCAACATTCATACATTTCTCTGACTCCTCACATGGCCGACACTTACGTTTTTCTCGGTCTTCCTCTATTTCTGGCTCTATTAATTCTCCATTCAGTGAAAGATTTATTAACAATCCAATTTGTTTTTTTATTAATACTTTTAGTACTATCATACGAATCAGTTAATTTCTGGTGTAGCATTTTTAAAAATAAATTTAAATTTTTACTTATTTTAAAACCACGTAATTTTTGAATAATCAATTTGTTTTGTAGCGCTGACAAAGCTTAGGCGGGAGCGAAAACGTTGGTTTTGACAGTTATAAATTGGTGTAAAACAAGTAAAAGTATTTTATTTATTTAATCTTTTAAGTAATAACTTATGAAAAAAATTCAAAAAATGTCTTTATTTGACGAAACAAACAGATTTGATATTGATAAATACGTTATCGTACGTTATCTGGATGTTTAATATACTTAATAGACTAGCATACTCGTATTTCGCATTAATAAGAGTCATAGTTAGATATTTGATAATTCATTGGTAAAACAAAACATTCCTCTTTTTTTAAACATTATTACATTTTAATGTAACAATACGTATTATTATTATAATCATTTCAAAATATACGTGGTAGAAATACGACACCATTATGCTTGACTGTACTTTTAGTAGATCGTATATCAAGTGGGACTTTTTGTATAAACATTCTCTGGGATTTACGATGCGTCTACAACTGGGCATATAATAAATATGTATCTTCTATCCATTAATTATTCAAACTATTTGAATAATACTGTTTTTAACTGTTCCCAAAATTAGTCACATTAAACCGAAGGCTTTTCCCAACGTCATTAGTAAACAATTTATTTTATGTTACTTTAACATAAATTATACTTCGAGGTGGAGTGCGATGGTTAGATTTTAACTATATTCTTCATCAGCCGTCTGTCATCGCCACCACCGCCTCCATTTATTCCCGCTTCCATCCATCCATGTCCAGCAATCCTCTTCAGATTATCGGTCCAGCTGGCAGGGGGACGTCCAACTCTGCGGAATCCTGTACGCGGTCTCCACTCCTGAACCCGTCTTCCCCATCGGTCGTCGGTTCTCCGACAGACATGGCCAGCCCATCGCCACTTCAGTCCGCCCATCCTCAGAGGCACCTCAGTTACCTTGTTTTTTTGTCGAATAAATTCGTTGCTAAATCTGTCCATTAAGGTTATTCCAAGCATGGCTCTTTCTATGGCACGTTTGGCGACCTTGAATCTGTAGACTAGACCTTTTGTCAGTGTCCACGTCTCGACTCCGTACGTAATGACTGGCAAGACGCACTGGTTGAAGACTCTAATCTTGAAGCATTGTGAATTTTTAACTATATTAATGAATCGGAAAAGAAATGCTTTCGAGAAATTTATTTTTCATTCGTCAGATGCAAAAAAGCATTTTTTTTACATGATTTCACGACTGCTTCTGAAGGGATTACTTAAATAAAATCTACACATTTAAAATAAACAGTAAAAATTTATAACACTTAGGAAATACTTTGAATTTGTTTATACTTAAAATTCGTCTATTAAAGCTCCGACCGGCATCGTTAACTTACTTTCAAAGCCGATCAAACCGAAACTAGGAACATCGATACCTGAAACCAGTCGGAACTAGAATAATAATTAGTGGAATAACATTATAAAGAGTTGCAATATGACGTCATGGTTCATATTTAAATTAGATAAAAAACGTATGTTATTTAGAAGTTTTATTATATTTTATGGGAGAGACATGTTTTGCCTTAACATTGTGAAATGTTTTAATATTATTTTCTTCAATATTTTACATTTAATGTGCAGTTATACATTTTTGTTAAAATAAACAATAACGAAACTGTTAAAAGAAAAAATATAAAAAAAATGTATGTTTATATTTGTTCCATGTTTTAAATAAAGGATGTGTAGTGTGAGGTGGTTCGGTGTGCAAGTGAAAAGTCAGAGGTTGGTTGGTACACAGTTATAAGGCCGAGGAAAACGTAACATAGTGATATCAAGAACGTCAGAAACGTGAGTGGGTGCGTGACAAATCGACTTACGTGCATGAAACGATGCATGAATGCGAGGAAGCGAGAGATATATGTCAGGAAAAAAAGTGTGGCAGTCCATTCTTTCAGGCTTTCGGGGAGACGGCGTGATATATATGTGTGTATGCAAGATTAGAGTGACGACAGAAGAAAATCCCTTGCCTTCCTCGCAAGATATCGTAAATTTAACCTCTAAATCTTATTCCACGATATTATCTAGTTAATGTACGGCATCAAATGGGACGAGGACGTTGAAACGATTCTCTTAAACGGAATTGCACGTAAACATAAATGACGAAGAATGCGATGGGAAAATTTAACATGAAACTTTTGTTTCAACTTTCTTCTTCAGAGATTGGTTTGCAGCTAGTCTAACATAATTTGTATCTAACATACCATAAATTCTTTCCAATATTTTGCAACTTTCACCTGGTAAATATTGTAAACTATGTCAATTGTCCTATTAACAGTCTGTCGATGTCGCTGTAGAAATAAAGACAAAAGGTGATGTAGTTAAAAAAAACATCATTGAATTTAATTATGATTTATTTCAATTGTTTTGATAGTTAAGGTATCAGTTTTGTAAAACTCCATTATTAATTTATAATAGTAAACACAATTGTTAAGTGATTTAATTTGTCTAAAATAATATATTCAAAAGTAGTGACAAATTTGTTTCGCCTTGCGAGGGCATTCTCAAATTGAACCTAATCGCCAATCAGTCTCTTTACTATTATGGATATAAAAAATGTCGTGCGATGGGGAAGACTGAGAAGACGCTACTGGAGAGATCACGTGGAAAGAGCATGTTTTGAAAGAGTGATAAATATAGCCGCAGATAAAGTACCAACAGGAAATCGAGCTGCAGGAAGACCACCTAAAAGATGGCTAGATAGTTGGACATCTGTATCCCAGGAACAGGCTCCGAGAAATAACAGAACACAGTCCTAAATAAAGCAGAAGAAGAAGATGAATAGAAAAAAATATTTCAACTGTTAATTACCATATTCTGTTACATTAACTCAAGTATAGAAACGATCGCCCGCTTGATTCTAGCCACATTTGATAATGCCTCGGAAGGGCGAAACGTGTCTTTCTACTCGTATCTAAAAATATTAAAACTCCCAGAAAACAGATGTTGTCATTCAATATAAATTATGAAGTATGGAGTTTTACATCATTCTTCAATAAGAAATAAATATTTGCTGGTTCTGAGGATGACATTTTGGAGCATTGTAGTGTGTTGGTATTCCATTGCTTTCTACACTTAATTATATGTGAAGATATTATTTGATATTAATTACTATATAAGAAGTTTAGCTATTGATTTTTATGACAATGCGATATTTAGCTAGTCTATTGCCATTTTTATTATCACGCAAAATCAGACCAAATACAGCATGATAATTTCGTTTTTACTCACACTGTCATCGCCGGGAATCAAACCCGGGACCTTCGGTTTGACAGTCAAAGCTGTTAGCACTCTACCACGAAGGCCGTCTATATTTAAAAAAAATCACACAATTTTTATATTTAGAATTTTTCAACACGTTTTAACCACAAGCATTTTCATTTTTTTAGAATGAAAACATGAAATAGGTTTGCTGATTTTTTTTAAATGCGAATTTTTATGTGAAAAAAATGAATACCTCACTAAATGTATGGCAACAGGTTAAGATTTAAATATCTTCCGAAAAACAAGAACTAATACGCTTTTGTTTATTACAGTTTGAACTGAATTTTTATTTTTTATGAAAACGGTCGTTTCTATGAGTTTATAATGACGATTTTTTTAAACTGATTAATGACTTTAATGATTAAACTGAAGATATTGATCTAACAAGATTATTACAAAACTATACAATTTTTTTAATACAAAGGTTATCACACATTCCTAATATAAATTTCAGATTAAGAAGCTTGTAGTAAATACTATACAATATCTTCTAAGTGTATTAGGACCCATTTATTTAGCGATCGCCTATTACTTGATTACGTTTAGAATTAAACGCCGAGATTTATTTTCAGCCATATTTCTCTCCAAGTTAACAGATTAATTAAGTAACTCCCATACAAACGGATAATTGTACTAAGTTGGAGTACTTGGAGGCAGTTTCCGAATTCGATTTTACTTTCAAGATCTGTCTTAGGAGACTATGTATTTGCCTCGGAATTGTACGAAACGTGGATTAGCCGACATCTGCTCAGCATTGATTAGAGCTTTGTGTTTTTAGAAACAGTGCTTGGAGTCATTCTCCTCGAAAAATAAGACTAAATAAAATCAATTCAATTATAAACTTGAAAAAACTAATAAACTAACCATCACGTAGGCTCTCCGAAAGGATAGGTAGAAAGAATGGACCGCCACACTTTGCCTTACTGACATACTACTCTCGATTCCTCAAAGTTCAATTAATCGGGACATGATTACTACGACTTCAAAAATTTGAAAAAGTGCATAGCAAATATTTTTAAAAGTGAAATGATATTTGTGACAACGTTAATTAAAAACAAAAACGGGGTTCAAAAGCGTAGTAGGGCTAGGGGTTCAAAAGGGTAGTAGGGCTACGATGGGGTATGTTTCGCTGGAAAGTATGCCTCTACAAAATGTCGTAAGGCGCCAAGTTGCATTTACAACAGCAACACTACTATCAAGTCCAACTCTCTAGCGTCCACGAGAGGTCTTTTAAAGACCCCGCGAACCCCGGACAATGTGGCACATATTACTTAGTGCCATAACAGATAGAGAGAGGACGAATGGCGAGCTTCCAGCGCCATAAAACTGGATACACTCAGCTAAGGGAAGATAACCCCGACAGAAAATCCTCCAGAGAAGGCAAGGGGATACCACTCTGGATATTTTTCCCCAGGTCATCACTATGACAAGGGTGATAGTCAAGGTTGGGGAGACCTGACAAGACACAGAAAGAAGAAGAATAAATTAAAAACAATATACCAAAGACAGCCGAAAAACAAGCTTTATAATATCAATAAACTTTTATAATATCAATAAACTGTAATTTGTAGTATTTATTAACCATTGCAATAGATTTAAATTTTCAATATTCAATATTACTCAAATTAATACTATTAATTATTTAGAAACAGACAAAAACTTCAGCGAGTAAACTTGCTAATTTTGTATGGCTAGTCCCGCAAGTCTGGCAATGGGGAGCGAATATACTCTATTGAGGTATCTAACCGGTTAAAGAGTTAAATTAGTTAAAAATATAATCGTTGTGTAGTCAGCAAAAGATCCGCCTACGTCCTAAATTGTATATACGTTGAGCAGACCTTATTCTGGAGATACGGATTAATTAACAGCATAAGTAATTGTTACATCCCCAAAAGAAGAGGTTCTCATAATAAAGAGACTTATTAATGAATATAATTACGCTTAAGAATAAAATTATCATGAGATACACCTTTGAGAGAAGCTCTGATAAATGTTAATTATCCCAAACAACGCATCGTTAATATTTATACGTCTCAAAGGATAAATTCAAAACGTTTTTATTAATTATATATTTTCATTTAAAATTATTTTAATTTTAATTAAAATGACAAACAAAAAATTACAAATCTTCGTTTTAGTTTAATTTAATTAGAAATTAAGATAAGTCTCTTGTTACGTATAGAAATAACGATTTAATACTATCCATATTTGTAAATCTCAAATTAATTCTTAAAAAGGTGTTTTTGGAGGGATTTTATAGACAGCATATAGGTCATTACAAGAAATGCAAAAATTGTTAAAGATGAAAACCTCAGCAGCAAGAGACTACCAGGAAAGCCGCCGAAGAGATGGTTAGGCATCACTATCTCAAGCCCGCCAACCGCCATAAACGGGTTATACGACATAAACTATGAAAGTACGACCTTCGTGGCTGAGTGGTCCATTCCGAAGGTTCCGGGTTCGATCCCCGGCGATGGCAGTGTGATTGTCACACTGTCTTTTGTCTGGTGTAGAATTCTCGTGACAATAAAATGGCGATAGATTGGCTACCTACGTATCACATGTCATGAGAATCAATATAATGGCTAAAAAAATAAATGTATACAGTAATTGGGTTCAAACGACCTGTTGTATGCAAAAAAATAATAATAAGATTTCTTAAGCGTTATCAATATTCTTAAAGCGTGTCTTGAACACACGTGGATTATTCTGATTCTTAACTTGAGTTATAATAATAATTAAATAAAACGATGTTTTTTAACTACTTCCACTTTTGTCTTTATTTAGACAGCGACCGGTTTCGCCAGGCTCGCTGGCCCAGTCTGTCGATGCCAGCGAGCCTGGCGAAACCGAAAAGTGGAAGTAGTTAAAAAACATCGTTTTATTTAATTATTATTTAAAATGAACTTCCATCAAGAGATTTCAGTAAAATCATTTGAGTTATAATATATTTAAAACTTAATTGATTTGGCCACGCTACGTGTTTCTTGGTCTGAAATACAAAACATAATTTTCTTAATCATTTGCGAGACACTTACTTTATGAAGTTTTCGATTTGAGTAAGAAATATGTATTTTTTAATTTAATAAACTCATTTTTATAATGTATCAGATGAATATAAAGAGACACTGAATATTAATGTGAAAGTCTTCCGTTGCATAAAAGAGCTTAGCAAATATCTCGTGCATATATGAACACGCTCCTTTGGCGGCACAACAATATGGCGGCCATGTGTTTCCCGCGCTCACGACACCCGAGGGAACTCTTCGCCAATGAGGGAAAATGGCGGGAAGGGTTAGACTTTAAATAAGAATTATTTTCCCGGATATTTAATTCTCTGGAAATAGTTACGGTCTGACTGGCCCGGCCGTCATATTTCACAGTGGCGGTACTCAGAATGTTAATAGAAACGAGTGTTTGCCTTTCCTCTAAATAACCTTCCTACTCGGGGCCAAGGTTTACTTTTTATATTTTAGAATATATATTTTTGGTCATTTTCTTCTAACGTTCTTAATATGTGCTTTTTATTTTAACGTCAAACTATAATATTCAGTTACCTTTTTACACCATTCTACGCTGATTTTCAAATAAAAATATCTTTTGAAAAACATCGTATTTTCAAAGCATTTCATAAACATGTTCGAACTGCGGACATACGAGTATAGGTTTCAAAAAAAAATATTATATATCTCTATAATATTAAAATATATCTATAAAACGTTTTGAAATTCGCTATCCACCTCCTTGAAAAAGTTAATTCGTGTTATAAATATACTGAAACTGAAACGGTACTGTACTGAAACTGAAACTGTACTGTAGTTAAACTGAAACTGTACTATACTGAAACTGTTCTGAAAATTTACATGATTAAAATAGAAAAATAGCATTTAACAACCAGATTTTTTTTAATTAAAAAAAAAAATCTAATTATTCAAAATTTTTAATCGACCAAAAAAATAGTTTAGGTAAAATTATTTTTATGTTTCTAATTTGGTTATGTGCTAAATACGTATTAATTCCATCTTCCTAGACTTAAAATCACCCCTCTATCTTTGTTTATTATATATGTAACGACTTATTATTAGGTGTATAACTTTATTATGAGTTGTTAAAACCGACTGAAATAATCACAGGCGATCGTTATCGAACGCAATTAATGCGTTTGAGCCGAGCATTGAAAGACAAACGGCCGCAATACAACGAGAGACATGATAAAGTGATTTTACAGCATGACAATGCTCGACCCCATGTTGCGAAAGTGGTCAAGACATACTTGGAAACTTTGAAATGGGAAGTCCTACCCCACCCGCCGTATTCTCCAGACGTTGCTCCCTCGGACTATCACTTGTTTCGATCAATGGCACACGGCCTAGCTGACCAGCACTTCCGGTCTTATGAAGAAGTCAAAAATTGGATCGATTCATGGATCGCTTCAAAAGATGACCAGTTTTTTCAACGCGGGATTCGTATGCTGCCCGAAAGATGTGAGAAAGTAGTGGCCAGCAATGGACAATACTTTGAATCATAAATGTATAACCAGTTTTTTACGATAAAGCCTCGAATTTCGGAAAAAAACGGCGGAAACAAATTTATACACCTAATAATATTACACATCTTACGTGCTCTTAATTCAATTGGAAAATTCATTTGCTAAATTCAACGACAAAAAAAAAAAAAAATTAGTAACAATTATAAATATACAAGATACAGTTTTGAAGATACAAAAAAATTAAGGCGAATACAGAATAAATTATTAAGGCTGTCACTGAACACTCATATTTATGATAAAAACCGTGTTTTGTTTATGAACATATTTTTTTTAAATGAAAATTACCGTTATTTAAGTTTGTTCTCGTTCAAATATTCGAGAACTGTAAGACATATGGAGTATATATGAAATAAACTTTTTTATATAATAATTATGCTTGTATTTGAATTCCATTAAAAGTTAAAATTATTTTCCCTCAAAACCTTTGGGCATTGTCGAAATTTTGACACCCTAATCCCAGTAAGGTCTTTTCCAGGGGGTTGAAAAGCCACACCACTGATGTCTTTATTCATCCCCTTTTCGCAATTATGTAAGCGATTATGTAAAATAATATTCATGGGCCACGGGGTAGGGGTAGTCCTAATGGATCGTAACTCCGGGAACAAAGTGAGTTGTGTAATAAGCCTAACATCATTCCATAGTGTTGTTTCGTCGGCGCATTTAGATAGGTACTCGCTCGGTTCTGAGCACAGAGAGCCTGTTTAATTGCTCTTAATCCATCGCGATCCGTTCATCAAGTAGGGATCCCGCAGAGCTATTATGATCAAAAAGTGCGCGCCTGTATTAAAAAATATTCCAGGCTGAGTTAGCTCTAACGGCTTAAGTCCGCTATCGTATATGATAAATCCCAGATTAGTGTGTTCGTGTTTTAATGAATTCATATATTTCCTTACTCTTGTTATCTTGAACATTCTCAATCGCTACAGCATCCTATAAACATTCTATTATAATTAAAGGGAACATACAAAGTATAATTATGTAGTTGTGGTTCCTGGCACAAAGTCCTTTGGGATATGGCTGTTAGAGCCTATCCCGAAATTTTCGATGTGACAGTCATACCTATTGCCACTCTTCTGCGTTTTCTATTGGAATCGTCTCATTTCAAACAATCATTATTATTGTAAACAATTAATTAAATATAATCGGATGTACGCGATTAAAGTCGCAACCATTGCAGTGAATAAATTGCGTCACGAATTATTATTTTACCAGAAATAATAAATTATATTAACAAAGTAAAAAAAAACTAAAAATTATACGGGTATATTAAATTACGCAAGAACATTAATTGTAATCAAATGTGCGATGTTAATTTAAATATAATATAACACCCAGCGGTGCTAGAAACGATACGAAGTCGGTCAAATCTTCCACCACATTGGAAAGAGAAAAAGTTTAGTGGCCATGGAAAATCAAGATGTAGATTTAATGAAATCTATGTAAATTATTAATTATCGACTTGATTTAAAACTCATGCAAATTTATATAAGTACCTACATGTAAGTCGTGAAAATATATTAAAATGAAAATAATTCATTCATCATCGGCTGTCCCTCGTATCCAAGGAAGACTGTCTTTCATGGTTATGGGTCCGCATGTAACTGAAGAGACCGATCCTGGATCCACATATTCTGAGGTATCTGAGGCGCTTGTAATGGAGCCATCATCGTCTCTCAGTGGTCTCTCCTTTCTCCTACTGAAACGTCGTCACTGCGCTGTGCTTCAAAGTCGTGCGTGCCTTTATGTACTGTAGTTTTTAACCTAGGTCTGTCTTCTGCAGTCTTTTTCCAGCAATCACAGTCGACGTTAGTCTTTTGTGGAATTTGTAGTCTTTTGCAAAAAATAATTACTCCTATCATGGAGACATTGGGAATGATACTAGATAAAAGACAACCGGACATTCTTATTTTCACGTCTTTGAAGTGTGTCATTTACTTATTATATTATGTTGATATCTTATATTTGGCTTTTGAATGATTTGTCCATGCGTTTATTTTTATCTATTTTTTAACAAAATTTCGTGTCCTACTCAAATCGTTCGCGTATAATTTTTCCACATAACTAATCATTTTTTTGTTTTTATAATACATTTTCTTAGGTTAAAATTTGTGTATTTCAAGGTATTTTTTATTAATATGTTTAGATTTTATATTGAAGAACGGCGTCTGCGGCCCGAAACATGGGTCTTAACATTATAAAAAGTGTTGTGAAAATTAAATGTTTTTTCAAAATTTATTTATAAAAACTTTCAGTTTTCTTCAAATTATACTTTCCTGGATTACACATATTGTTTTTACAAAATATGTTAAAGAAAACATTAAACTTGGTTAAAAAAAATTATAATATTGTTTTTCGGACGTTACATTCATGGTAATTAAATATTATGTGTGATTAGATATACTACACCTCAGCTATAATATTATAAAATGTATAATTTAATGTTTTTTTTATATTTGTTGGAACATATCAACATGCTATATTAATGAATAATTCCCATACTTTATTTCAAAAGCTAAATAAAATAATTTCACAGTGTACTACATGACAAACAGACGTAAGAACACGTAAAATTGCTTTCATGCGCTTTAGCTGTTTTGTGAAAAACGTAATGAAACTTATTTGCATGTGAAAATAACGGTAATCCATTATGGCTTTCACCCAACTTGATAAAAATTCTCTTTGGTAAAATATACGTTTGCAGTACAGGGTGGTAAAACGTGAACAAGATCAAACGGATAAATATCAATTTTCACATTGTTTTTTCGCTTATGTATGTACAATGTAGCACGGTGCATTATACTGCGATAAGCATAATAACATGAATTTTGTAAATATCTCGTATTATGAATTGTATGGAATAGCAACGACACAATCTAACAGGTAATACATAAGTTGAATACGTCTCTATAAAATGTACATTTTTTGGAACAGTGTCAAAATTAGATGGACTGAAAAAAGATAATGGAAAAATAATAAATCTAAATTATTTCTTTCACCAAAAAACACTCTACAAATACGACAATTTTAAACTTTAATCTGCCTCTCCAGATGATGTTTTTGAAAAATGAAAACAAAACAAAAAATGATACAAAATTTATTTATTATTATATAATTACTGTGCTTCCACTTGTGTTTACCGTCGACCGGTTTCTGCACCTTGCTGCCATCTTCTGATACTATTTATTGCATTTTTTATCAAGTGGAAGCACACTAAATATAATATATAAAGATATTTTGTATAACTTTTTTTTGTTTTCATTATTTAAAATGAACTTCTACCAAGAAATTTCAATAAAAAAATATTAATTATTTGATGTTTTTGAGATATGATGCTTTCAAGATATGGTGCTGGCGACTATGCTGCGCATACCCTGGACAGTGAGGTGAACAAACCAGTCGATCTTCGAACAATGGATAAAATAGAGGAAAAGCGACCATAAGGACAATCATCGAGCCCCTGATCCCATCAAATCAGGTTGCTGACTGGCCTCCCAATAGCTGAAGTCTGTAGACTGCCCGGTGATGGTGAGCGGTGAGCGCTTGGCTGGTCATGATAGATATCATGAAGAATGTGACTAAAAAAGAAACCTCTTAAGAATATTATTGTATAATTTTAGATACTCGGGAATCTGTAGTACACGCATGTCTTTGGGTATACATCCACTTTGAACAAAGATTCGTTTAAAGTGTCATGTTTAGATTTTTTTTTAACAAAATGTGCGCTGAGTTATTATAAACAATTAAGCAGAATACGAATTGTATTCAATGTTGCTGCCCGAATCACGGGCGAATAAAATTATTGTTATCTGTCAATTCTGACAGATATCCATCCAGAAGCGAGTAATATATAAATTGTGTTTGACAGGCTCAACACCAGATAGCGCCAACAATTAACATTGGACATCTGAGTGATACCTATGCCAACGGAAAAACAATATTCACCCCGATCAAACCGAAACAAAAATTTTTTTTTTTTTTTAGTTTTAAAAAAAAGGTTTATAATTAATTTCAATGAAAATATTATTCGGCTCATTCTTGAAAACGGAACTATCTGATGAGAATGTTTTTTCGTGGTTTAAAAGGGTGCAACAGAAAATTTATTACCAGATCTCATGTTCGGTTTCTGCTAACAACTGTTCAACTGAAAACGCGATAGAAACTTGAGGCTTTTAAGAATATTAAATATTTGTATAAGTTTTCTAGATTGAAAATATGACTAAATACAAAGCACTTTTAATATATTATTGTGTAACAATTTTGTGTTACACAATAATATATAAAAAAATTAAAAACCTAGTAAAAACTAGGTTTTTCTTCTATATAAGCATACATTTGTATTGAGGATTTATTAAATAATGTTTATTTCTTTGTAAACAACTTAAATTAATTAGTGTATATAAAAAAATAATGTTTAAACAAATAATTCATGAATGTGGTCAGTTTTTACAGTTATTAAAATGAATTTTTCGATCGCATGCATTTGTTATAACATAACATAATATAACATAAGGTCGGGTGGTGGTCTAGGAGATAGAACGCTTGGCTCCTGACTTTGCTTTGAGCCTGGACACGACCAGATTCCTTATTTATAATAATGAGCTATTTTCTGCTCTTATTAAAGATTGAAAAATTAATTCCAATATCATCAATTTGAATATTTGATGTCAGTCTTAAGAAGAAAAGAAAAATAATAACAAAAAGGGCTTCTACGAGTATGTTCATTAGGGTGTCCCTTATATGGGCAAAAAATTTTTTTTTTGGATTATTGAAACGCATACCCCCTAATTATGTTTAATAGTCTACTAGTTACCCAAATACAGAATTTCAACTTCCTACGTTAATTCAAACCCGTGCCGACTTGCCCTCAAAGTTTTAGAAAATAGGTGATTTAAGTGTCTCTTAAAAGTAGTTGTACATGATCACATAAAACCATTATGTTAGATAAATATGAATGAAAACACATATTTATATAATGTTCTTCTTGTAATCATCAAAAAAGATCCAAATTTATATTTATTTACTTGGATATTTCCTCTTCAAAATCTCTTTTTTTACAGTCTGGGCAAATTTTTCTATGTTCTTGCACACAACATAATATGAACTGCTTATGTTCTTCATCTGAGGTAGTCAAACCATGAAAGTCTGTCATAAGATTAACAGCTCTTTCAGCTGTGTCATTTACTGCTTTTAAGCTAGTAACCTTCTTTTTAACTTCCACAAACGCCGCGCTGTCTTTCTATGAAGATACAATTTCTTTAAGGAAATTACTATCATATTTTAGTTGTGAAAATAAATCTTTTCTCTATACAGAAACAAAATCACTCAAAGATTTCCATAAAACAAGATAACAAACTTGTAGTACCTATAAATAAAACAAATTAGTTCTAAATTAAATACCAGATTAAACACTACTTACGTACCATATAGAGAGCCAGACATCTGTTCCTTCGATGGAACATATCTCTTTCCCGATTCACCAAAACTTTATTTTTGTAAGTTTTCTACAATGTTTCCTTTGGTCTGCTCATCAACGTTGTCATCGAAAATTAAAAGGACGGCTATTTCCTCTGACAAGTACCACAAATGTTGACTGAACTTGTTTAAAGCCGCTTTGGAAATCGTCAACTTCTTCGTAATCTTTTAAGGTCTTTAAAAAACAAAAATCTTCATTTGGAGCTTTTATCGCCAAACTACATTCAAGCCAGGGCTTTACATAAACTGACACAATAAATAAACAAACATCTGGTAAAGCTTGTTTGTCCTTAGCGCACATTTTAAACTGGGACTGCAGCAAACGTATTTTTAAGGAGTAAATAGCTCTTGCCATCCATCGTGCTTGATGCATTGGGCCAGCAGGTCTGTTTATTTTATTTTCATTGCCTCCACCCAGAAAAACAATAGCATGCTCAATATGAGTTCCCTATAATCATCTCGTACAATCGATTTTGCGATTCAAACGCACTTTTGAGCATCAGTTCTTATATATGATGGCGGCCAGCAAAGAATAACAAACCTCCTTCTAGTTTTTGCACACAAGCTCCGTTCAAGTATCCTGTATATGATGCTGTCGTATCATAGCACATTCAAGAGCATCGGCGTGTGCGGTATCGAATAAATTATCTAATTCAAGTTGAAAGTTCTCTTCGCGGCGCCTATGTAAGTCCTGGATCTTCTTGCTATTTTTTGCAGTTCTCGTCAGACCTGATAAAGATCCACTAACTTCTTAAAATAATTACGAACAGCTCTGGTAGGTACTCTAGCCTTTTTTTAGAATATATTGGACTCCAGAATGACAAGATTTGCGCTTTCATCAACAGTCAAATTAACTTCACGTATTTTGAAAAATAGAACTGCGAGAACTTGAAGATTAGATAGTTGTTTGCACCTGTTATTTGATGATTTACTTCACCAACCAAGAAAATACTTTTTTAATTGCTTCTTAGTTCTACTGACATCTTCGAAATATAAAACAATCCATGGTTCCTACCCGATAAGCCGAAACTAAATGCTAATAACAACGACAACGCGCCGCTCCTGTGACGCAATTTGTATGGGACATCTTTGCGCGCAAGTCGGCACGGGTTACACTGTTCCGAATAAGGAAAAAATTTGGTTTCGGATGTTTTAGGCCCAAATGAATAAAACAATAGCCTAAGCATTGTAAAATTAAAACTTTGAAAAATAAGGGACACCCTAATGTTCATGTTAATTTTTTTTTTAAATAAAACGGTATTTACAAAGAAATAAACATTGTTAACTTTTAAAAGGTTTTAAATTACTTTATTTTTGGCATAACCAACCGATTTTGCGCCCGCTTGGCTTGTTTGGGGTTACAATATAAATTAGTTAAAATTAAACCGTTTATTTTATAACCCTGGCGAAACTCCGGCGGGAGCGAAACCGGTTATTATTGACAAAATAAAGTGCTTTTATAAATAGTGAAAGTGTTGTTTAAATTATATGTAATAATGCCATAACACAATTTAAGAATATCATACATTACTATATTAAAAATACAGTTTACTAGATATCGCGTGGCAAATCAGTTCAAACAACACAAGTACCCGTTTGTTATATATTATGTAGAGTTAATTATGTTAAGATAGGCAAGACGTTATATCAGCCTTTGTGTAGTTTCGGTACATAAATTGATCTTTTTGTTTACCAAAATACGGTTGACGAACTATTGATTAGCGAAGGAGGACTCCCGGAGCGATTTGAGACTCGGTTGAAATGAACAATCTACACTGACGTGAAATTTCAATAGAAAATCTAATCTCATATTCAATAGCCATGTCCCCGTTCAGAAATAGATACAGAGTCAGCTTTGCATTGCTTGTATAATACATACTTGCATTCAGAATATACAACTTTATTTTAGAGTTTGATTTTAATTATGCTATTTTTTTCAATCAAGATCAATAATCAATATTATACATTATTTCTTTTTAACCCTCGTTGTGCGGCTGGCATCATTTGCAGTAAAATAAAAATAGCCTCAAACTGCAACTGACTTCATTTGTTGCTCAGAAAATTGTCTCATATTACCCACAATTAATTAGTAAGTAACTTAAAAATCAGATTCATTAGATACATTAAAATAAGAGCTGCAAATGTAGTCTGCTGTAGTTCAAAACCAAATTTTTTGACTAGGGGTTAAGTACCAAAGGTATGTTGATCTGCTCCGAACTTGATTTTTATATAATATTATTTTGTAAATAATACTTCACCACATACGATCTTCACTTCAAATCTCTTCTATTGTATAACTGCTAAAAAAAATATTGTTTTAAATTGATGTCACATAGGGATATTGCATCAATGATGTCAATGTTGTGATCTATTTTGAAATCAGAATTATATCACATTTATTTTGTTTTTTGGGGTGACACTTTTCTCCTTACTAGGTTATTATTAAATGTTCATTTGTATCATTGACATTTGACAACGCCATATCAAATATTTAATGAAACATGTCACTCTCATAAATAAAATTAAACTAGTAGTGAACAGACTTTTTATCAATATTAATTACTTAATACTGATAAAAAAAATCTGTTTACTGTATAGAAATCTGTAATAACGTATAAATCTGACTTTTAAATATTATTTTTAAGATTATGGGATGGTATAAGAATTGAGTATAAAATCTCCAGTATGAGTAGGAAAAACCTTACCATTGTGAAGGAGGAAAGGGGGGGAAAATCTGCTGGAAATTGCTCTGGATCAGGAGCCAAGCTTTTACCCTCCTACACTACCAGCAGGTTAAATATTTAATGGTGTTAAACGTGTTTACTGGAATTAAGGAGTGTTATCACGGTTCTTCTTCTTCTTCTTCTTCTTTTGATAGATCTGACGATCTGTGACACAGAAATCATATCTCGTCGGATGATGAGATCCAGCTGTCCCTCCATCTCTTAGGCGGTCTTCCAGGAGGGCGGTGTCCGGAAGGGATTTCATAGGCGGCTGTATATGCGAGTCTGTCACCATCCATTCGGGCTACATGGTCCCTCCAGTATCTTCTTCTGGATCTACTCCACTGAACGATATCCTCTATTTCGCAGGTTTTTCTCATGTCTGCGTTGCGGACACGATCTCGGAGGGTTTTTCCAGTAATTGATCTTAGGACCTTCATCTCCGATGTTCTTAGCAGTCCCTTGGTTCGCACAGTGTCAGCCCGCGTCTCTACAGCGTACGTCATGATGGGTCGCACGCATGTTTTGTAGATTCTGATCTTGCTGTCGATACCGGTTATTGGAAATAAAAAAAATATCAAAAAATGGACATTCACAATGAACTTCTGGTTCCAACCTTTTAGAATGGAAGCGTAGCATTGAAATTGCGAAATAAGGATAAGAGCAGAATACATGGGGTAGATATGCGATTCATTAGACGTGTGTACAGTTAACGATGCATGTCATAATTTTAATTGGTGACAAAAGGAAGAAATGTAGAGCGGAAGAAAGTAATATGAACAAAATTATAAAAGGTCACTTAGTTGATTTGGACAAATGAAACGCATGGGTGAAAAATAATGGTTTAAAGAGTATATTTTAGTTATGTGACTCGAGTAAGGAGCCAAGAAAGATCGAGTAAAATAGGGCACGACCAAATTAAAAAAATTTAAATGTCGGTCATGTTAGATGTCGAAATAATCGACGTGCGAGTATGACTCGTTGGGTGAATGTGGAGGATACAAAAGAGGTGTGACAGGACAGATTATTGTGGCGTTCAATTCTTTCTTCATACCCTTCTGATGGTTTATTGTTGTTGTTGTATTATTGTATATTTAACATCTTTCTTCAAACACAATGAGATCGTACAATATTAAAAACAACTAACTGACTAACTATCCATCATGTTATCTCCCCAAAGGGGTAGGCAGAATGACCACATTGTTCTTTCCTTAAATACTTCTCTAACATCCTTAACATTAATACATTAAGTCATGCGAGCATGTCGATTTCTCGGACTCCTCATTTGATTTGATTAATTTGATTAATTTGATCGTGCCAAATTTTCCTCGGACTTCCTTCATTTTCAGTTATATTTACATAGTTGACATATACTTTTTTTCACTTATTTCTTTATTCATTTTTATAAAGTTTCCAAACCATTTTAACATTCCCTTATTATAAACAATTCATTACTAAAAGTGAGTTGGTAGAGTAAAACTTTTTTGCAAATTAAACGGTGTAGTCTTCTTCGAAATACATGAAATAGAATATTTTACATTTTACGTTATACATTCTTAGGGCTTCACTTTAGAAAGTTCTTTATTTTATTTACCTTATCGAGAAAAACCTTAGACTAAAAATGATTCTCGTTAATTTTTAATTGTTTTCTCTTTATATACTTGTGGAAGCAAAGGAACCAGACATCCAGGCGTCCCAAATCGTTTAACTCCACTCCACCGCACCGCATTTTTAAGTAGGAAGCCATTAAAATGCCGAAAAGTTCTTACAGCTAACTTTTCAACATATTCGCATAATCGCAAACGTAAACAACCTCCAGGGTATTAAAAGTTCAGCCATGGAGAAGAAGAGATTCAAATTTCTCCACAAAATTAAGCATTTCCTGAAACCTGGAAACACGTTGAGTGAACGGTATTATTTATTTTTAAACGCTGTGTTTAAAAATTAAAATCATTTTCTTTAAATATTAGTTTTGTATTTGATCAAATGCTTATTATCCATCTTTGAAAAAAAAAAACACATCTCCTGGTGAATAGTATTTATTATGTATTGTATCCAAATAAGCTAAGATGGCAGTGCACAATGGAGTTCTTGTGCCGACCCTTGTACGGAAGTGAAGCATGAAACTGGCAAAAGAAAGGGTGAAAATATAATTAATGCAGTAGAAATGAGATTCTTAGACGAATGTGTGATAAATCTGTATATGATAGTGTCAAATGAAGTGAATGCGGTGTGAATGAAAGTGTAATGAACAAAATAATGAAAGGGTCGTTAAGACAATTGGGACACATAGTAAGAATTAGTGAAGACAGAATGAAAAAAGTGTAAACAACGTGAACGTGAAGGCCGAAGAAAACTTGGTAAGATCAAATCAATCAAATATTAAATATCGGTCACGTGAGGAGTCTAAAAATTCGACGTGCGCGCATGACACGAAGAATGAATGTAGAGGAAGCGAGAGATGTCCGTCTGGAGAGAACAGTGTAGCGGTCTATTCTTTCTGCCTACCCCTTTGGAGAGACGGCGTGATGGTTGGTTAGATAGTTAGTTAATGATAATATAACACTTTTCACTAATGTTTTTTTCATTACGGTGGTAACTTTTGCCATGAAAATTGAAAAAACAACATTGATTTTTTGATACTTGAATTGCAGTGATAATTAAGTTTCAGCTGAAAAAATAACAGGCTATTTTTTTGAAGACCCTTTAATTTTTAAAATTTATTAGAATTTAAAAAGTATAGGGCATAGGTTCCATTTGGGGGCTATATCCCCCTTTGAATCATAATAGGGGGGCGAGAGAGAGAGTTAGAAATATTTGGTATTGACTTCAGGCTTAAAGGTCGGTGGTGGAGGAAATAATGTAATAGTAAATATATTTTTTTAATTTATATTATTTATCAATTTTCAAATCGTTTAAAAATTTTATCATCCCATATTCGTATTTATATTACATCCATCTTTTATAAGCTCGTTTTATATTATAATTTTTAGATGGTTTAAAATTTTTCATTTTTATAATTTAATCGTTTAAAAACTAACATCTGAAAAAATAACTAATGCACAAGATGTAGCCCATTTTAATAATAATTTAACGACGTAAGCAATTATGTACATAATTTTTAGTTGTTATTTACGTGGATAATTTCAAACGACCCTCACGGAAAAAAAACCTTTATAATGGGGAGGGATTTATAAATGTGTGTCTTAAAAGGAAATGAAGTGCCAGAGAAGCTTGGAAACCTTTGTATGATATAGAACATTAATTAAAATAAATTGAGTATTTAAAAATATTATGTATATTTGTGTTATCTCATGAGAAAATAAATATGGTAGCTACTTCGTCCCATTACGAATAATCTTTTATCAACATGTTATGTTTACTAAATTCATCTTGGCATTTCGACATGTATTTTATGGTTAAATTAAACCATAAAAATTAAATAGAAATAAAATGTTGATCACACAAAAAATATAAATTTTTAAATCATAGTGTCATTAACAACGAAGATTGTTAATTTTGGAAATGAAATGAAAATTTCGGAAGCCTCAAGTAACAATCATATTTTTTCTCTGTTTTTTTTTCAAATGATTTTTGAACAAAAGCAATACGAAAAACATTATTAAATTATTTAAATACTTATGTCACGAAAAACAAAAACAGATGATACGGAAGAAATATTAGTAAAAAAAACTATTACAGGAAGTTATAAAATGGATACTATTTATTAATTATTCATTTTCGGAAAACATTGGGCGTTAACATTGTGGAATTCCATAATGACGTATTTTTTTATGAATTCAAATACTTTTCATTCGGTTTTCAAAACGTAGAAAATGTGTAAAAAAACAGTGTTTAAATTCATTGCAAATTTCGTTTTAATCAATTACTAAAATTCTTTAAGGGGGCATTCAAGAGTAGAAAATTGAATTAACCTATTTTTTTTGCATATTTTTAAAGTTAAGACCTTTATGACCCTAAAAAGATTTTCTTTAAAGCTATTTTCTTGAGGCGCGACTTAATCGGTCCGGCCGGACGAATGAACGATAGACGGCAGGCAAACTCAGATTTACTGGGAAACGCCCACATTATGAACTTATTACTCTTGTACCCAATAAATCATTAAAAATCGACTTCATGAAAGGTTGAAAATTGTATGAGTCTGGAATCGCTGGTTGAGAAAATGTAAGTATAATACACCATGAAACATCTTAGATCGTGCAAAACTCGACTCCAAACTTAAACGGGTTTTTCCAAAACTGACTTTTTTCGCTACGGTTGACATGATATCTCAAGTTCTAATTTACCGATTTACTTGAAATTTGATCACAGAGTTTGCACACGTACTTTACATATCTGAGTATCGCATGCCGTAGGGTTTTTTGAAAACAAAATTTTTACTCTTTTAAGTTGAAAAAAATAGGGCAAAAGTGATTTTTTTTTCAAATTGCCGCCAATTTTTTTCAATATTTCCCTACCTCATGTGATAACGACATATATCTTCTTTAAGAATTTTTTCTCAGATCCCTAAAAGGACTGGAATCATGTCAACTAGGACGCATTTTTTTTTTTGTGAGCCTCCGATTTGCCGATCTGCACCTTTTTGGGTTATTTTTTTTCATACATAGTTGTATTTTTTTATATTACTGAAATATCAATACATAATTTATGAAAAAAATGTTTGGTAAAGTCTTTATTGTTTATTTTTATAGCGCACGATAAAATACCTAATATTCGGGGGTCTGGACTAGAATACCCCCTTAAGTTGTAAGAGGTCATGCAATAAATACAGGAGTGTATGATTGGTTGAAAAAGCTTTCTAAATAGCTCAGAGATGAGTGTTTATGATGGGTTTTCACATTATTTCAAAATGAAAGTTGTATACGTCAAAAATCATTTTTACATAACTCCAATTTTATGCGAGCAAACGCATTTTATTTTAATCGAGTTTCAAGAATAACTCAATTCCTCGAGGGTTAAAAAAGTTGCTCGGAGCCGAGTATGAGACTCGTACTTTGTGTTGGCTAAACGAGCCATAATTCACTTTGTAACATGCCTTCAAAAATTGTGTTGAAAAATAAAGAGAAAATCAATTTTCAAGCACTCCGTTAAGGGGAGGAACTTACGAGGCAGAATTCTTGCGGCTTTATTTTAATTCTATAAGAATGCGAAAAGTTTCGGTGTTTTTCTTTGTTTATTAAAAGCTCTATGAATTTACAGATGTAAACACAATGCCAGATAATTGAGGCTGGAAATATTTATTTTGTCGTTCCGATTTCGACGTTCGTGAATTGCTTATAATGAACGTATCATTTTTATTCAGTGTTTATTCGATTTCCTTATCAATATAATTTCAACCCAAAGTCACGTGGATGTATTACAATTCATAACTTTAATGAAAATTGGCCTTGAAAACGATTTGTCTGATTTATTACGTACTCATACTATTGAATGTCGCTGCATTCAAAGGGGTATATAATAGTATTGTTTAGAGGGAAATAATAATTATCTTAACCACAACGCTGTATTTTAAAAGCTGACTTATTTTAATAAAGTATTGATTTTTACGCCATCCGTATCTTTGTAAGTACCATCATTTAAGAATCAGTATTTTCAAAGCTTCTTCTTTCTATCATTTTTGTAGATCCTGTAATTTGTTCTGAGAGGATATCAATTTTGATCATGTGACGAAGACGTCGAATTTTCTCTTCATCGTTTTGGTGGCCATCTTGAGTCTCGCGCAACACGATCTTCGTAATTCTCTCTCGGGAATCAAAGCTCTTCTTAAAAATTAAAATGAATAAAAAAAAATTATAAAATCACATCAATTTTCGTTAATTTACAAATTAAACAAAGAGTTATAATTTTGCCACCTTTGATAATGCCTTAGAAGGTCGAAACATTTTATTCCTTAAAATATAATAAAATTTTAATAAAACTGACGTCTTCATTCGTATTAATTATTTAATGTGAAATTTTACATCATTGTTCAAGAAACAGTAAGAAAAACTCTTCTGGTTTATCATATTGTGTACATAAAATGGCAGTTACATACATATATCAGATAACCGCATTTAAATTTTATCATTCAGTTATCGTATGTGACACAGTTTTACTGATGTCGAACGAAAAGTACAATATATATTGTACACATTTGAATTTATTTTAAACATTGTTCAATATTTTTCTCATATACACTCTTAATTGCACAAATATTAAATTATAAAAATAATTATTCACTGAATAATAATGAGAACCATCCAAGGAATGTTTCTGAAAGTGTAGCGAATATTCGATGTTTCCAAAAGTTATTTACATGTGAATCTACAAAAAAAAATAGGCCAGTATAAAATAAAACAATGTTGTTTTTATACTCGTACACGAGTTTTAAAGTATTTTGTTAAATGTAAAATATTTTGTGAAATATATTTTATTATCTCGTTTGAATGTACGATTCACCTGCGTTTTTATAATTATTTAGTGGCATTCCAAAGCCAATTATAGTAACAAGATGGAATGATTCATTTTACTGAAAAATTTAACTAGAGAAAAACATTGAAAATCTTCAAGAAAATGTATACATAAAATTGAAGATATTTAGTGAAGTGATAAATATATACAAACACTTAAATCATTAAAATTGTTATCATTTACAGCGACCACTTGTTGAAATAAACGGTCAATTACAGTTGATATTTTGTATTACAATAACAAAATATAAGAAGATTATAGTAATAAGGATGAACGATGGCAATCAGTTTAAATAATATCACTTATTATCGGGGGAGGTAAATAAACTAGTTTATTTGCATGAAAATGAAAATACAAAAATTGAAAAACGTATAAATACTCGTACATAGGTATATTTTTTTTAATGAGGGTCTACCGATTTCGCTCTATGAGAGCTTCTTCAGGGCTTTAAAATACTGTATGTATAAATCCCTGAGGAAGCTCGCATAGAGCGAAACCGGTAGGCCCTCATTCTCAAAAATAAAGTGGTTGTATACCAAATTCATAAAAAAACTTTCTTCAATGTTCGCCATAAATTTGTGTTGTACATGTTTAATGTTTCTTTTTTTGTATACTTTGTATACAACAATCATATCGTGTGAGTGTTGTAAGCAAAGTATATAAAAAAACAACATAAAAAACTGATTAATTATTTTTCAAATACGCCCAACCAAGTTCTTATTAAAGTATACAAAATCTTTTTTATTTTTAAATATGGTAATTTTAGTATCAAATAATTAGAATTCATTATAATTAATATTCGTTACAGAATATATAAAATTTAAGCAAATATATAAAAAAAAGCTTTTTTTTACTTTCGGACCGGACATAAAAGAGAATATCCCGAAACAGCTTTGTTGCCGGAATATCGCCAATTTTTCAAATTAACCTTAGAATTAATTGTCGCCTTGTCCCCGGGGCAAGCCCTACCAATTAGTTCAAGCCCTAAACCTGCCCCGGATAAAATGTCCTAGAACCAAGTTGCATGTCCTTGGAGACGCGAATTTTACTAGAAAACAAACAACGTTTCACCAAAAGGTCCACAAAACACCCATGTTTTAACAGATAAGTGGCAAGGTTATTATGAAAATGTAATACAGTCATTAATTTCTTTCACAAAATGGTTATAATGTTATATATACTTACGTGAATAGGAACCAATAAATAATAAGATGCCGAACCGACAAGTTGCCGTCATCATAGATCGTACAGATAAATGAAAGTAGCAGAGTGTCAGAAATGAAGACGCTCAGATATATATCTGGCCAGACAATACAAGAGAGGATAAGGAATACTTGTACACGGATAAGGGAGACATGCGAAGATGTCGTGGTGGGAAAGGCAAAGCAGAAGATACTGGTATGCACACGTGAGGAGAATGAATCCATCCAGATTCCGCTTCATTGTGTTACACGGACAGCCCCATGGTAGACGACCCCCGAGCAGACTATCAAAGAGATGAATCGACAGCTGGGAGTCGACTTCGCAGGAGGCCAATTCCTCTTAAGAAACATGCCACTAGGCCTACACTAAGAACTAAAAGAAAAAAGAATCAAAAGAAAAAGCAATGGGCTGGACATATACAATAGTAAGACTGGGCAATACCCGATGGACATCCAGAAAACTTCATGGAGGCATTGAGAAGAGGGATAACGGGAGGCCACCTAAAAAATGGACTGACGATATTGCCCGAATAGCTGAAACGACCTGAATGCGGAATGGAAAAGACAGTGATGAGTGAAAGAAAATGGAAGAGGCCTATAACAAGAAAAAGGCTGAAAAACAAGAAAAATAAGATTAAAGAAATGATATAATAAATTAAAAATAAGAAAATTAATAAAGATCATAACTTGCGTGGGGTCAAATAAAATCCCCCAACTTGTTAATGGGTAGCATTAATTGAACTGTCTTTTCTAGTGGTCGTAGAAGAAGCCAAACGTCATTGGTGCTTGAAGAGTGTGGTGTGGTGTGGTGTGGTGTGTGAAAAGAGAAGGATGGAGTGCCGTATCGATTAAAGTGTGACAGTCCATTATTTCTGCCTTCCCTTTCGAGGAGACGGCATGATGGTTAGTTAGTTTGCTTGTATAAAAAGTTCTAACATGATAAGCATTTGAAAAAAATATAAATTTTAAGTTTATTGTCAAAAGGAAAATTTCATTATATGTTTTATTATATAAGATGTAAAATGAAACAGAACTTTTTGCAACGTTGCCTCTTGAAAGGGATTTAAATGTACATATTTCTTTTTGGTTCAAGGTTCTTTCCGGTGTGGGAGTGGAATAAATTAGTACAGGGACATGGTTACAATTTGTCTTACGACTTACATTATACAGGAACATTGGTAATTGTAACACAATGAAGCTTCTATATAATCGGTATATTTTCATATTAAATCACTTATTTTAATATTATACTTTTGTATGAAGCACTGTAAAGGTGTGGCATTATTTAAAATAATTTTAAAACACTTTTACTTGAAAAAATAATATTACATGTTTTTATTAATTTTAACACTATTTTTGTTGTTGTTGTTAAAACCAACCTGTTTCGCTTCCGCTGGAGCTTCGTTGGGGTCAACGACGCTGAGTGTGAGTGTGTACCTAAGACATTCAGTGTCTTTTGTAACCCTTATAAAGCTTCGGCGGGAGTGAAATCGGTTGGTTTTAACAAAATAATAAAGCAGTGTAAAAACAAAATGTGTTAATATTATTTTTAATAATACCAAACCACAAATTAATTGGATCATCGAAACCGATTTGGCTCTCGTCGGAGCTTCGTGAGGGTGACAAAACAAATGGTTTATTATGTGAATCTGACGAACCTTCGGTGGGAGTTAATCCAGTTGGTATTGAATACAGTGATGTAAAAACTGATCTTAGTGCTATAAAATTAATTTTTTACCTATTTTTATCACGATTAATAACTTATTTTAAATGTTATAGTATATTAGAGTTTGGTGACATAATGCAAAGCGGCACTCCTAAGAAAACTGATGTTTTTATCAATATTAATTATTAAATACTTCTTCCGACCAATATTGTAGTATTTGACGACTTTTGCGGCAGAGTGGAAGAGCTCTGCCTTCCATACCGAAGGTCTCGGGTTCGATTCCCGGCGATGGCAGTGTGATTGTCACACCGTCTTTGGTCTGGTGTAGAATTTACGCGACAATAAATTGGCGATGAATTGGCTACCTATCACATGTCATAAGAATCAATATAATAGCTAAAATAATTTTTATTCAGTAATTGGGTTCAAACGACCCGTTGATTACAAAAATGCATACATATGTATCAATATTAAAATTCCAGAATGAATTGTATAAGTCTCATTCCATATGTTCTCCATCTTTTCTGTTCAGATCTGCGATTAGCATATTCAGTCGTTTACATCTCTAGACCTGACAATTATACAATTAACATAAAATATGTTTGATATTATGAGTCTAAACTATGCAATAAAATCATATTTGAATAAATGTTTGTATATAACTACGAGTATCATATAGGTATAAAAATAAAATATTATTCTCTTATTAAATGTCTGTAATACAAACCCAGAAGTTTACATTATATATTTAAATAAATATGTTTCGATGTTTCAAAAACAGAGAGATAAACATCTGTAATATGTTTATTTAATACAAATTAAAATAAATATTATTAATGAAAAAAAAAACACAGTTTTATCACATTTGAGTTTCACATGTCACTCAAGTCAACTATTATATGTAAACTCATTAATAAAACTATGTTTTTTAATAATTTTATTCAATTCATAAAAAAAGTATTTTTTAACCATGATCCTCTACCAAGAAATTTAAATAAACTACATAAGTGTATGAAATTTTGATAAACACAAGTCTTTAACACTGCGGAACTCCATAATGACGATTTTTTTATGAATTGCTCTTTTGAGTTTATTTTTCTAGATATGTTTTGAAGGCTTCAATATGATGAGTTTATCGTTCTTCTGATGATGAAATTGTAAAAGTGGAAAACAAGTGTTTTAATTCATCAATCATTTATTCAAAATTCGTTTATATTGTATGATTCACCTCCTAAAGAGGCTAGGAAAGATTTTGTGAGAATTACTAATATAACGTTTCTGATATCATATAAAGACTGTTATTTTAAACAATAATAATTCTGCGAGTTAAACGTGGAAAAATATATCCGTTAGAGGTCTTTGGGTTTGAATGGTTAAATCTTCGCATTTCTCACTGCGAATATGAATGAAACGTAAACATTAAAATTCAGCGAACATCTGTTCCATTTTATCGGCTAACGAATGTATCTACCTAACGATCCATTTGCATATTATCTGGGAAGAGACATGTTTTAAAAATTCTTGTTTTCTTCTATTTTCTTAATCAGTTTTAGATAAACCAAAATTATTATGATATTATAAATGCTTACACGGAATAAAAATTAAATTATTGTTTTATATTTTAAACTTATTTTATTACAAAACTAACTAACTAACCATCACGCCGTCTCTCTGAAAGGGTAGACAGAAAGAATGGACTGTCACACTTTAACCGATGCGGCACTCCATCCTTCTCTCTTTGCCCCTACTTTTTTATTTTATTACATTTTTAAATAAAATATTTTTTCAAATATTTTCTAAGAAAATAACTGCTATTTAAGCTTCCGATAGGTTTTTCTTTTTTAATAGTGTAAAATATTTATTTTTTACTTAATTAATTACTTCTACAACCGATCTAGTGGGTTTAATGAGGTATTTTTTAAAAATTATAATTACAATGCACATAGTCTATTTAAAAATACACTACATTGTTTATTTAAATTTTAATAAAATCTGTTAAAATTTGAAAATACTGATTGGCTCTAAAATAACGTTTGGTGGATCTAGTGGTTAACATTGTTTTTGATTTTTTCATTTGTACTAATAAAGTTAAATTAACGTAAAATGATCTTGCTTTTAAAATGTATAAAAATCTTACGGTTTTCAAATAAATCTAGAATGCCTTTAAACGTTGATACACATTCTTCTTTTAAATGCATCCGATATTTTCATTCCTACATCGGGAATCGCTCATTTAGCAGAAGGCAACAAGTATGCGAGATTAACTGCGCTCCCACACCTCTGCTGAGCTCATTTGCTCCATCGGTCAAACCGCAAATTGGTTCACGTAACCACAGGATTTTGGAAGACTCAAAACAAATGGAATTTCTTTGGGTAAAAATGCCGGGACTTAACCGCAAACACTTGGTATTCATACCCTAATACGGCGGTGCGGCATTAGCCCCCAGCACCGCTCCCGAAATATCCTTATATTCTGTAATCTCAGCATCGGAATTATTCCAACCCTCACCCAATTACATGCGTATGTGAGCCAGTGCGCCTATTTGAATAATTTTCAAAGCGTCCCACGATATAAGAATAAGCTTTATCTCCACGTAGTTAGTAATGTCGAAAGAACGTCCCTTCGGTACACGTACCACAGTTTAGGGAATGCAATCGCTGGTTCCCGGTCCGTTTCGATCTTGTTTCATATATTTTTTTTAAACATATTTTTAAGGAATTCCATAGTGTTAACGCATTTTCTTTTAATATTAAAAATCTTTATAAAATAAAAATATTAACCACTACATGTTTCGAAGGTAACCTCCATCCTTGAAAGAAAGACTTATTATATATAGATAAAATATTATAACATAAATTTAGTATTTTTTAAATTTAATTTAACTTTAATTCATAATAGTAAACACAAATTTGTCACAATTCATATAAATTAAATCAATATTAAATCACTAAACAATCGTATTTATTATTATAAATTAATAATGAAGTTTGAAAAAACTAATACCTCAACCATCAATAGTTTAACTTTGTTTGCGCTGTGACTGGTAGGTATTGTAAAATTTCATAATTGGTAAAACATTTTGTTCTCTTATATTTGATCATTTATTTAATAGCAGTTACACATTTCAGTAATATTTTTTAACGCACAGTATTGAAACCGGTCAGCAATAGAAGTAATTATTGATGAAAATAAATAAATTAAAATTTTTAAAACATATATTAATCAATACGAATGAAATATTAAAAGAAAATTTGTTAAAGTTTTTTAAAATTACATGTTTCGTTCACATAAATTATAATAAAACATCTTGAAAAAAGCCGTTTTCGTGTTTATTAATGAGTAAATATGGAATTGTTAAATTTATGGTAATTTACATCATTGTTCAAGAAACAATAAATAAAATTTAGATCAAAGAAAATATGATTTTCATGATTATACACCAATTAAATTGTTGTTTTCCAAATTCAGGTGGATAGCCCTGGAATAGCCCCGACGCGTGCATGGTGAGAGAAATTGGATATTCATAAAGAAAGAACGATTGAAATAAACGATGAAAAATATGAGACTTTGGAAGAAACATGTTTTGATCTACAGTGTACAAGCAGCTTAATCAAGATTAAAAAAAAACTCCCATATATAGGAGACATAATATGATGGGATTATTAGCTAATTCGATTGATAAATTTATTCCCTGCAAAATGTCCGTTTTATAAATTAAATCAATGTTTTTATAATCTTAACACTTGAGTAACAGCGTTTTAATTCCTTTATTGATAAGATTTAATTAAACCAGAGAAGTAAGTACAATATATTTAATATTTGTATACATAATAGATGGTTCGACATTAGGAAAACATGATACTTTCCAAAGTCAAGAGTATTTGTTTTCTGAACAAACTTTCATTAATATGAAAAACGTCGATCTCCGAGGAGACCGCGTTCAGCAAACTAATTGCTCTTCCCACCGGTGTCACTAGAAGAAGAAGAAAAATAATTATTGTTACTTGACCAATGATGTAAAACCCCATATTAAATATTGATGAAAACATCACGTTCCCAGAAGTTAAATATAATATTAAAATACTGTCATTTGTTGCCATGTTAGGTGTGATAGGATACGTTTTATTACATGTGATAATGGTTAAAACAAAGAAAGCTAAGATAGTCGAAAAAATTCAAAGCTGACTGCAAATGTATTTTATGATGTCGAACGTGACATTTGATATATCCTATCAATTGATAAATGTCACTGCTTAAATTATAATTAAACGTCCATTTTTTGTGTTTAAAAATCCAAAAATCAAAACAACCTCTTATAAAATATAAGTTTTGATAACTGCTGGGAAATTTCAAATAAATAAAGGCGGTTTTCAGAATATTGGATTGCAGCGAAGGAAGTACATTATATACATAGATAATATTGTTCGATCTATCGAATAGCATAGTCGAAGAAATACTCACAATATTTTTCACTTTAAATCCGCAGATGACTGCAAACGTCCGTATTATGTAAATGTATACTCGTATTATGATTTGACTTATAAAATATCCGGAGTCGCGGGTAAACATTTCTCTCCAGATTAGGGTGGACCGAGGGACGTAATTTATTTTTTATACCACTCTGACCTCCCCGCAGTCGGCATTCGTTCTCCGGGCCGGCGTATATCCTGCGGTTTAATTGTATAAAGTACACGGTCTGTAATGAAGTCACACACGACCGTGAGCGGGGTAAGGAAACCGGCCCTTAATTATAATACGCCACGAGATAAAAATACGCCGAATGCCTGCCCGACTTTTGTCTCCAGAGGCGAAAGAAATTTCGATAATTAAAAAAGTTCTTTTAAACTCGGGCGCACCGGATTTCGTCGTAATGTGCATTGGAGATTTCAATGAATCATCTCAATTTTAATTAGTCCAAAATTATAAAGTTTTTATAAATTAAAAATATAAAAACTTGAAGGCTTTGCACCTGTCTTAGTGTCATAAATTCGAATTTGAATACGATATTTTGTATTCGTAGACTATCAATAAAAAATAAACTATAATAAAAGACTATAAATAAAATATCTTTATACAATAAGAATATTTAACAAGTGTAAATATAATACATACCATTTTTTACACCTATATATTTACACCTGAGGATGGAGTTGTCCCCCGAAATATTGCCGTGTTCAGTATTTTTATTGTTTATAGATATTTTATTAAATAAAAAGTGAAACATAAACAGCATAAATAAAATACATAGACATATTTATAAATAAAATTGTGATAAATACATCATTTTGTTTCTCTTCATTATTTTTCATTTATCAATTGGTAAACTAACCATCAGCTGGTCTATCTGAAAGGGTAGGTAGAATAACTCTCGTTTCCACAACATTCATACATTGTATCTTGAACGTACGTCGATTTCTCCGACTCTTCACGTGGCCGACATTTAATATTTGAGTGTTTTGATAGCGATAAGTTTTTTTCCATTTCTAGTACCGTTTACACTTCACTTACATTCACTGTTTATATTTGAATTTGACTCAAATACAGTTTTGTCACAATTTCTTATTTCTACATTTATTCTAGTTTCATCTTTCTTATGCCAGTTCAATGCTTAACTTCCATACGTAACGTTACAATTATTTATTACACAAGGAACACAATATTGACTTTATATTTTAAAAATAACTACACGTCTAAATGCAATACGATTGATGCATGATTATTACAAAGATGTGGCAAAGTGGTTCAATCATAAAACAAAGAAAAAAATACGTTTTTTTTATATATTATAATTTTACGGTAAACGATAATTTAAACACTCATAAAATAGCTCTACTAATCAATACGATATCAAAATGATAAATCCTCCTAGAGTAGGAAGTGTTAACCTTGTAAATATTGGTGTTTAAAAAAAGGTTAAGAAAAAATATACAAAGTGTGGTTTTAGAATAATATAGTCGAATATTTCATTTGATTTCGAAATATATTTAAATTAAAAAAACCTTATAAAGGATCACCAGAGGTAAAAATCATCTCTGATTGAACAAATAATATTAGTACAAGAGATGCCCAGCGGGAAACAATAACATACTCGTAATATGATCAAACAATACTTATGTGCGCAGCACAGTATTATGAAACGACTTTTACATAAAATGTGTACCTGTTTTGCCACCAAGGGTTCAGTAAATAAGCTTAATAGAAAACTTGCACAGGCGCAATTAAATTTTCGAGTTCTTCAGTTCGAATTTCTCATTAATTCCTTGGATTTATCCATTGTTCCGTCGCAGTCATTATTAACGCAGTGGGGTGCATTTTTCACCCTTTCACCCAACTCCAAACGTTTTACATACACACATTTGTATAGAATATGGTAGCAGGGCTGAATTTGGGAATTTCATTAATTCAAAAAATAATATGTATTTCTGAATAATAATTAAAGAGTACGATTTTTTTTTAATAACTATTAAAATCATGTATTAAAGGCTATTAAATTAATTATAAATCTTAAAATTTCAATTTAAATCATCTTTACTTCCAATTGTCATACTTGTCAGACGTGGTGGTCGTAAGACGGCCGGAATGGGGAATGTTGTATTACATAAAGCGATCGCTTAACCCAACCAATGACAGGTCATAAGTCCTGTAAACGCCTAGATCACCATATTCTGTTTCCAAATAATTTACATCTTCGTCTTAATTGAGATACAATATTAATCTTTATAATATTTTTGACTGTCAATTTTCATATTATTATTAATAAAATAAAATTATTACCTTCAAAATAAAAAATTATTCATAATTAAAATATTATCGTACATTTCTTCCAAAACTAATTATAGAGATAAAGAAATAACAAAAAAATATTAAATCTTATTTCAATGACACTTTTACACACACATTATGTCATCATTTCTTAATTTTTTATTTGAAATTATTTTTCGATTTCCCGGATTGCTGTATTTCTAACTCGATCACGTAGGGTTTTGCTAGCTATAGCGCTAGTGTTTTCATCTCGGTTGTTCTGAGCATGCTCTTTGTCTTGACAGTGTCTGACCTTGATTCAATGCCATATGTGAGGATTGGTCGCACACGGGTCTTATAAATGCGTACCTTGCTGTCAGTCCTCATATCCTTGTTTCTCCGTATGACATATTTCAGGCAGCTCGCAACCGCTGCAGCCTTATATATCTGTGACCTTACTTCTCTGGGGAGGTCATTAGAGCTGGTTACTTCGCTTCTGAGATATCTGAATTGGTCTACCTGTTCAATTTTTTCTTGGCGTACGGAGATTTCGCATCTTATTTGGTTTCTAGAAAACGCCATACACTTCGTTTTTGAGATGGATATGATATGATTGTATATTCAATAATATTCAAATATTTAGATGGTAAACATTCTTTCTCCCTACCCCTTCGAGGAGATGGCGTGATGGCTTGTTTGTTAGTAGTTATTTAGTTTTGAAAGAAATATTATTAATGCATACAAAGTTTCAAAAGACGCTCGAGTTAGGATTTCTAGAAATACAATTGTTTTAATTTTTTAGACACACATTCCTTACCAAGCGATATAAGTCCAACCCTGTTTCACGAGTTGTATTGTATTATACTACTTGCATTAACAGCCCTTGGGGCGGCCCTTTGCCCCACGGTCACAGAAAAGGTTCGCAGTCCCGTACATAAGAGCTGAAACGCTATAAAGTTCCAGGCAATAACACGGCGATCAAATTAGATTTGCACAAACTAACGCACGAAGTTTTAATGCAGTTTGCGTACTTTGAAAAATATATATAAAAATCGTGCAACTTTAACATTAAAATAGCACTTAAAAAGTATTGTAAGAAGCGTGACTATTTGTGTTTCCCAAGTGTCGTGTTATTTTATAATTTACAAGTTTTCATCCTTTGAATTTTTAAACTTATAAATACATCATAACAATTACGACACGACGACCTTCGTGGCAGAGTGGCAACAGCTACGACTACCACACCAAAGGTCCCGGGTTCGATTCCCTGCGATAACAGTGCGATTCTCATACTGTGTTTATGTGGTGTAGAATTCACATGATAATAAAATGGCGATAGATTGTCATGGGAATCAAAATACAGCAAAACCCTTGTCATCCCTCCTCCCAAACAGAACATGCATCGAAAAAAAGCGAGGGAAAAGAGCGTCAACGGTCATCGAAAATAAAATAGATAAGCTGTGTGAAGGATTCCGGGACATTTTTGGGAAGTTTTAACGAAGAAGTATGCGACGCAAGCTCGTGGGATAATTATTTTGAAATGATGTAATTTTTGTCACTTAATAATTCCACATCAACCATTATATCGATTTGGCTCGCGCTGTAATGATGTAAAAAGCGATTCAGCAAAATTATAAGAATAATAATAATTAAAACTTAAATTGATATATTCTTGTAAATTTAATTAGAGCCAACAGGTCTTTATTACGGTATTGGAGGCTAAGGCTCGATATGGGCTGTAGGGCCATCAAATAAGAGGAAGATGGTCTTTACAACGAGCCAAATATAGTGAAGTTTAGAAAAGTACAGCGTATTAGATCCTTAGGATATCTCTAGCGAATAGAAGAAGATCGAATCGCAAGGAAGAATCTCAATACACGACCAGATGGAAAGCGAAGTATGGGTAGTACCAAAACTGAGGTGGATGGATGGTGTGGAGAGGGACCTCAGGGCAATTGGTGTTACAAACTGGAGAATTCGGACGATGGACCGGGGAGAATAGCGAAGAATTATTAAGTAGGCCGAGGCCGATAGTGGGACTGTAGCGCCAATGCGCCAATGTTGCCTAACTGACACAGAACAATGTTTAATTCCTAACGCATATCAAAAAAGAAAAAATATATATACGAGTATATGCTTGTAATAAATACAATTCGGACATTCGGACGGCTTGACTACAGTGGGTCAGTATTGCATTTGAACGGCCGTAACGTTGAAAGAGTGGAAAATTTTAAATATAACATTTCATTTATTTCATTTCATTTCATTTATTTTTGCTAATAATCACAAACATTACAGACATAAAATTCCAAATCGTTTGCAATTACATTATAAACAGAGAAGCATTAAAAAAATAAAAATTAAACTTAAGGGTAAGAAAAAATCATAACATTGATATTGCATCCCTGAGGCAACTCACACTATCACGAAATATGTCGACCTCCGAGGCGATCCGATTAAGCGATAAGATTGCCCTACCCACAGGCATTATCATTGGCAGGTTGGTTCTGCAGCGTGGCAAATAAAACAATCTGTGCTGTCTTTGCATATAGCATACTACCGCAATCTCTTGACCCAGATGTTGAGACATAATGCAGAATTGAGGCAGCAAGAGCTACGTTTAATAAAATGAAATCACTCTTCTGCAATGATAACGTAAACCTGAAACTCCACCAAAGAATGATCAAATGCTATGTGTGGTCTATTTTATTATACAGATGTGAAACGTGGACCTTGAAAGTTAACTCAATGAACAGACTGGAAGCATTTGAAATATGTCTCCATCGCCGAATGCTCAGAGTTCCCTGAACAGACATGGTCACCAATACCGAAGTCCTAAGGCGAGCTAGAGTTGACAGGGAACCAGTGGCGGTACTCCCATAGAAGCCCAGAAGCCCGGCTTGCGTAAGAAATTTTGAATCAATACCTCTTCTGTATTACAGAGGTCCAGCTCTTGTGGCTGTTGGCCTCTTACGTCTGATGGGAACATTGTTGGGAGATGATTTGGTGGGTTGTTGGTTTATGCGGGGGCATGATTACTTAGATTTGGGGGTTTTGATTCAAAATTTCTTACGCAAGCCGGGCTTCAGGCTTCTATGGGAGTACCGCCACTGCAGGGAACTGTTATCAACTAAGGTTCAAAAGATCTCGCATCTGGATCATAAAAAAAATCAGTCAAAAGTACCACTTCCAACTGATGTTGAAGGAGAAAATTGAGGGACGCCGAGGGCCCGGAAGGAGACAAATGTCCTGGTTGCGAAACGTGAGAGAGTGGACCGGCATCCGAAGTGCAGGACAGGGACAGGTTCACCGAGGTGATCGCCATGGGACCCGACAGGGCATTTGAAGAAGAAGATGATGAATACAATATTACACCTACTTTATCCAAACAACTGTTTTGGGAAAACCTTCATCATTATTAATCATAAGAAATGTGCATTGGACTTTTTATTTATAATAAGTTTAGTTGGAAAACGTGGCACGATCAAATAAATCAAATATTGAATATCGGCCACGCGAGGAGTCATAGGAGTCAACGCGCGTGCATGACATGATGTATGAATGTTGAGGAAGCGAGAGAAATATGTCAGGAAAGAAAAGTGTGACAGCCCATTGTTTCTGCCTTCCCCTTCCGTGGAGACGGCGTGATGGTTAGCTAGTTAGTTAGTTATTAAGTTTATTTTTTTAGTGACCTGTTTCATTAGGGAATATATTTTTAAAATTCCATTTCGCTGATATAGAATTTTAATAATGCTTCACTATTTAATTACATTTCTCAGAAAGCACTTTCCAATAACTAAAATTATCAAAAAACCGAATTTCAGTCTGTTTATTTGTTATCCATAAAATATAAGTTCCACTTGTATATGAAACTTTGAAGAAAATGTATCATACATTATGGTGTGAATTCAAACAATGGCTAACTTACAGTAACCATTTTGTAAAACTAAGTACAACGAAGCAAAAACGTCGCATTGTGAGCTTCACAATTCGTAGTGTATTTTTAGGCGACTACAGAAAAACCTTTGTCCAAAGTAAACCACACAATTTCGTTACTTAGCTCGGTCCTTGCTACGATTCTCGGCTCTTTGTAAAAAAGATACACTTATTTGTACCACGATATTACCTTCAAGATTGTTATATTTTATTACTGCTGATTTTTAAATAGTGTTGAGCATGTCATATGCGATAAAAAAACGTCATAAGATCAAATTTGCTTTCGCTTTATGTTGTAGATACACAATTGAATAACCTTTGGAAAAAAATACATTACACTTTTTTCATTTTTGATGAACATAGTTTGAACATAGAAATGAGATCTCTTAGACGAATGTGTGAATACTCTGTGTATGATAGAGTGTCGAATGAAAATGTAAGAGTCCGAATGAGGGTGTTATGAATAAAATAATGAAAGGATTATTAAGATGGTTTGGACATATGAAAAGAATTAATGAAGAAAGAATGGTAAAAAATATTTATATGTTAACAATATAAATGGAACCAGAAACAGAGGAAGACCGTGGGAAACGTGGCACGATCAAATATCGAATGTCGGCCACGTGACGAGTAAGAGAAATCGACGCGCGTGCATGGCACGATGTATGAATGTTGAAGAATCGAGTGAAATATATCGGGAAAGAAAAGTGTGGTAGTCCATTATTTCTGCCTACCCCTTCGAGGAAACGGCGTGATGGTTAGTTAGTTAGTAATTTTTATAAGGATATATTATGACTTATTTTATTAAATTTGGTACCTTAAAATTAAATATGTTTTTATGCTTCTTCTTCTTTTTCTTTAAGACCTTTGATCTGTTCCTGTAGATAGGCAAGCCTCAATCTAAAATATCATTTTTAAATAAATAAGGCTCAAGGGGATCCCAAAAAATAATTTTATATAATGGTTTAAAAGTGTTTAATGATTTACCGTGGGTCATCAAGAACTTTTATTTACTGAACCCTTGGTGGCAAAATAGGTACCCATTTTATGTAAAAGTTGTTTCATAATACTGTGCTGCGCACATAAGAATTGTTTGATAATTTTATGTTGTTGTTTCCCGCTGGGCATCTCTTGTGTTAATATTATTTGTAATCAGAGATGATTTAAACCTCGGGTGATCCTATATAAGGTATTTTAAAATTTAAATAAAAGAAAATGATAAGAAACTAATGTATGGTATGCATTTTCGTAACATTTTTAAGAGTTTTGATTTTTATATTAAAAAACGTACCTTATTTATGTTTTTTCTCCGTTTTGTGGTTTGTGTTATATAAACAGTATTATATTGTTATGCTCAAACGATTATATGTTGTGTTAAAATAGTTCAATATTAGTTGGAAGAATTGTAAAAACATATTTAGTTATTTAAAAAAAAACATTAGTTATAATTGGACTCGTATATTATTTTATTACGTACTCGTAAATATTTTAATAACTAATTAAAAAAATATGACATTTGTAACTGTTTTCAATTTCCAAACCGTCAACTGATTTAATGGCTGCTACAAAAAGAGCAAAAAATAGCGTTTCGTAAACAAAGAAACCACTTACTTTTTCAAGTAAAAGCAACACTCAATATTCAATCAAGTACTGCAGAAAGCATTGTAAAACAATTCAAATGAACAAAGTTTAAGAATTGTGGTGAATAAAAAATATGTCTAGAAATCTCTCTAGAAAATATTTCCAGACCAGTCAATTATCGCATTTACTATAAAGGCAGAAAAACGTCGCGAAAAACCTTATCGAAGCAAAATGCTTTTATTCCAAACATAAAAAAAACGTATGCACAAGGAAATTATTTTTTCCGTCGTTTTTTGGTTTATTTTCTTACTAAGATTTCCTATTCACTCAAACTGCACCCTTTGCAGAATATTTTCGTTTATGCAAATATATTAACGTTTTATTAATGAATTTAAAATATTTTTATATCCTAAACACTGTTTGATTCCACTTTTGGGTTTATTTTTGTTTTAAAGTTTATCACATTCTTCATCGGGAGAACGATATAAAAATATTTAAAAATATTCTCGCTATAATGCCGCGTATATAACAGCGTTTTATTTCATAAAATAATCGTCATAATGGAATTCCACTATGATAATGACTAAAGTTTAGCAACAATAAAAACTTTTTTTCATCTTTTAAGTATATTTTTCTGTACAATTATCGAAGGTTTTACACCTTCTTCGGAAGATTGATATTAACTAATCAACAATATATTTTTTTTATGTAAAATACATGGACCTAACGGTGTAATATATGAAAATCAAAAATAGGAAAATATTATGGAATCCCAAAGTGTGAATGCCTAGAGTTTACCAAAATACCCTTTTTTATCATGTATGTTAGAAAAAATAATAAATTAAATTTTTTTGAAATGATAAATATTTTATTTTCAGATAACAAAATAAATATTTAATGGCTTATTGAAATAGACGAAATAAATAAATTATTTTTACCGTGAAGACTAGGAATAAAAAAAGAGACAACAGATGGGTGATTTTGCATCTAATCGTAATAAAAAATGGTCAGAAAGACGACGTTGTAACTTCTGGCTAAAAGGCTAATTTAAATGGGTTAATAATATATATCCGCCGACGTCTGCAAATTGTTTTTTTTTCTCAGTATGTAGTGTAGTTGATTTTCCGTCCTTCATGCGGTTATGAAGTCGTAAAAAAACCATCAAAGAATTAGTATGTCTAAATTTTTTTTAAACAACGATAGCTTCCAAACTCAATCCTGTGATATTTCGCTTTGAGGGTGACAGGTACACAAAAAAAGCTTTTTGGTCTTTGGTCTTAGGTGAGCCGAATGAGTAGGAAAAATTTATGGACTGTTACTGTTCTTTTTTGAAATATTTCTTTCGATTCCTCAACACCATACATCGTCTCTTGGACTCTCATCGATTTCTCAGACTCCTCAGGTGGCCAACATTAAATATTTGATTGATTTGATATCCAGTTTTTATCTTCTGTATGAACTTTCACTTATATGAAATGATCATGTTCAGCAAAATGATTGCTCTCCCTTTTGTGCAATGAAAAACATATTTTTCCTAAAACTAACTCACTAAATCACCATCACGCTGTCTCCTCGAAAGAGTAGGCAGAAGAATGGACTGTCACACTTTAACCGATGCGGCACTCCATCTTTCTCTTTTCGCCCCGCGGGAGAAGCGGTGTGACGGGTTGCGAACCTCATCGCCACCAATAGGCATCTCCCGCGCACAATTCAATCGTAAAATATCCACAAAATAAATCCAAAACAAATAATATAAAATACAATGATATAAAATAAAATAACATAATAAAAATAATTTAAACACATAATGTTATTTTTAGATGGTGCACATATTGTCTATTTAATTCCACTTATGTTTAATTTAATTTTTCCTTTGTTAAGATATTCAACTTAGAGTTTTAGACAAAACCGAAATGAATATTTTAGAAAGCAAACTATACGATCTGTAAGCAGAAAATATAATTATGCTTCATTATATTTAAAACTACAAAACCCTTTGTATTTTCGAGGTATTTCGGTATTCAGCCTTTGAGTGCCGCAACTAGCATTACCCCCCGTGTTACATATTTCAATATCTGTTTAACGAATCTTTTTGCAGTGCATACAAAATTGCACTCAGCTAAAAGCTTAATTACATTATATTGTACACGCCAGAACAATGGCAATGTGAGTTAAAAGTTTCTATTTTAATTTAAGGGAATTTTATTACAAATCCGTAGATAATTATATTACTCAATTTAAGCTTTCGGCGATAATGCAATTCCATTGTTAATTTTGAAAATTATTAATCATTAATAAAAATATAAATTTAAATAAACATTTTGTGTATCTTGTATAAACTTAAAGGGTCCACACTGTATAATACCATTATCACAAATTTTTATAATGGTTTAAAGACTTTTTATTTATTGTCGAGTTTATTTTCCTCGTCGTGTTTATAAAAAAATTATACCTTTATTATTTCGAGAGCGGTGTTTTAATTCATATAAGAATTCGACTTTGTATATTTAACACGGATTTATTATGCTTGATTATATTATACTTGAGGTCAAGTGAAGTTAAGTTAAAGTAGCTAGTACCGAAGCATCATCAAGGGGATATAAAAACTGAGTTCAGTTTGTCACTGAAAACAAAATGATTTTTTTTAGAATGTAAACATAAATAGAAAAAAATACGTGTATGACAAAGGGTTTAAATGTAGAGGCTAGACTAGTAAATAAACAAGACATTTGTATTCCATTTTTCTTGCAAATTCGGTAAATATAAACAATTTTTTTGCAAAATATGAAATCACTCGCATACGCATACGCATACGCGTTGAGTCGATGAAAATCGGTGCCTAAATCTATTTAATATATAATACGCAAAAATATACGGAACATATCGTCACCCCCATTAGAGGGCGGAATCTTACGTTTTTGCCCTTACTGTTACTTTTTTGACATGACGTAATTTCTCGTCGTAGCCGGTTAGCGGGTTAACTAATTGTCTATGTTATTTTTTTTAATTTTAACACCAAACATCATAAACGTATTTAGTTGTTTGTAACTCCCGATGATGCTTATATCGGTTGGCGAAACAGCCTTTGCGACAAATAATTAAAAAAATAAATATATTATCAGAATGTTTTAAATTAATATTAGACACAGTTCTAAGTACAGATGAATAACAAGAACATATTGGGATAAAATATTATTTTAAACATTTAAGGACACTCGAGTAGTCCAGATGATGTAAGTGTAAAATGTTCGATACATCCCGAAAAAATGGTTCATAAAATCTTTTCAATATCCAAATTCTAAACTCCTTAAATTAATTATTATATATTTTTTCTCTTCGTGGTTATTCACAATTGCCAATTATTTGATCTTACCATAGTGGGGTCAATCTTCTCTCCATATTCCTACGGGGAAACGGCGTGATGGTTAGTTAGCTGGTAAGTAATTTTTTTACATGGTGTATATTGTTTTCCTTACAAAAATTTAATGCAATCGGTATACGGTTTATTTTTTTTTAAATGTTTTCAGTCCAAATAATTAGTTACAAAAAAAGTATTTCTATGCTGGTCCTATCATTGTTGGTCCTTGGTATGCCACTTGGGCCTTTTAATGTGGTAGTTTCCCGTTGCTTTCCACATGTTTGTGTACTACAGGTAATTAATACCCATTTTTATGTATTAATTTTCATGACATGTGACGGGTCAATGGTCTTTCGTCATTTTTGTTATCACGTGATTTTTACCAGATCCATGATAGCATGAGATTTTTTTTATATGTCATCGCCGGGAATTGAACCCGAGAACTTCGGTGTTGCCATAGCGGCTGCCACTCTACCACGAAGACCGTCGCTTAAATTTATAAAATTATAATCATAATTATCGCCACCGTTGCCAAAGAGTAAAACCATTTTTAAGTGTCATTTAAATTATCCAACAGTTCATCTAGCGCCGTTTGATTCCGGTCCCCGCCCCCGGCGCTTCAATTAATTCCGGATAAAAGTAATTGAAGTAACAAAAGAAACACTCAGACAACGAAGTCCCCGGCCAGGCGCCATTTTGACCGGCGGAAATAATTACATTTAGTCAATGGCCGAATTAAAGACCATAAAATTCTTTTCACGGGTCATAAAACAATATTGAACGTAAACGTAATGTAGTTAGGCGACCGTTGGTACTGGAAAATGAGGTAACTCCGTGTTAAAAGAAAAACAGAGCCGTAAACTATTCGCAATTTTGCGTATTATTGCGTTTATGTTGCTACTTTATAACCTTTCGTTATTAAATAATATAGGTTTTTAAGGCTTTTTATTAAGATAAACACCCTCGCCTATTTCACAGGGCGTTTAAAAAGAATATTACTTATTGAATCAACTTATTATCACTTAAAAGCATTTTGTATACTTAATTCACAATAAATTTATCATACTTTCGTATGAAGCACTAAATTTGTGGTGCGGCATTATTAAATACAATATTAATACACTTGTTAATTTGTATTTCCACCACTTTATTCTTTACAACAACCAACCGCTTAGTCTCCCGCCGGAGCTTCGTAAGGATTACAATAGTTACTGAAAGTGGGCGAATTAAAAAATTTATTAATATCATATTTAACAAATTTATCTGGTTTTGTTACTAGGTACACCTTTACCTTTATTATGCATTAATATCACAATTTATCATTAAATCGTGGGTATTCTGCGAAAAAGCACTGAGACAAAAATTTTCTGTTTTGACTTAATGATGAGGTTATACTGTTGAAAAATTACTCTACAATCTGCAAAAACGCACTAAGTCCTATCTACACTACATTTCAATATATTTTCTGGAATAAGTCCTAACATAAATCCGTTCAAGGAAAAAACACTAAGGGACCTAATGCAAATTTCCTGGATAAATTTTTGATGATAAATTATCAATAACCATATTTCGGATGTATTCAGCAGAGCTTATGGAGCAGTATTGACTTGAAAAAATGTGAGATTGTTGGTTGGCGACATGATATCCTGGAGATGTTTACATTCTCTTCACTCAGGAGCAAACATGGCAATTATTATTATCTTTCTTTTCTCTTTTTACTAATTAATTATAATTTTACCTAATGTAATAGGTACTGTAGATAAGATAAAATTATTTCATAACTTTTTTAATTAATCTTTGGGGGATGTGGTGAGAGTTAAAATCAGTGGAAGTTTCAGCGTTATTTTTTATTGTCGATGGCGTTACATTGGTTTCAAAGTGGAACAGCGGGTGATGAAGGTCAGTAACGGTGCGCGGGTGTTGTCAGCAACGGGGGCGGAGTCCGGGCAGCGAGTAGCTGATGACACGCTGAGCGGTAGCGTCGGTCAGCTGGAGCGAAGACTTTTCGGAAGTTATGTGACGTAGCAGGGTTGATAGTAGCGTAGCTCAGCGGGAGAGAGTCGGAAGTTCCTCGTACGTAGGCTCGATAACGTAGACTCGTTTCTGTTAGAAGCCGCAAGAAGGAATGACGTATCGGGTGGTCGGATGTACCGCTTTTATATATTTTGCTTCCTATGCACACGATGCTCTGCTGGACAACCTCTAGTGACCTGTGTGAATGAATCCGGGCCCTGATTCATCACTTTTGTCCATGCAATGTATTTCATCATTGCGATATGTAGGTACAACGTCAGGTGTTTTCGGTTATCCGTGCCATATATTTCATCATGAAATATGCTGGTACAGCAGTCGAAGTCCATTGCGTCCACTTATGTAAGTCATGCATTTCGTACTTTGCCTGTGAGGTCAATAACCTACAAATCGAAAAAAAAACATTTCTCACAAAGTGACTATGGTAGATACAATGAGACTTCAATTTGAATACCTTACTGTGGTATTATGTATCAGAGAAAATGCACTAAGTCATGTCAATCCACTATTATTCTGAATAAACAATGTGCTGATAGTTCAGTTATTATTTATTAAACCATTAAATAAAATGTTAATAGTTAATAGATCGATATACATTTTTTTTCAAATTGGCTTAGTAATGTTGATATAAAAAAAAGTTATATCCTTACAAACTTTGAACTTCAATTATCTCAGAAGTAGTAATTTTGACTTAATGCCTTTTCACAGAATACTTACGATATATTGTGCCTCAAAATTTCCCAGAAATCCTTTTGTTAATTTGTTTACCCCATTTGCTATTGACTTAAATCTAGAGATAATTAGTTTTTAGAAATAAACTAAAATTGTTTTATTAAATTTCCCAAATTCTTATTATTATAACTTACTAGTAACATCCAAATTATAAAATTCCCCCACCCAAAATTTTTCTGAAATTATATCTATAAGGACACACTGTTTATTAATTAAGTTTAGCTTGAGAATGCCCTCGCAAGACGAAATAAATTTGTCACTAATATTATAATTATATTTTTATGTAAATATTTTTTTTTACCAAATTTATTAAAGTATTCTTCAATTAGATCGGGCGAAGTTTTGTTCCTGAATTAGTGTCCTATTGCTATGCGAGAGACCAGCTATCTCGCCATCTTTTGGGTGGCCTGCCAGCTGGACGTTAGCCTACGGGTATCTCATTTGCAGCGGTATTTGCGATTCTGTGAGTGTCCATATGATGTACATGGTCTCGCCAGTGTTTTGATGTAAAATATTTTGCGGTATCTTTAAATAATATTAATATTTTATTGATTGTCCAAGAGACGGTCAGTGAAATTGTCATTGTGTTAACGTGTGTCAGTTTCAACTGTGTGGAAAATGTGCTTTGGGCATAACTTTAATCAGCTGGTCAATATATTTAGTAGCTTTGTCAAATGGAATATACAGTATTTAACAAAAAATAGTATAACACGTTGCCGGGGAGCACTGACCGGAACAGTGGCGAAGTAAGAACACAAACGGCGGAACTCTGCCCAGGTCACGCCCTATAGGTAACGTTTGGTTTTAAGAAAGTAGGAACTGATGAACCTTTCCCTGAGGGCTTAATCCGCTTCTACGTCAACGTATTAAATAGCCTTTAGATCGTTTAAACTGACTCCGATAATGATCATTGTCATTGATAATCATCAATATTCACGTTACAACTTTGTAGAAACCATTTTTGTTTCTGGTGAAATTATTATTTACATCTGATATTGCATTATCTATATTATCTTATTATCTGATATTAAATCTGATATTGCATCCTTAAAACAGTCATGAAGATCAAAATAGTACGTACCTACGTTTAATTTACTACAACTAACTAACTAACTAACTAACCATCACGCCGTCTCCCCAAAGGGGTAGACAGAAAGAATGTACTGCCACACCTTTCTTTCCTGACATATTTCTCTCGGTTCCTCAACATTCATATGTCGTGTCATGCACGCGCGTCGATTTCTCTGACTCCTCACATGGCCGACATTCAATATTTGATTTATTTGATCGTTTTCCACGGTCTTCCTCTATTTCTGGTACCATTTACATCATTAACATATAATTTTTTTACCATTCTTTCTTCATTCATTCTTTCCATATGTCCAAACCATCTTAATGATCCTACAATACTTTTCTATTTCCAGTTATTCCATTAATTTAAGAAATTCAAATAAAAAATAATTAGAAATGATTTCATGAAAAAAAATTGTATTTTATTAGTCATAATTTAAGAAATAATATTTATTCTACACAACTAGAATATCGCAAGTCTTGGTGGTTCATAAATAGTATTGGGATTTTTGTGAACACTTTTTTTTACTTTTGACTACACTGGGAACAAGAATTGTGCCTCCACGTGTGGTGTTACTATAAAACCAGCGCCCCTGGAAACGACACAAATTTGTCCAAATTATTCCACCATAATCGCAATATAATAGAAGAGATGCCATTCTAGGGCAACTATACAAATGAAGCACCCGTCAGAGTCACATAAATGAATAGAATGAAACCGGGTAGTTCGATATCTCAAATAAAGTGGTGTAAAAGCAAAATATCAAAGTACTTTAAACTAACTACCTAAATAACTAACCATCACGCCGTTTATCTGGAGGGGTAGGCAGAGAGGATGGACTGCCATACCATTATGTCCTGACATACATTTTTCCTCCACATTCATACATCGTAACATACATGTTCGTCGATTTCCCGGCTTCGAATGTGGTCGCCTTTCTGTGTTTGATTAATTTGTTCATGCCATGCTTTCCTTGGTCTTCCATTTTAACATTCTTCTCTCCTCCATATGTCCAAACCATCAGAGGGATCTTTTTTTAAATTTTATTTATGATGCTTACATTTCTATGATGCTTTCATCTCTCTTACATTTCTACCTTATTTCGTCGTTCGGTATTCTATCATATATCGTTTTTCCATTTTTCTCAGTGATCTCATTTTTACGGCTATTATCCTACTTTAATTTTTTACCAGACCCAAACTTCACTTCCAAGGGTTTGTACTAGAACTCCATTGTGTACTGCCATTTTTGATTTGAAATATTTAAATTTGCAGTGATGACTTTGAGAGCACCATTAATTTTGTCCCCAGCACCGACCCTTCTTTCGATATCTTTCTCCATTTTTCAATCTCTTGTAAACATACTTTCCAGATAGAAATATCAAATGATCAAATCAGATAAAAGTGTTTTAAAGTATATTTTATTTTCATTTTATACATCAATAGCTTGACAATGTTTCTATTAATTGTTTTTACGCCTCCGCATATAGAAGAAATATATTATTTTGGAAAGAAACAAAAATATTTCATCACCGTGTTATATCGTTCTAGGTATAATATTGTTTCAATACATATAATTCAATATTGCTTTATTCTTATCTATATAAGATTTTTCTGACTTAACTCATAAAACCCAAGTCGCTCCAACAAGTGGTGTAAGTAATATTTTGATAAAAAAGAAAAACTTATTCAGCGTATTTCATATATTGGAAAAATATATTTCAAAGTCGAAAAATGTGATGAAATTGAGATCTCCCAGATATATGGATGCTATGAACGTGGAGGGATGCTAATTTTCAATTTTAGAAAGTAGTTATATGCGAAGAAAATGATCAAATCAGATACAATTAGCATTTTTTTGCCTTTGTTATATTATTCTTAGAAAATTGTATTGAAAAATATATTTTTAATGCTTTATTTTTTTTCACAGAATTCAAATTAATTAATCAACTAATTGAAAGCTTAAAAACACACTTCAAATGAATTATAATACAATAGAATTGATGTCTTGTTAAAAATGAAAAACATTTTTGTACAACGCTTTAAAAAGGTTTTTTTTATATCCGAAAAGAGCTTTTTCCTTTAAACAAATTACGTAATTTGCAAGTATTTTTTTCACTTTTTTGTAATTTTCAATGGAGTCTAGAGTTTCCGGTTGGCGCGCCACAAAGGGGAGCCCCCGGGCACTTCCGGTTCCGGAAGATCTTGCTGACATTACCAGTGGAGACCCTGGGCTAACTTGTTTGGAAAGAAGCCCAAATTTATTTGTCTTTTTTTACCTAAAGATGTCCCCTCATGTTTAAACCAAAGCATTTTTTGTTTATTTTTTCAAAGAAAAATATTTCTCCTGATATCGAAAATCGTCTGAGTAATGCGAATATTTTTTCGTGATTGTTCACATCTGTGAAGTTGTCAAACTTGAGTAAAATTTCTGAAAGTAGTTAATTAAATGATTTGAGAGTTCAGATCTAAAAGAAATACAACTTTAAATATTTTTTAATTGGAGATATTTTTTTGTGGCCGACATTCAATATTCAATTTATTTTATCGTGTCACGTTTTCTCTGTCTTATTCTATTTCTAGTTTCATTTACATCGTAAACATATACTTTTTTTACTATTATTTCTTTATTCATTCTGTCCAAGTGTCCATACCATATTTTTGATCCTTTCATTATTTTGTTCATAACACCATCATTTGCACCGCATTCACTTGTTATATTTTTATTCGATTTCATCCACAGATTTCTACAGGGAGGGCCGAAAAAACTCATTATTATTTTTCAAAGTTGTAATAGCGTAGCATGTAAAACTCGTCACAGTAGCCTCAAGAAAGGTCTGTGGAGCTGAATCTCGAGACGGATTTATAAGAACTACTCTGCTGTCCAAATCATCTATGCCTAACTTCACCGGAAAATCAGACTTCAAAGTCCCTTCGGCTAACATGTACTATTTTTTCAGAACTCTGTTTTTTTTAATGTAGTCTAAGTTTATTGTTAAAACTATACAGTAACTTTAATAAGTAAGCTTTCGAAATTTAAAACAAGTCAAAAAGAACCATGCCTGTTGTTACTGTTATCATCCATCATATCATGGGCCTACCTATCCTTTTTAGGCACAGTTTGTCTGTGGCATTAGGGTCATTGCGCGACCGGAAGTTGTTGATTTAATCACTCCATAATAAAATACTATGTTCTTATGTTCTTAAATGAAAAAACTTGAGCTATTACGTAAAAATAAAAGTAAACGAAAGACTTTAAAAAAATACATAATGTGAAATTTTCAAAATTTTGGCAATTTTTAGGCCGTATGCGCGACGGAAAAATATCAACTGATCTAAAACTAATTAAACCACAATGTTTTTAAGCTCTAGTCGAAAACGTTTTAAACTATTACATTACAAAAACAGTAAAAAATATACAATTTTTAAATAATCGCAATAATGACATTTTTCCATATTTTGTAAAAGTTTGGGGCCTGTGCGCAACCGGAAGATGTCAACCGAATTTAATAATTTGTTTTCACTTGTTTATCTTTCTAATTTGCAACTTTGCCGCGCTATTACAACTCCGAAAAAAAAAGTTTTCTTTCGGCCCACCCTATTGCACACATTCGTCTAACAGATCTCAATTCTACTGCATTAATTCTACTTTCATCCTTATTTTGCAGGTTCATGCTTCGTTTCCATGTATTAGGAATTTATTCATATTAAGATAAATTGATTGACATATTTTTATTGCAGATTATCCCCCATTCTTGATGAAATATTACATAAGAGCTATGGGAACTACGATCATTCGAGGCTAATGTGTTGTTGTGATTAAATATAAGATTTATACATCATATACCTACAAAGTTTCACTGAAATCTGGAGATTTTACTGAAATTTTACTGAAACCTATTGATGAAAGTTCCTTTTAAATAATATTTAAAAAACATGATTTTAATTACTCCGTCGACGTAAAAACGTTATTTAATTTAATTATTGTAAACTAACTAACTAACTAACCATCACGCCGTCTCCCCGAAAGGGTAGGCAGAAAGAATGGACTGCCACACCTTTCTTTCCTGATATATTTCTCTCGCTTCCTCAACATTCATACATTGAGTCATGCACGCGCGTCGATTTCTCTGACTCCTCACATGGCCGACATTCAATATTTGATTTATTTGATCGTGCCACGTTTTCCTCGGTCTTCCTCTATTTCTAGTTCCATTTACATCATTTACATATCATTTTTTTACCATTCTTTCTTCATTCATTCTTTCCATATGTCCAAACCATCTTAATGATCCTTTCATTATTTTGTTCATGACACCATCATTCGCACCGCATTCACTTCTTATATTTTCATTCGACACTCCATCATACACAGAGTATCCACACATTCGTCTGAGAGATCTCATTTCTACTGCATTTATTCTACTTTCATCCTTCTTTTGCCAGTTCCATGCTTCGCTTCCATACATAAGGGTCGGTAGAAGAACACCATTGTGCACTGCCATTCTAACTTTTTTGGATAGGTTTTTGTTTGCGATGACAACTTTAAGTGCACCATTCACTTTGTTGCCTGCCCCAACCCTTCTTACGATATCTCTCTCGACTCTCCCATCTCTTGTAAACATACTACCTTAATACACAAACTCAACTACTTGCTCCAAATTTTCACCATTCACGCTAATGTTGCAGACTGTCATGGTTTCTTCCTTTTCAAAAATCATTACCTTGGACTTATTAACATTCATCATCAGATCATTTTGCATGCATACCTCATACATACAATTCACCAGGACTCGTAGTTCATGCTCGTTGTCTGCAAGTAGGACAGCGTCATGCGCATACAAGAGACAGCCATTTACTCTACACTACACTACATTTACTCTGACACTAGCAGTGCTTTCCGTGTATAGCGACTTAATTGCCGTGATCAGTTTTGTACTTATTCCATATTCAGACAATATTTTCCACAACTTCTCTCTATTAACGTAATCATATGTGTTTTGCAAGTCGACAAACGCACAGAAAAGTTTGCGTTTTTGGCCAGAAACTTCTCTGTCAATGTACGAAGTCCAAAAATTTGATCCATACATCCTCTGCCATTCATAAAGGCACCTTGCACATCCCAAACTTTGTCACTCGTCAATTTTCTTACTCTTACTATTAAAACTCTGCCATAGACTTTACCAACGACACTCAGTTATTATTGTTTAAGTATTAAATGTCGGTCAGGTAAGGAGTCGGTGAAATCGACGTACGTACATGATACGTGAGATATAAGAATGTAGAGGAAGCGAGAGAAATGTGAGGACAGAACAATGTGGTAGTCCATTTATTTGCCTACCCCTCCGGAGAGGCGCCATAATGGTAAGTAAGTCGTATTACAAATAATAAGAATAGGACTAATAAAATAGAGGATGTTTCCTTGAAGGGGTTAGAAGGGCGATTGAGCGTCCCACACTATTAAACCCTGACATATAACTCAAGTTTCCGCTTTATTATTATAATGTGACAATTATGCTTCTCACAATATAGTAATTATTTTGTTAAGTCATTATTAATATAAGCCATATTTTTCACGACTTTCTACGTATTTTAGTGGATTTTGACTAAATATGCATTTTATTGAACTCTAAGGCATTAACACTGTGGAATTCCATAGTAATATACTTAGGAAATTGAAAACAACTTTGTTTAATCCACAAAATATAACAATATTAAAAATAACGACATGTTTCGGAGGATCTTCTGGTGTAAAAATACTATATAATGAAAACTAAACAATGAAAACAAAATATTATATAATGAAATTTACGCACACTGCGGGAGGCACCCTAGACATTCTTATCTCCAGGAGCGACGATCCCGAACTTGAAAGTTCCGTAATAGATATCGGTATATCCGATCACAGTCTATTACGCACAGAAGTGTGTTTGAATCCCCCAAGACCAACATATAAAAAGGTCACAAGGAGGTCATGGCGAAATTTTGATATGGATAAATTTATAAAAGACCTTGATGCATCATCCCTATGCGACCCTGCAATTATCTCTGCAACTCCCCTTGATAATCTTGTAGAAAATTACAATAATGTTCTGACGTCGCTATTAAATATTCATGCTCCCTTCTCAACTAAAACAATCCCAGATCGTACATCGAACGCGTGGTTTGACAAAGAATGTCGTGAAGAAAAAAGGCAAATGCGTAAGCTGGAGAGGGTATACAGACGCATGCGAACTTCTGTCTCTCGAGAAGCATGGATAATTGCACAGACCAAATACAGGGAACTAACTAAGGTCAGACGAGCCGAATACTGGGTTGAGAAGATAAATGCAGACAAAGGAAATCCCCGTCGTCTATGGAGCTCTATCAAGTCAGTACTTGGCAACGCTCGTCGAGAAGAAGCCGGAGCCGAAACCGTTCCAACTCCTCAGGATTTCGCCCAATTCTTCGAGAGAAAAGTGGATGCGATTCGCCTATCAACTGCCTCGTCCCCGCCACCATCTTTCATTATGAACCCCGGAAATATAAAATCCGCTTTCCTGGAGACTAATTTTATCGCTGTTAAAAAACTAATTCTAGGATCACCAAATAAGCAATGCTCACTTGATCCAATTCCGACCTGGTTGTTAAAAAAATGTTGTCACCAACTAGCTCCCCTAATAACACATATATTCAACTCATCTCTAAAAACAGGTCAAGTCCCCCAACTACTTAAGAAGGCCATTGTTACCCCCATATTAAAAAAACCCCAATTAGATTCCGCAGATTTTTCAAATTACCGTCCCGTATCAAATTTACCTTTAATCTCAAAACTGTTAGAAAAAGTTGTTGCCTCTCAAATTACTTCTTACCTCACAACAAGTGGAATGCTGTCAAATTTACAATCCGCATATAGATCGTTCCATTCCACTGAAACGGGACTTCTACGTATCACATCGGATCTTATACAGGCGAATGAATCGGGCAAGTTAGCATTGCTTTCCTTACTTGACATGAGTGCTGCATTTGACACTATCGATCACCCCTACCTTATAAAGCGACTACAGATTACCTATCGTTTCGACGGTAAGGCAATTAACTGGCGAACTTCGTATCTGTCGAACCGCTCACAGGCGGTTCAGGTCGCAGGTGAACTATCCCCTTTTCACATCATCAAATCTGGAGTTCCCCAAGGATCTGTGTTGGGACCTCTTCTATTCATAATGTTCACTAATGATGTAGCCAAAATTATAGAATCCTTCGGTTTGCAGTCGCACTGCTATGCTGACGACCAGCAAATATACTCTTATTGTGATCCCGCTGATACAAGTAATCTCAAATCTTCAACTATAAACTGTATCGATGCAGTATCAAATTGGATGGTTTCAAATAAACTAAAATTAAATCCATCAAAAACAGAATTTCTTTGGACTGCTTCCATGAAGCGCCAACACATAATTGATCACTCCCCAATATCCACACCCGACACAGACATTTCACCTAAAAACTCAATAAAACTTCTTGGCGTCCATTTAGAGACTGATCTTTCATTGAAATCCCAAATCAATAAAACAGTCAGCAACAGCTTTTTTCATCTAAGGCAATTAAGATCTGTAAAAAGAAATATTCCCGTTGACAGTTTTAAAACGCTGATCAACTCCTTCGTCGTGTCACGACTAGATTACTGCAATGGAATCTACGCCAACATTCCAAAACAGCAAATCAATAAACTCCAGTCTGCATTTAACGCGGCAGCCAGATTGATTAAGGGTGTTCCGAAGTATTGTCACATAACGAAACACCTTAAGGAGCTCCATTGGCTGAAATGTCCGGAAAGAATACAATATAAGCTCTGCTGGACTGTATTTAAGGCGCTGCATGGAATGGCACCCGCCTACATATCTGAACTCTGCATCACCGAGAAACCGAATGCGAGGCAGTCTACATTGCGATCAGCAAGGTCTTCTGCGATGGGTAAATTGTACGTACCGAAGCGTTATCCTCGCACAAATTTCGGCGACCGGGCCTTTGCTGTAGCTGGCCCCTCGGCCTGGAACGCTCTCCCTGCAGACTTAAAGTGCATTGATAACCCGTCAGAGTTTAGATCGAGGCTCAAAACGCACCTGTTCAAACTATCCTATCCTGATGCAGATGGTGATCGACTGCGTCAGGTGCATCCCCCATAGTAAAATGTTTTATTTTTAGCAAAAATGTTTATTTTCAACTGTATGTTTATTTTTTACAAAAATGTTTATTCTTAACAAAACGTTCATTTAATTTTTAAAAAATATTTTTAACAAAATGTTTATTCTTAAGTAAATGTTTATTTTGAACAAAATGTTTATTTTTAACAACATGTTTATTTTTAAGAAAATCTTTATTTTTAACAAAATGTTTATTTTTAACAAAATCTATACTCTGAACCAAAATTTTTCACATTAACTAAAACATGTATCTTCAACTAGTTCACAAAATGGAGCTACAGCGCCCTTGAGATGATTAATTCATAAAAATGGCGCTCTATAAATCATCCAATTTATTATTATTATTATAATGAAAGACTAATATAAAAACGCATTTTAAATTCGATACAATAATTCAAATTTAAAAATTAACCTGGGCTCTTTGTTATCAGTACCAATAATTTTTTTTTTTTTATGTATGTATTGTTATTTCCTTTTTTAATATGTTTTATATAATCATCGTGTATTATTATTATTTAATATTATTTATAAATTCTTACTGATAAAAAAAAGTATTATCAATGTATAACAAATAGCCCAGGTTAATTTTTTAATTTGAATTATGTTTCGATTTTTTTAATGCGTTTTTATATTGGTCTATCTTTGTTTAGTTTTAATAATATTTTTACACCTGAAGATGGTATCCTCCTAAAAATGTCGTGTTTTCAATATTTTTATTATTATTTTGTGAATTAAACAAAGTTATTTTCTATTTCCTAATAATAATGTATATACATTTAAAAATAACTTTTTTTTTCAATAGAGAGGTAGTTGGAGTTCGGCATCACATGAGGATAATCATGTAAAACCTAACATACTTTTGAGTCTACAGCAAGTTGAAGCAGAAGACATTTGTATATAATCCCAAACCGCTTTGTTAACATCGCGTATAATATTACACATGAATACCTATAATATCAGAGAATCTTAATTTTATGTGGGCTATAAATGAAGTCATACAAATAAAAATAATGGCAAAGTGTACAATACCTCAGCGACTGGATGGAGTCGGGGATGTGAATCTGCCCTATAATGAATTTTATTTTAACAGCCACCTTGTCATTTCATTCACATAAAAGACCCATTCCCATTACTTAATGATTGAGACGTAATTCTTAATTCAATGGCGTTTCGTGGACTGCGCTGTGAAGATTGCAAACTATTAAAATTTAATGCAACTACGTTTTGAATCTCTTTCAAATCAAATCTCAAAAGATATTACAAACAGCAATTATATTTTAAGGCATCTATTGAAAACAGGTTAATAATAATAAATAAAACCAGGAATGCATGAGAGATGGTTCGACATTAGGAATACAAGGTTCTCTCCAAAGTGAAGAGTATTTGTCTTCTGAACGTATTTTCACGAATGTGATATTTCGTCAAAAGACTATTTTCACTCCTTCTTCTAAAAATACCATGTCGATGTAGACTTTTTAACATTTTTCCATAAATACAACTCCCCCACCCTCTGGGTTCCGGTTCGCTCTCTGATGTTTCTCAGACAAGAAATCTGATATCTCTAACTTTTCTTTAACGATGATATGCACCAAATCTTATTTTTAGAGTTAATGAATGTGTCCCAAATTTGCTTAATTCATCATCTTTGTATTAGATAACAATCATATTCCTGCTCTAGCTCTTCACAACATCTCAGTGCTGGTGACCATATCAGTCAATGTAATACACAGCATTTTGCGATGGACCCACATTTTTTCTCAAATGGTTTTATATATTTCTGTTGCTTTATTTAAACTCATTTTTCAAATTATGTACTATATTATTTGAACTTAGAAATTAGTTTCTTATTAAATATACCCACTCACGATAGATAAACTAAGCTTTTTTTCTTCGTAGTAATTTAGTCCAAAAATAAGTTCGTAACCCAAGCTGCGTGAGGCTGAAATCTTATGAAACGTTTGTAATTTCCAGTATCATAAACATTATTACATAAGTGATATTTTGGGAGCAGGTTTTAACGTTTAGCTGCCTAAAAATTAACAACTTTTCACTTAGAATTATTTAATTTGATATATTTTTAAATCTCCAATTTTTTATGAAAATTTATTTGAAAAAATATGTATTACATATATAACGCTGCAATCTTTTGAAGATTGCAATCTATCAGAAGATTGCGGAGAAATTCTGAATCTAGTCAATATTAGAAGAATAACTAATTTGAATCTTATTATACATTATAAGTTATACATATTTTAGGCGTCAGGTGCAGCCCTCATATTAAACATGCATATTTATTTACCTAACACGGCGATGTATAAATAATCAAATGTATTATTAATATTAGGGTTATTTTTCTTTAATTGTGGAATTGATGAAAAAAATTCATGTTTGACAACTTTTGTGGCTGAAAGGAAAGAATAGTTACTGCCACACCGATGATCCCGGGTTCGATTCCCGGCGATGGCAGTGTGATTGTCACACTGTCTTTGGTCTGGTGTAGCAGCTATTTAGCTGTTGCATACCATGAGAATCAATAGTTATGCAATTTTTTACAGTAATTGTGTTCAAATAATCGCTGTATACAAATGTGTAAAGCAACGGTAACTACCAAGCCAATCGCTAGGATAACTAAAAAAAAAGTTTGAATGTTGCAGTATTATTTATAATTGATATAGTGCTAACTATTTTATTATGTAAATATAAAAAAATAGGGAACGCCACTGACCTTCTAGGGGCTTAACCTTTACTGTTAGGGCCTTACACTGATACCTGTATACCGGTAAAATGAAAAGTACAGCACCGCAGTGAACATAAAGTAAACCGATAAAATTTTCGACTAATAAAATGTCGGTGATAAAAATTATATTACGCTTATCTAAGGGGAAATAAGGATTTTCCTGCCGCTGCAGAACATACAATATATTATATTTTGATACGTTTTTTTGTTTGTTCAAAGAAACAAGGACCTTAATGGACGAAGCATTAAAAACAAAATGATTACTTGACTTTACTCTATAGTGAAACGCAAAAAATACAATTATAAATACATATTGACATGAAAACAGGGCAGAAAAATACCACCTTCTTTAGCTGATTATCATAGGAAAAATAAAGGGGCATCGGGAAGTTGGCAGAAGGCAGTTGCTCTGGATGCGGAATATAAAGGATTGTGGACAGGAATGAGCAGACTTAACCTGTTCTTATTGGCGCAGGGCAGAGATGCTTTCGCTGTAGTGATCGCAGCAGAAGAATAAGAAAGTCAAACTGTGGAATTCGATTGCTTATTTGGAAAAAGGGAATTTATAACACGTTTTATTCCTATGTTCAGGAAATATTTTTACAAAAAAAAATCATGTATTGTATATCACACAACATGTTTCAGAGGTAACCTCCTCCGTTCTTTATCTGCTGGTGCCATGTCAGGTCCTTTTAATATTGGCGATCTCTTCAGCGATAGCATCTCTGTCCTGCGCTACTTGGACCAGGTTCTCAACAGGTTTTCATGAAGTTTTTAATATTTTATGTGAGTGACAAATGATAAAGCCTTAGCAAGGCAAAACGTGTCATTCTGATACAATATACTCGTATTATTTTATAATTAAACTTTTAGAAAAGAGACGTTTTATAAAATAATGATTAAATATTGTATTTTGTCTTTCTCTTTTTTATGTGATTTGTTCACAACATTAAATTTTGAATTTTTTGTAAAATTAAATATCAGACATGTTTTGGACAACCCGGTCCTTCCTCAGTAATATTCTAATAATATTTAAAATATAATAAAATTGTTTACAAATATGATCAGTTTTGACAGATGCTATGTCTGATATTATTATTTTTTTTAAGTTAGTGTTGTAAACAAAGTATATAAAAAAGAAAAAGACAAATAAAACATCTACAACACAAAGTATGGCGAACACAGAATAAATAAATATTGTATTCCAGGTATTTTATATTATTGTAATGCTTTCGATTATTAAAACGGAACAACTACCTAGAGAATGTTGTAGATCTAAGTTGGCGTGGATGGCTCTTATCAATATGACTAATTTGTAGAATAAACAATAAACAAAAATAGTGACAAAAGCTTTTGTTACCGAATAAGAAATACAGAAATCTTAAGAATATGCGATGTTGAAGACGCCAAAGGAGAAGATACTAGAACAAGCATGTCTTCCATATGCAAGAAAATAGAATCCCAAAGATACCTCGCGACAGTTTACCGGGGAACAAGAAAGATGGCGAGATAGATTGCGGTCCACTTTGCAGTAGGACGGAGATGCAAACAATAACATGTCATCAGATCTGTAAGAAGAAGAATAATATTAATTTGCTTGATTTAATAATGTTCTCTTGTTACAATTAAATTCCATTAACACATCTCTCACACTGAGTACTCGACTGTATTTGTTTATGTATTATGCATATGCGTGTTTACTTGTGTAGTACTAAGAGCAGGTACTTGAGTGTTGAAGCGAGGTGTTGGTCGGTTAGAATGATCGGTTTGGGCTGTATCGAGTGCTTGCGCAACCTTGATTGCCAAACCAAATACTGGTCGACCGTATCTTAAGATGTGCAAACCATTACATGTAAGTACTCTAAACAATGTTAATTAATGTCTCTGTATTTCATGGGTAAACAAGCATTTCGTCAAAACAGCTCTATTTAAAATACATATTAAACTGTTAAATTAAATAACTTTGTTTTTATATCACAATTGTATTTTATTTTACGCGACAGCTGTTTCGTCAACCTATGTTGACATCATCAGGTGTTACAATAATATATCAAAATTCAAATTTTCGTGATTTTTAGAATATTTTTGTGTTTTTGTTTCTATGTTAATTTAAATAATATCTTTGATATAATTTTGAAGTTCTTGCTTAAATTGACTTAGGTACCTAAATATTTTAATTAAAAGAACGGTTAGTTACTATTTATAGGAGAAAATATGAAATTTGGAAAATACAATAATAAAACAGTATTTAGAAGGAACAATTACACATAGTATAGAGTCAAAAACGATGAAACATAATAAATTAAAAAAGAAAAACAATAACAGGAAGTAGATTACATTAATAGAAAAGGTGACAAAGGTTTAAGGTGATATTATTATTTTTTGCTAGATTGTACAGGGGAAAAGTTTTTAATGTACTATATACTAATGGGGAATAAGAAGGAATTTGTTTATTTATAACATTTAGTTTACATTTTTTGGCCTTTAAAATGGACTATTTAAAATTCATATATTTACAATCGCGTAGTTATTTACGTATGGCACGTATTTTTTTCTGTAACATAATTTTTTTTAAATTAATTGTTCTGTTTGCTACTCTCTACCCGCGATGAGCAAATTGTTTTCTTAGCTTTTGCCGATCGCAGGGAAAATCACATGGTATGGTAAAAGATCACATGATTACGAACACCACAAATCGCCTCAGAATTCGGATTTCCCAATGAACAATCATTAGAACCAATAATTGTATGAAACTGTAGAATTAATGTATGAAAAAACGAATGTATCAAAAACGAATGTATGAAAAAACGAATGTATGAAAAATGAAGTGTATGAAAAAACTGTAGAATTAAGAGGGGTTTAAATTATTTTTCATTTCATGCCTTTATTCAAATATATCTAAAACATAACAGAATTATTTTTCCAATACACTAAAGATACAAGATTGAGATAGATAATAATAAATAGTTCATAAGAAAATAATAAAGAGAACGAGAAACACGAGATACATTACAAATTAATAAAATGAATGTACAATACAATTTTAATAAAGATCCTATTAACTTCATAATAAACATACTATCACAAAATACGTCAAACTCCGAGGTAACAATTTAGCAAAGATATTGTTCTACCTAATAAGGCAGGTACAGGAGCCAACGGAGGATAGTTGTAGAGAAGACCAAATCTCACACCGGGATATAGCGCCGAAAAGAAGTAGATAAATTGTGTTTCTTCACCTGGTCTGACATTTTGATTATTTTATATAAAATTCGTACAATTCCTACTTGAAATAACTTGCAAATAATTTTGAAGTAAAGTTCTGTGCCGATAAAAGTTTTAGATAATTTAATTAATATTTTTTATCGAAATAAATATTTCATTCCTACACGTGTCGAGGTTATTTCCCAGCCCCTTAGAACCTTCTATAAAATCTCTACAGTCGGAAGATTTTCTTTAACCCTAGAAGCATTATCTATATAAGAGGTACACAAAGCCTAAACATACGTCTCAGAGACGTACACATATAAATGACACTCTGTAGGCAAAAATATTCCTATTTTAGGTAAATTATTTTGAGGAAATGTAGGTTAGGAAATAAACTAACAATAAAATCATTGTTAACAATTAAAGTACGATCACAGATCTTTATTATAAAGAAACTTAATATTATTGTTAAATTCTCAAACAAAAAAAATGACTTCTGAAAAATCAACTAAAACATATATTTTTTTAATATAAACTATTCAGTATTTTTTTTTTAAATCTTCTTCTTAGGACACACATTAAACACAATCAGACTTTAAGTGACTAGTAATAATTTAAGTGCAGTCTACATACACATCAACTTTATGCTCGCTACATACTGACTTTTTACATTTACGGCACACTAATTTTGACATTCTTTTTTTTTGTACGAACAAAATGCGCAATATTTACGTTTTTTTGGCTCTGGTTCTTTTGCTTGGTGTTCATTACTTGAATTTGTAGGTTTTATGAGAATTTGACTTATATTGTCTCGTAAAGATCGTTTCAAAGTCGGTGCTTCAATTCTCTTCTCCATCCAAGGTGTGACCAAATCTGTGCTGAGTCACTTTATAAATTCTCTTCTGTTCAACGGTTTTTTATTGTTCCTGATCATGTTGGCCACAAATTAGAGTATAATTTACAAAGGCCATGTTTAAAATTCCATAAAATACAGCCATAGGCCATCTATTAGTCTTGCGGCTGCACGACATTGAGGAGCACATTTGGTCAAATGAGTCTACCCCGCCTTTGGTTTGGTTGTAGAACATAATCATGTTAGGTTTGCCACTTGAATCATCAATTACTGGATTTTCATCGCAGGAGGTTAAGAGGTAAACCATATTTGCAGGTTTAGGCTTATACGATACCAGTGTCAGGGGGCCATCAAAACAGAACATAAAGCTACCAACAGGCCGAGATCTCGAGTTTTTCAATTGTTCTGGGACTTCTCGTTTATTCGATCGTAAAGTGCCCACTATGGTCAAATTATAAGGTTGTTGTAATAAGTTGTTGGCAAGAGGAACAGATGTAAACCAATTGCCGCAGGTTATGTTTCTGTTGGATCGATGAATAGTCGTCGACAATTTCTTCATAAAATATTCGTCAAGTGGCATCCCTCCAGTATTTGTGCTCCTGCCTATATATGGATCAGCGTCAATAATATATTTGGAGGTTGCATCACACATCATCGAAAATTTAATGCCGTATTTATCCGGCTTGTTTGGTTCTGTGGTCTACAATAATCTCGTTATCCTCGACTTCAGAAGCCGAATCTCCCAAAGATAAATGATCTTCCTCGTTTAAAATTTGCAAAATATCACCACTGTCTAAGTTATTGAACCGTGACATATTGTTATCTAAAAAAACGACAAAGAAAGATATAAAATACACAAAAAATGAACAAAAGTTAAATCGTATAAACTTGTACACAGTTACACAAAGCCTAAACATACGTCTCGCAGGCGTGCAGTACCTCAATAAGTCAAAAATGGCGGGACATACCTTAACGACACAGGAACCTTCCGCTAGTTCCTATCGGCCACTGAGTTGGCTAAAAAGCACGTGGAGCTAGCTTCAACCGTTAAAAAGAGACAAAGAATTTTCGAATACGTGTACGCCTCGCAGGCGTAGATTAGGCTTTTAGGGTTAAGAAACTACGTTTTCAAATTACACTTTTCATTTCATTTCATGCTGTTCTCTCAGGGAAATGAACCGAACGATAAAATTCCATTAGTTGATTACAAACAAAGTGAATGAAAACATTGAAAGGATTACGTTTTAGATAAAAATTATTACATCTAAATATGTTACCGGTTCTCGAAATGTTAAAAGTACAGAATTTAAATTGTTTTCTTATTTATTTCTAAAATACATAAAATTAGTAAAGAAATCTTCGCTAATAAAATTAACACATAGAGTTAAATAAAATAGGTAATTTATTTGATACATGTATCATATACTCGTATATGAGCGTTTTCAGTAAAATAACATTGAATTTACCTGTAAAAACAATATTCCACACGCTTAATAGAACACTGGCTTAACTCAAAAAAGCATGTTTTGCTCAATCTGACATGAGTAGGTGTTTTAACAAAAACAGTCGAAAAACACTTACGAATGAAAAAGACCGATATAGTGTAATGGAGGTCAATTGGCGGAATTTTGACTTAACTTTAACGCGAAACGATGGATAGCGTTAACACAAGCCTCTGTCTAATGTTAACTCAATTATGACCTAAACCATAATCGGTCAGTTTACTATTAAGCGTGCGATTTATCGACAAAAAAGTATATGGATTTCAGTAATTAGTTATATTATTAAACTTTATTAAAATAAGGGATTCAAAATACTCGTATTTATCTTGGTTATCTAACATACCTGAAACAGTTTTTATCGGGAATTTAACCGAAGTGCCTTTCTATTATTTTTCAACTTATACATAGATCCTTATATCGTAGAAATCTACCATTCGTTAAATAAACTATTTCAATTAAGTTGATGTTTGAATACTATCGTAATAAATATGAAGTTCATGACGAGTTTTCTTTGTAAAAGGCAAAAAGGAACTTGAACCAACGTTAAAGATTAAAAGATCTATTATGGCTGGCAACACTTTTTCCTTTGCAAAATGTGCCATTTGAACTTGTAGGCATTTGTGAACTAAGGTATACTGCCGCTGTTACACTCAGTGAATATTAAACCAATTCCCCTGTGACTTCATTACATAATGGTATATAATACATTCCATGTATAAACAAGCTGCAAAATACAGGATGGTTAGAACAAATAAAATCCTTTTGATAAAAAGTAACATGGGTAGATAGAGAAGAGAACATGTTTTTTTAAATGCGTAGATATTTAGAGTATTCAGGTAGCAAATTTATAAATCATCAAAAAAAAAAATTCTTCTAATATGACTACCTCAATAGCTTTTCATTTTCGATTCATTCTATATAATGTTACACATATACTCGTACACGTATACATAGTAAACATGTACTTGTTGGTATAAGCATACATGGACAAGACCATGTAACCCTTCTTTCATTTTAGGTCACCGCACCCTAGATTTTCTTACCGCCAATGTATTAATGTATAAAGTACCTACAGAAACCTCAAAGTCCAGTTTTAACTCCAGAATTTGTATGGTTTTATATAGAGGTTAAATAACATTGTATTAATATGAGACGGAAGCTGCCATGTATACCAACATAGCTTTAATAATTGAGTACTAAAATTACAATTTAAATTTTAGCCTAGAATATTCCTGGCATATAAAGGAATACATTATTGTAGTAAAAAATGTCATGTTATTTAATTCCAAGTATAATAAAGTGTTTTAAATATCATTAATATGAATGAAAATGTCTGGCTTTTAAGATTTATATTGTATTTTAGATGTAATGATATGTTTAGCACTTCTCAGACATATGATAATGCTTTAAAAAGGTGAAACATATCATTCCATCTGAAATATAATAGAACTCCTAGAAGACGGACGTTTTCATTCATATTATTTATTAAATATGGAAATTCTATGAAACAATATATGATTAAATTAAAATTTATTTGTTGATGTCGTCACATAAAAATATTCAATATGTAAATGAAAAAATTAAATGGGTTTTCATTTTTTTCCAATCATTTCACTTTCATTTTAATAAACGAATCCTTATATGTGTACTGGAGATGACAGTTATATTAATTAATAATATGAAATGAGTTTAGAATAAAAACATTCGAAATCAAATCAATAATTACAAAAATATCCATGTTGGTTATTGAAATTTCTTGTAAGATTAAACTGTTTTTTATTATTTTTCTTTATATCAAATATTTAGTTTATTTCGCTAATTATTCTTAATATTCTAACCGGCCAGAAGTCCAAGCGAGGTGCCGAAACTGGTGAGAACTAAAATTCTTGTACATGTTAATAAAAGAACTTGTACATGTTAATATGTTTATTTTTATAAAATTTTGTTCTTTATTTCCATTTATTATAAAACCAATATCATGAGTATAATATCAAAAGAGACCGAATAAAAAATACTAAGATACATAGAAGATCGGGAATAACAAATGTTGTAGAAATGGAAGCTAAACTCAAATGGTCATTTACAGGACATGTTGTCAGACTGGTAGACCAAAGGTGGACCAGAAGAATAGTGGAATGGAAACCTCGTGAAGATACGAGTATAAGAAGCAGGGGGAGACCCCCGACACAATGGTCTGATGATATAAAAAAAATGTTGGAGATGAGATGTAAAAGGCACAAAAGACAGAAGTATGTGGGAAGCCATCCGTGGACGACATCAGCTATATTTGAAAGTAAGTATGTAATAACACAATAGAAAATATTGAACACTTCTCAAATGGTTTTATTGCGTTTCTTAATACCATGGGTGTGGTTATTTTTTACTTAAAGTTTCATTGCGCAATCATCCACGTGCTATTTGCGAAAATACGTATCTAACAATTCCTATTTTTATGCTTTCTCGATAAAGAAATAACGTTTTGTATATTTCCCGACAATAAAAGTTTATGTGGCATAAATACGAGAATTCTGAGTGTGTGGTGAGGAGCGGCGCGAGGTCTGAACGTCTCCATTGTTTCAACAAGTAAAAATTGGAAAACAATTTGAATTTTTGAACAATTTCATGGAATTTCTAGAACGAAAATGTTTCGTTATTTTTCGTCACCATTTTGTTTGGTACGCAATAAAAGTTTGGTATTCGAGAATATGGCGAAAGATATTATGGTATCTCACGTTACTCGAATACTACGAATCAATTTTAAAAACGTATACTCGTATGTACCTATATGCGTACGTTTTTAAATATTAAGGTTAGTTTAGATATACATGCTTGCATATTTTAAGAAATCATTCTGGTTTATAACTTTCAAAAAATCTTTTTTTTTTCGAGATAATATATATCTAAGGGTATTGTGTTCAAAGTTAACAGTGATCGGAGCAGTCCAACTGTGTTATTTCACATCCTTTACGTTGCTCATAAATTGAAGAAATCAAAAGATTAGACATTCGATGTGCTGGTTACAGGATTATAAGTTTTTTCATAGTTTCTTCAATTCTATCGAAATATTTAAAGTGTTAAGATTGTAACGGGGAAGTTTCGTTCACAAAATACGGACAAAGAGGATTAGATTTTTTGAGCTGAAGGGATTTTGTATGGTCTAGGCATCGCTGATTGACTGTAGGCTAGACTTTTTTGTTAAAAAACTTTAAACGCGTTTTTCTCAAAACTGTATTTTTTCGGTCGGCGGCGGTTTCTCCCAAACTACTGAACCGATTTTCATGAAATTTTGAGCTTCAGCACAAACTAGAACCTTATAAAAAATGTGATTTAAATTTATTTTTGGACCAAAAACAGTGAAAAAAAGTGTTTTCCATTTTGTTTTATTCTCAAAATATCCGCCATTTGGCTATTTATTATTAATTTTCGTAGATTGCACTAGACTCACCAATTACAGAAGCTAAAATGTTGATTTTTATTATTATTATAGATGAGTCTTAATTGAGTTATCAATGCCGCCAGCAACATACCAACATTTTAAGGCATTCATTTGTTTGTTTATGTTAATAAAAAATAAAAATAAATACATCAGTTTTTTTATGTTTTTCAAAAGTGTATTTGTTGAAATTAATAACCCTTAAATCAACATCTATAATAGTTTTTTCATAAGAAATAAAAAAAACAGTATTTTTTAAGAGCATCTAAACCAGAATATTCCCTTAAGTTGGTTTATGAATGTTTCACATTGTTTTTGTATTTTTTTAAATAATAAAACGGCCATTTAGGTTATTTGGACACATGTAAATAATGATAAAGAATGTATAATTTATGCTAACGATGTAAAAGAACAAGAAATAGAATAAGACCTAGGAACACGCAGCATGATCAAATCAATCAAATATTATAATTATATAAGCCATGTGAGGAGTCAGAGAAATCAATGTGTGCGCATGACATAATATACGAGTATGAATATTGAAAAAGCCAGAGAAGTATGCCAAGAAGGAACAATGTAGAGATCCATTATTTCTGCTTAACCCTCCGGCGAAATGGCGTGAACGTGTATTTGTTTATTTGTATAAACTTGTAAACATATTATTTAATTATTTATTTATTAAGGGTAACATACAGCGATATCAATAACATATATATAAAAGAAACATTTAGAATAATTTAAATAAGGTCAATTACATGCTACCACAATTATGTAAGTATATACGAGATATTCCCAAGACGATATTTGAGTACCTATATTTATTTCTTATTGCGATCAAAGACATTTTAATTAAACGAGTCAGATACAAGTCCGTCCGAACCGAATAATTAAACATTGAAAATTAATCCAATATAACGACTCCATTGGGATACGGGGGTAACCTAGATTATTAATATCAGCTAGCTTAATATTATAGGCATGGTTAAACTGTAAACAGATAGCAGTCACTTCCGCCGGATGTGGCCGCCGTTCACGGCGATACAGAACTTGTCAGGATAAAGATATTGTTAAGCGATCCTTATATCCTCGAATTCTTGGCTATTAATTACAATGTGAGTTAATTCCTCCATTATCCGCTTCCTTCCTACGGTGCGGTACTGTTCTTTGGTCTGGAATAAGATAAGGATTGGATCAGAACTCGGATGAGAAACTATGTTACGTAAACTGTGCATTGCTCTTATCTGCAAAACTTATTTTTGAGTTCCTAACATTCGCAATCGAAGCTAATCTTCGTTCAAAGCATTGCCGACCGAGAATTTTCCGAGTTACCGTCACGCCATAAGACCCCCGGAGGAAACTTAGATACTTGTAGAATTCTCAACAAAGCTGTTGGCACATTAGGTTCAGCACGCGAGGTGTTTCCGAAATGAAAAATTAATTTAATATGTTCAGATTTACAAAATATTATTTGGTACGTGGTAGATGGAATGAAATTATTATTTTGTTTTGGAAACTATTGTTAAGTTTTATCTTCAAGTTCTTGTTGTGAGTAGAGAGTAATCTTGACACTTGATTAGAAGATGTTGTGCTTTGGAATTAAGTAAAAACTCTTACAAACTCGTTCAACGTTCTTACATCCGTCATTTAAATTTATAATTAGTTATAATTCATTGCATAACTATCTTTGATAGAAATAATTAAATTATTATATAAATGAAAAGTAGAACTTATATACAATATTAATCGACAACTTATTCATAACATAGAAAGAATAAAATCTCTAGGTATATCAATCCCTACTACTTTTCCTACTACCTTTCTACACCGAGGAAGGCGTCATAGTCCCGAAACATGTTTGTAAAATGTAATGTTTTCAAAACCTCATTCAAAAATGTATATATCATATTCTGTTTAATTCAAAACACTAATTATATCTCAGTTCATAATTAATTTTATTTTTATTATTGACGTTGATATCCTTAGGTGTTATAATCAATCAGGTGTTGATTGTAACACCTGATGTTGCCAAAATCAGTAGGCAAAACAACTGTGACAATTTTATTGAAATTAAAAAGAAATGTATCACAAACAAACTTTTTATAACTGATATTGTATAATTCAGCCTGCATCACTACATGTGACTAGACTAGTTCCCTGTGGGTGGAAGGAGAAAGCAGGTAAACCTAGAGCCATGTGAAGAAGAATTCTTCAGAACGACGTTAGTGCGGTAGAACACACTTTGAATGGTATTAGCCATCAAACGTACAATAGAGTCGGGTGGCGAAGGATCCTTGAGACCATATGCACCACAGAGGTGGAACAGACAATGAAGAAGAAGATTTTTCAATATTATGTATCTTTATGAATACGATAGTCGAACTGATGAACGTCAAAAAGATATTTATTATTAATTTGTATTTTATACTACTACTCTATATAATATTGAATAGCTTTATAAAATACAACTTTATATACTCGTATATATATGTTACTTTGTTCTACTCTACTTTTCAACCGATCGCAAAAATCAGATGCAGCGTTCACATTTAGATTTTTAGATTTAAAATACGTCATAATGCGCCCTTAAGGTGATTACATCACAAAAACGGCGCTTTAAAAATTAGCATATTAGTATTATTATTATTAATATCATTGCAATTCGAATCGAGGCAAAGGGTATTAGCTATTTAATGTATTTTCGTGAGTGTAATAGATAGCTAATCTATCGTCATTTTATTGTCACGTAAATTCTACACTAGACCATATATAATTTGAGAATTACGCTGTCATCACCAGGAATCGAACCCGGAGCGTTTGGTATGACATTCATAGCTGTTGCCACTCTATCACATCGAAGTCGTTTAGTGTGTATCCCTGCAGTACTTTTATGATAAAACATATAAAATCTGCTTCGACAATCATCTTGTAATACAACGACCAGACTACAAACATTCTTAGGCATTTGCCTATCTTTCTTACAATATTACTTCCCCGAATTTATTCAAGAAAGAAGGTTTTGAAAATACAGAACCATAAAGAACAACGGGTCCTTGAATACACAAGCGAGGGAAAATTCGTGAGGAGGTTATTGTTTAATAATCCCCTCAAGACATCTAGCCTCCCGTTTGTTTCCCTCCATTCACAGCGGTACTTCTCCCATTTGGAGTGAACAATGTGCTATATTTGAAGCATTTGCTCGGGTTCTCCGGTGCTACCCCTTACAGCTCTGCGATAACCATCGCGGATCTACTGGCTTAGCTTAGGGGTCACTGTTTGTGCATATTATATAACCCTCATCTTTATTATCCAATACACTTGAAAATAATCTCATCCACTCATCGGACCTTGACAACAATTTTATTTTTGCTCATTCCTAATAATTACTTAAGATAAAACATGATACCCTTTTAACCGATTAAATACCACATATTGTAAAATTGTTACTAATACCAAAGATGTCAAAGTACAAATTAAATATTGATGAAAACGTCTCTATTTTACATATTTATATATTTTATTGAAGACGTGTATGTCGTTAAGGGGCCATTAAGATGGTTGAACGGTTGGATGAGAGAAGAGTGGTTAAAAATATATGTACAAGTAGTGTGAATGGAAATTGTACTGTAAAATTACAAAAACTGAATAATAGTTTAAAATGTTAGTTTTTGCTAATACATATAAAAAAATTTAGCCTACAAAATGTGAATTCATACGTGTTATTTATTATCTTTGATAACCTAAAACAAATTTAATTTGGTCCATTGTTTTGGCCGATGCACTATGATACCTTAACATTTTAAACTGTTAAATTAAAGAATTTGCTTTTTTTTATTACAATTGTATTTTATTTATATTATATATTATAGTTACAACTGATGATGTCGACATAGGTTTATGAAACAGCTGTCGCGTAAAATAAAATACAATTGTGATACAAAAGACAAAGTTCTTTAATTGAACAGTTTAAAATTAAATTTACATTAAGGTTATCAAAATTTATATTATATAACATATAAAACTAGTTTGCCATTAATACGAAGAGAAAAATAAATGTATCAACTGTTTTATTGTATATAATATTAGAGAAAATGTTAATACACATTAGTTGTGAATGACCTTAAAAAATATCATATATTGTTGGACTTAATGTAAAAGTTTGCAATAAGTACCAAGCCGAAAATTAAATGAAAAGTTAAGTTAAACTTAAAACACGGAGAGGATTATGGAGGTTGTCCCGCTGATCCTTCGTCAAAACACGCTGAAATTAATAACGGTTAACAAATCAATAAAGTTTTATGCAAATTGTATCCTATTACCGAGTACTCGGCTGAAGGATTACGACATGATAAGGTCGCTGTAAGCTTATACGAGTTTAAACTGACAACTTAAGATTAACCGCATTTAACATTTCCCACGTTGCCTATTTCAAAGTTTCATACACAGGGACATTTAATACTATCCAAGACATAACTCCGCACGTGATCTTATTGAAGCAGAACTCTCACCTGTTGGTTTATGTAATCCTGGCACTGGAACATTTGGTTATTGTGAAAACGTTGCTATTCTAAATATTTTTGTGATTTATAAACTTACTTACTTACTTACTTACTTAAACAGCCGTTGTCGTCCACTGCTGGATATAGGCCTTCCCCATACTTCTCATTGCATTCCTATGTGCCTTTTGTATCCAATCGTCAGAAATTCTTCGAATTTCATCAGACCATCGTATGCGGGGTCTTCCTCTGTTTCTTTTATCGTTGCGGGGTCTCCATTCCACCACCCTTCTGGCACACCTATCGTCTACCAATCTGGCAACATGCCTCGAAAATGAACATTTAATCTTAGTTACTTTTTTGACGACATCTGTTACTCTCGACCTACAAGTTACCAGTATTTCTTATCCGGTCTTAGAGTCTTACATGTATCATGGCTCTTTTGTGTTTACTCTGTGCTACATGAAGTCTCTTTATAGTCGACATGGTGAGGATTATCGTTTCTGCTCCATATGTCAGTACTGAAAGCACGCATTGATCACACATTTTGCGTTTCAGGCATTGGGGAATGTTACTATCAAAGAACTTCTTCAGATTGATATTTGCCGCCCACCCAAGACCGATTCTCATCTGAAGTTCAGCAGTCTGATTATCTCTGGAAAGTAAGATACTTGTATTCGTCGACGTCTTCTATTAGCTGATTGTCAATCTCTATAGCACCACCGAGGAACAAATTCGTCATTTTATTGGTCATGGTTGATTTTATAAAGAGGGCTACTTAATTGTCACTCCCATGAGTTATTTCAGCATGACACATGCTTCATCCATATCTTCAGATATTAATACGATGTCATCTGCAAATCTTGAATTGTTTGAGTTTATTCCGTCCGCTTTGATACATTTTTCTTCCTAGTTCAGGTTTCTAGAGAAATTTAAGAAAAAAATATTTGTTATTATTTATATAATATCACTGATGAAGGGCTTGTGTATCCGAAACATGTTTGTTTTTTAATTTAATTTTTTTTAATAAAGTGAGTGTTGTAAACAAAGTATTAAATATAAAAAAAGAGACATTATACATTGTTTATGTTATATATTTATGTGGTGGTATATCGCAAGGATGACACTTTATGTTCGCCCTCTCCCCCATAAGTTATACCCCCGCAGAATATAAATACAGCTCTAAGGCTGCGCGGCGCAAACACACAGGGAGGTTTTTTCCCAGTTCTGTGCCCCGCCTAATGATGGATCTCCGGCGGCCCTTTGTATGCGTCACGTGTCATTGTCGCCATTTTAGTTCCATTAAACGGAGGGTAATTATGGTTCTACCGATACGAGCTCACGCAGCAGTAACAGAAGGAAAATTTCTTACTTTAAAATTATCGTGCTCCGCAGTCTACTGAATATACGGTATGCTCATATTCGCTAAAACTTATTTACAATGCGCAAAAACAACTCAAAATCTCTTATTTATAAATATAACTTACTAACTAACATTAAATAGTCGTACAACTCTTGAAGAGTTTGAGCCAGTCTCCTCGATTTTGAGCTCTTCTTCTCCCAGCAGTTAAATTCTCTCAACGCCAGATTAGACAGAATATTATCAATTAGGTGCTGAGCATAGAGAGTGTCTTTTATTGTCAACGAAATATTCTTAATTTACATGTTCTCAAATAAATGTCTTAAGCTGCCAACATGGTTGTGTTATCTTTTGAGAGAAATAAACGTATTTGAAATTGAATTTGACTTTAACGCAGGCCTTTTTGAACTCCGTGTTCCTGAGGCTGTGTTACAATTACTTGTGTCTTGGACTTGGACTTGGATCTTCTGGCTTACAGAGGTTCAGCTCATGTGGCTATTCCTCTTACGTCTGATGGGAACATTGTTGGAAGGTGATTTGGTGGGTTATTAGTTTATTCGGGGGCATGATTTGTGTGGCCCGGAGTGTTCCTCTGAAGGAGAATCGATTTTGGGCGCTTGTGGCGGCTGGAAGTGTTTGGGTCGTAATTAGAGAGGTCTTTTATTGTGTGGTTGGGATGTGAAGGGAGTCCTTTGTAAAAACGTTCGGCAAGTTTCAGAATGAATTCATCTATCATCAGGATTCCCGATTCTAGGTGCAGTTGTGTAATCCTGGTCCATGAAGGCGCACCAAGCGATAAACGGATAGCCTTATTTTGCAGGATTTGGAGTTTTTGTATGTGACTCGAAGCTGCATAGCCCCAGATTGGGGCTGCATAAGTGAAGATCGGCCTTATAACCGTTTTGTATATCAGGAGTTTATTGTCGATGCTTAGTTTACTGTTTCTAGCTAACATTGGGTAGAGGGCTGAGATTGCTTTTGACGCGGCTTTGACTTTATTTGTAATGTGTGGCCTCCATGTCAGCTTAGAATCCAAGGTAACCCCAAGGTATTTGATTGTTTTGGTCCAAGGAACGTCTTGGCCGAACATTTTTATGTTGGGAATGTTTGGAGGAATGTGTCTTTTACTGAAAAGGGTCGCTGCGCTTTTACTCGGATTGATGGTAATGCGCCAGTTTCTGCACCACACCTCTAGCACATCGGCCTGTTTTTGCACCCTGCGGGTCGCGAGAAGCGGCCTTTTAGCACTGGAGATGATGCCCGTATCGTCAGCAAATTGGGCAATGTGGGTGTTCTGATCTCGGGGAAGAGGGATATCACTGCAGTAGATGTTGAACAGAGTAGGAGCCATTACTGAACCTTGGGGAACTCCTGCTCTGATAGGGCGTACAAGGGATTTGGCCTTGTTGATTTTGACGCTGAAAAGGCGATCGGACAGAAAGCTGGCTATGAGTTGAATCATAGGCAGTGGGATGTTTGCTTTTCCCATTTTGTATAACAGGCCGGTGTGCCAGACGCGGTCGAATGCTTTACTGACATCTAGGGAAAAGAAAGTGGTGAATTTGCGCGTGTTAAAGTTTGTGGCAATAAGTTCAACTACACGAAGTAGCTGATGTTGTGTGGAGTGTTGGGCACGGATTACTTGTGTCAAGCATCATCATTTTTATTATTTTTATTCGTTGTAACAACAACGACCTTCGTGGCAGAGTTGTAAGACTATGACTGCCCCAGCGAAGGTCCTGGGTTCGATTCCCGACGATGGCAGTATGATTCTCACACTGTTTTTGTCTAGTGTATCTGGTGAAGAATTCATGTGATAATAATACGATGATTGATTAGGTACCTATGACATGTCATGAGAATTAATATCTATATACGCCATACTTTGTGTTGTTATGATGGTTTATTTCTCTTTTTCTTTTTATATACTTTATATATACAACACTTATATTAAAAAAATTAAATTGCATAGACATGTTTCGGACAAGCAGTCCTTCTTCAGTGATTTTTATTATAAAGATCCTTTTTTTTAAATATTATAAAATTGTTTACATGATCTGATAGATGTTATAAAGATTTATTTTAAAAATGTATCTCTGAATATCTATAATATCTAGAATATCTATAATATGTATCACTGAAGAGAGGACTGTTTGTCCGAAACATGGCTGTAATTTCATTTTTTTAAATATTAGTGATATATATACAAGTTAATTTATACAATACTTTAAATAAATTGTATACAGTTATTGGGTTCAAATGATCTGTTGTATTTTAAAAAATCATTTACTCTTACAACATGCATTACTATTAATTAAGGCCTGACAATTCAATATGTTGATAAATGTATAATTATTTCGAATATTGCGGGAAAATTCATAGTTTCTTTAATTGTATAACAGGAAATAATAATTACCCCAGAACCATAGAATGCTTACGTCCATGCAGTGGTAATTTCTAAGAATTTTGCAGTTAACAATTATTAGGCCTACACTATTTCCAATTGGTTTAATTAATAAATTGACTTGAAGTGTTGCAACTCTTGTTTTTTGTTTTTCATAGCCATTTGCTTACCCCACATTGCTGCTTTTATTGCATTTTCCAAGAAAACCCCTTTTTCACACCAATTGTTTGATTGCGTGTATAAAAATAGCTTACTGAAAAATATACAACAGTTATCGAATGTATCGATTATTGATACAATACTAATAACAACCTCTTGTTTTATAAAATTCTAATCGGTAAATTTTATTCCTTACACGATCACGCATAGTCTTCCTAGCAGTAGATCGAAGTGTTCTCATTTATACTGTCGTCATCATACTTTTGATACACCACAATCCGAGAGACGTCCGAGGTTCAAGATATGGTCAGATGAGAACAACAGCATCGACAAAACTGATGTCCAGAGAATGAATATGACAAGATTTCCATACAAAAGCTTTCGGTGTCCACCAGGGTGATCACCAAAACCATGGAGAAATAGCTGGAGTTCAGTTTCACAGAAGGAGAATCCTGTCATAATAGTTATAATTATTGGAAACACTAATCCTGTGCAAATATCCACGATGTTGGAAGAACTGAATAAAACATCAAAGAAAGTAGGACGATTTTCAGTTTAAAATGTAATAAAGTACTCTTCTTACTGAAGAATTCACCCACGTATACATAATATTTTTTTCCAGACGATCATCACATATCAAATATTCTTGAATTTCCCGTTTTATCCAACAACGTATAAGCATATTGTATGTGTATTTTTTTTTCTCATTAAAAAACTGTCCCATATTTTCGCATCAGCTCGGATGTCATCACAGCTTTGTGGAACAATGAACATCCCGGATTTGTTATTATCCCCGTCCTATATTCGTTATTATGATCGCCCCGTATTGTGAACGTCCCGTATTCTCTTACGAATTCTTAATGAGAAAACATGCAATCAACGGGGAAGGGAATGAATGAATAAGGCTTCACAATTTTATTTACTTACAAGCTGCAGCCTACACCAAATGCATTTTAAAAGAAGGAGTACCAATACAGTTTTAATAAGCCAATGGGCACTTTCGGCATGATATTGAATCACACTACCTTATGTTATATTGTTTTTTTTTTAACCCTTAACGTACCGTGTTCAAAACAAAACGCTCGCTCCCATGTGGTAAATTCAGTTTACCGCTAACTTATTCTAAATATCAAGCATATGCCTCGATGAATCAAAATTTAATTTATGTCATCATCTATAACATACATGGATTATTTGAAATACATATCATTATTAATTTTTTTCTGGAACCATGCGATTTCTGATATGGAATGCGTCACAGCATACGAGCAACTGGACACCAAGTATAAACTTGTCTTGCGGCCGGCGGCCGGCAGGGCAAAACTTTACGAGATTTTACGTATGATAAAGGCACCTAGGCAAAATGTATAGTACGTTCAAGACAACGAGTACGTATTAATATTTATCCCTTTTGGTAAAGTGTTAATATTTTCACAGTTCTGATATTATTAAGTTGCGTGCTGCGTTTTCATTCACAGTCGGTATTATTACGTACCTATTGAAAAGGCCAGACATATAATTTATAATACGTTCAAAACAGCGAGTAAGTATTTGTCACTTTTGATAAAGTTGTAAATATTAGCAAAACAAATTCTACCTTAACACGAATGAAGGTGAGGGCAGTCTTAGAAAATATTTTTTTTTGGGATGAAGGAAGTAATTTTTTGCTTTGTTTTTATTTAGAAATATTGAGAACACTTCAATGGAGGATAACAATTTTTTTTATAATATTAGGGTCCATAGGTTTTAAGAAAATCAACTTTAAATTGGCAGTGGAAACTCAATTGACCACATGGCAACGCGACGGTTAATACACTTTAGGTGTCAACGCCACAAAAAAGTTTTTTTAATTGCTTGACTCTATTTTTATTACTTTTAAATTAATTTTTCTTGACAGGTTTAGAATGTTTTATATCTTCATCGTCGATGGAACGCTAAAAAATTTTGGTTTATTTGTAGTGTAATACAACCTTTATTTATATTATATTTAAATATATATCTAGAAAATTTTACAATTTTCTAAATATTCTTGCGATTGTCCTGGAGAGATTTCAATGAAGCAAGCACCAAGTACTTTTAAATTAACAATTAATTTTAATATACAAGCATTGATTATTTTATAAGCGAATACCACGAACTGTTTAAAAGCATTTTTTTTATTAAATAATTTTTAGATGAAATTCTTTTAAACAAGTTATTTTGACAGCTTTCAAAATGGGTTGATTCTTAATAATAATAAAGTAGTGTAAAAAATATTTTAAAAATAATTTGGAAATCTCCCATTCATCGATTTTTATTTTTAATTACAAAACTATTTTATCCACTTTTGAGTTTTTTCGTTTATATAAAGAATTTTGACAGGTGTAAAAATAAATTTTTCATTTGTTCCAATGACAATTTGAATAATTTTTTCAATATTCTTTTAAAGTTCTTGCTGATGTTGGTTGGTTTTAAGTGCCTAATTACTGCCAAATAAAAAAAGTGGATACGTGGAACATTAATTAAATCATATATAACATATAATTTAAAAAACGGTGGATACGTGTAACATAAATTAAATAAACACAAAAGTCCGGATCGTCCATGTCAACATGTGCAACATCGGAAAAACATTATGTGTTATTACATTATGTGCTAAATTTAAAAAATGGTGGATTCGTGGAACATAAATTAAATAGACAAATGTGCACCATCTAAAAATAACATTTTGTATTAAATTTTTTTTATTTTGTTATTTTATTTTATATCATTGTATTTTATATTATTTGTTTTAGATTTATTTTGTGGATGTTGGAAGATCGCAGTGTGCGCGGGAGATGCCTGTTGGTGGCGATGAGGTTCGCAACCCATCACACCGCGTCTCCCGCGGGGCGAAAGGAGAGGGATGGAGTGCCGCATCGGTTAAGGTGTGACAGTCCATTCTTTCTGCCTACCCTTTCGGGGAGACGGCGTGATGGTTAGTTAGTTTTTTTCCACTTTTGAGTTTATTTTTGTCATATATCGTTGGTAGAACAATATCAAATAAGGTTAACATCGTTATTTTGATGATAAAGAAGAAACCTTCAAAACATGCAGTGAAAAATAATCTCAAACGTGGAAAAACAATGTTTTAATTTATAAAACAAATTCGTTATTAAGGAATTCCAGAGTTCAAACGCGTTACGTATAACGCCTCTTTTTTTATTTTCATGATGTGTATTTTAATATAATTTTTTTGCAAATAAAAGATTTTTTCATATGGAAATAATTATTTTCTGTCCGGTTTGTCATGATATTCAATTTAAGCGAAATCATAAAAATACGCAGTTAAAACGAATTCGGCACACGACTCACTGTGATTTGTTATATTACATCAACTCTTGGGTACCTTTTATAGACGTACTTCGGAAATGAAAGCTTTATGAAATTTATACGATTATATTAATATAGAACCCTTTTGCTAAAGCTTTATACTATTACGAACAAGTTTTTTTTAATGTCATATTGATTCTTGAGATCAAAAATTCTTTTCTCACCGAAACGGTTTTGCGAGAAACATTTGTAATTTAATCGTAAATGCCTATTCCACTTGGATTACTCACAGGAATTTAATTTATTCTGAAAAAGCTTGTCATAGATTCTGTGAAAAAATAACGAATTTATTAAATTTGTAGTCAACTATTTTCAACAACCGACACTTCATTTTATAATTTTTAGAAATATAATATATTCTCTGGACTATTTTAAGTAAATAATACAGATATCACAAAAATCAATAGGTAAATACAGTTGGCGAATTCCATTATCTGTAATTTTAAATCTAAATTTATTTATAATAAATGAAATTCACTAATTTCATAGTTTAATTTATATTAGTAAACACGATTATTAGTGGTTTTACTTGGATTTAATTTACATAAATTATATAAATTTTGACAAATTTTGTTTCGCCTTGCAAGGGCATTCTTAAACTAAACCTTATCACCAAACAGTGTGCTCTTATATTGATTTTAGAAAACGTAAAGGTGGGGGGAAATAATAAAATGCAAATATTTGAGTTGTTAAATAAAAAAATATTAGTTTTTTTTAATAACATAGCTCAGTTATTTTTTTAATATAATAATATAATTTAAGTAGATGTGAACTAATATTATATTCGTTGTTAAATTAAGAAATTTTATTCCTATTTAGGAAAAGAAAAAATGCATATATTTATATATAAATAATGTACTTATGGAAATAAAATTAAAAAAAACATACACGTCTTATAGAGTAAAACGAATTGTATTTTATTTTATTTGTTTCATAAGTAAATAAAAATCGTGTACATATTAAAACTACATACGAGTTTTCTTGTAATAAATCATATTCAAATTATATTGTATAGTCACCATCGCATCGGCTGTCCCTTGTACCCGGGACAGACTGTCTTTCGAGGATGTGGGTTTATATGCGTTATACAACTCCGCATTACTCACCACTCTTCAGTTTCCACCATCGTTCAAGGGCCCCATCCTTCTCTCAAATGTAACCAATATCTCTGCAGGTTTTGCCGTCATCATCCACGTTTCATACATGTATATCACTACTGTTCTGATTATAGTCTTGTGGAGGGTGATTTTTGGTTTTCTGTGATCAATAACGAGCATTATGTTTCCATTTTTTTTTTGCAAACAGAATATGGTAGTCGAAGCGTTTACAGGACTTATGACCTGTCATTGGTTGGGTTAAGCGATCGCTTTATGTTAACAGCATTCCCTATTCCGACCTTTTTACGACCACCACGTCTGATAAATTTTTTAAATATGTATATATGCTACTATGTTAAAAACACTTCACATTTTTAGGTCAATCTACACTAGCGCCATCTATTAAGATTAGAATTTAGGATAAAGCAGAAAATTTTTACTAACGCAATGTGAAAGGAACAACGCCTGGAGATCCAATCTCCAATTTTTATGCTTTTTACTTTGATCAGTTTTTTTACAATTTGTTTTTTTATTAACATAAAGCGATCGCTTAACCCAACCAATGACATGTCATAAGTCCTGTAAACGCCTCGACTACCGTATCCTGTTTCCAAAAAAAAAACGACTTCGTCTCTATTGAGATACAATAAATCCTAAAAAATGATTAACCGGCAATGGGTAAAATTCAATATTTGTCTACAAGTATTTGTATACATTTAAAAAAACTAATTATAATGCAGTTTACATAGTGCAGTTAATGTGATACAAGCGGTGGACTCATAACTCTATCGCGATTCTAACATATGTACTACATGTTATGCATAATACAATATTATTATTCCAGCAGACACGTGCAATGTGTGTCGTGTATTTCGTGTATGGGGCAGAACCCAACATTGTGTAATTCAATTGGACAGAATCGGCATACACATTCACGTCAGAATATTGTTTAGTATGGAACGGTCGCTGGTAAACGTAAAGGAAGAGCTTTGTGTTATTTAAAACCCCGAAAGCCAAAGGTTCGAATGTTCTTTTGTATGTGAAATTTAGGATTGTTTCTGTAAAGTTAAAACTTCGGAAATTCATACTTTTAAAATATTGGCACAAAGCGGGCGCTTACGTAATAACAACATAATAGTGTTTATTAATACGTAACAGAGAGGTAGAAATTATAAAGATAAGAGGTAGAATTTATTTTTTTAACCAAGGGCGAGTGGTAAGTGCATTGACTGCCACTCCAAAGGTTCCGGGTTCGATTCCCGGCGAGGACAGTGTGATTGTCACACTGTCTTTGGTCTGGTGTAGATTTCACGTGACAATAAAATGGCGATAGATTAGCTACCTATCACATGTCATTAGAATCACTATGATAGCTATAATACCCCTTACATCGATTTGGCTCATGCTGTCGTGATGTAAAGAGCGATTCAACAAAATAATAATAATATTAATAATAATAATAACTTTATATACGTCTCTCGAATCTTAATTCACCTTAATTAGTCAATGTATTGTTACTTGAACATTGATTTAAAACTCCATATTAAATAATGAATACGAATGAATCTGTTTTCTAAAAGTTTTTTCATATTTTATGTGAATAACTTAGCAAATTTGATAATGTCTTAGACAAGCGAAACTTGCCATTCTCAAAAAATATGATTAAAATTCTAGAAAACAGATGACGAAAAGGCATACATTTAAATAATAATGAATGTCCCTTAAATATTTGTATCAGCGTTGTTTGTGTTTAGATAGTTTCTGAAATAGTGTATTCGTGGAAGTGTTATTTTCAAAATATAAATTTATTAAAATACTTATGCCACAGTCGTCCTCCTGGAATACCTCAGCGCCCCCTATTTACCTCTTAACCCACTATCGCACCCATGAAAAGCTTTAGCGTCCACCGGGGGCGGTACCGCCCCTATTGTGAACCTATGGCCTAAACCAAGAAGTAGAAGAAATAATATTTATGTTTATAAATATACATACTAAATTGTTAAAAAATACAATAGGATAATCCACCTGTATATTATTTTGAAAAAAAAAAACGAACGAGATCATATTAAAAATAGGCAAAAACTCGAATGTCACCAAGAAAGAGTACAAGAATATTTTGAATACAAGATAGCGATACTTTTTTTTTAATTTTATTATGTTACTGAATCTTATTTTGAATTTTGTTTCGATAATTGTAATATGACAGAAGTGTAAAAAACAAAAAAAGAACAATTTGTTATTGTAAATTGTGAAATTATAACGTGTGTGAAATAAATTTATTATATTAAAAGTAAAAATAATTTATTGATTACGATTGTAGTTTTTAAATGGTAGAAAATTGCAACTACTTTTTTATTAATTTCCTACCATTGCCAATTAGTTTATCTTGATGTTTGATGTATTTGAAATTGAAATGCGTGTGAATTAATTACTCCCTTGAAAGTTCACGCTTTCATCACCATTCGATTACTATGGACCCGACCGCTGCTCTCTCCACTGCATCCGCAATACAATTATTGAAAAAGGTCAGCGATGAATGCACACATCACGACGTCCCAATTTAATCCTCAGAGCACACTTCATCATACAAATTCAATTTTAATCAATTTACCACGCGCTTTGAAAACCATCAATATAACACAAGGTAAAACACGATATCGCCAAAAATCATATTGCATTTTTTAATTTAACATTCTTGTGTTAGGTAGCCAAACTATCGTCATTATTTTTCACGTGAATTCTTTACCAGGCCAAATACAGTGTTAAAATCACGCCGCCCTCGCCGGGAATCGAACCCGGGACCCATTGTGTGACAGTTAAAGCACTGACAGTTAAAATACCCTAAATAGACAAAAATATCCCTAGTTTAGCAATACCCTTAATATTGATAGTATATAGCAATACCCTTAATATTGATTGAACTCGCGCTATAACGATCCAACGAACAATTTTAGAGAATAATAATAATGATAATTAATGGAGAAATCATGTGGAAAGAGCATGTTCTGAAAGAGTGATAAATATAGCTGCAAATAAAGTACCAACAGGAAATCGACCTGCAGGAAGACCACCTTAAAGTTGGAGAGACAGTTATATATCTGCATCCCAGGAACAGTCTCCGAGAAATAATAGGACACAGTTCTAAATAAAGCAGAAGAAGAAGATAATTAATATTTATATTATAATAATATATAAGACGAAGAACATAATTATTATTTATATATAACCGGGTGGTGATCTAGGGGATAAAACGCTTGGCTCCTGATCCAGGGGACATGGGTTCAAGCCTGGACATGACCAGATTCCTTCTTCATAATAATGAGCTAGTTTCTGCTCACATTGAAGATTGTAAAATAAATTCTAATATCATTGATGTAAATCCTTGATATTAGTTTTTTTTTTAAATATATAATAATAATAATAATATTTAATGATTTAACACTGAATGATTGCCAGTTCTATGAAAATAAAATATAAATTTATTAAAGGATACCCGTATTTTACCTTAGATAGGACGAGGCTCGGCGCTCATCCGCGATAGAGAGGTTATCATCAATCATTCAGCCCGTCACAATTAGTGCTCTGGAATAAAATAGATGCATGTAAACGATGATTGAAAACTATTGGAATCGACTAGTGCGAATAAAATTCAACCCCAAAAATGGAACACTTTAACAATTTTGTTTTATCATTAATATAATGGTAAATGCAACTAAGCAATTAATAACCAATTATCTAAAGAGAGTTAGGTATTACGAATGGACATATAAGATTATTTCACTCATATTGTTTTTAGATATTTCAACATTTAAACACTTGTTTACAGCGTGTATTTTCTAGAAGATTTAAAACACATGTTCACATTCGTATTTCTTAAATAGGTTTTAAATTGTTTTTTTTTTTTTAATTTATTTTCATTATTCAAAATGGTTGATAATATATATACTATGAAAAAGCTGAACATTAACATTTTTAGTATGTAAATGAAACTTTGTTATTCATAAGATGTATATTCATTATAATTATCTTCCCTGCTTGGAAAACTCTTTTTCTTGCGGTCATTTTGTTCAGTAGAGAGAAAATGAAGAAATTCTGTACCGGTTCTCATCTCAATTCCAATGTACCTAGTTCTTTTTATTTTATCTTGAGGGAAATAATATTTTTCCATCTAAAGATATCGCAATATTACAGTGGCGGTGAGTGATTTTTTGAAGTATCAAATTATATTTTACTCAGTTATAAAACATGTGCAAATAATAGTGTGACAACTACAGTCCATAAACTTTTTTTATCAATTGTACTCGTATATTAAAAAAAAATATATAGTAACAATTTCCTTACAAACAGCATTATAAAAGTAATTGACTAAAAAAACATGCCAAATTAACTAACTAACCATCACGCCATCTCCCCAAAAGGGTTGACAGAAAGGATGGACTGTCACACTTTAACCGATGCGGCACTCCATCCTTCTCTTTTCGCCCCGCGGGAGACGCGGTGTGATGGGTTGGAAACCTCATCGCTACCAATAGGCAGCTCCCGCGCACACTTTGATTGTCCAACATCCACAAAGTAAATCTAAAACAAATATTATAAAATTCAATGATATAAAATAAAATAACAATATAAAAAAACAAAATAACAAAATAAAAATAATTTAACACAAAATGGTATTTTTGGATGGTGCACATATTGTCTTTTTAATTAATGTTCCATGTATTCACGGCCAAATTATAATCACTAAATGGTATTATATAAAATAGGAAATAAGGTAGAAATTTAAAAGCCTAGGTACTCTTATATGGATTTAATAAACATATTTGTTTTTTGTATAATAAACACATTACGTAAAAAAAAATATATTAATCAAGCGTTTTGATGAAATTTTCGCGACAACGGTTTCGCCAACTGATTGGCATCTTCAATCAACAAGTTTATGGTAAGACCTGGTGTTGCCAATATTGAAATATCAAAATAGCTATCGAGACAATTCCATATAAAATAAATAAATGCAATGTGATCGACTAAAATATTTTAGTAAACATTATGCAGGCGAAAAATGCCATTCAAATAAATTTAATAAAACTTTTAGATAACAGACAAATCAAATATTTAATAATGTTGATGTATCATTTTATTACCGTCAAAACGATGGATTATCTGATATATAATATATTATTAATAATATCCATTGAATATTTTGGACAACCAGTCCTTCTTCAGTGATACATAAATATTTATAACATTTGTGAGATCATGTGAACAATTTTATAATATTTTAAATAAGTATCTTTTTAATATGTATCAGTGAAAAAGTGTGTGTTATTTTTTTGTTCAATATAAGTGTTGTATATACAGAAATAAAAAGAGAAATAAAACAGTCATTATTCAATAGTTGATCCACAGCAGAGTTTTGATTCAAGATAATATCAAGCAATTCCATTATATATTATTATAAAATATTAATTAGAATTAAAACGTCCGTTTTCTGGAAAATTGCTTTATTATAATTTATGGGAAGGATATGTTTCGCCTGTCAAATGTCTTAGTCAGGCGAAACATGTCATTCCCATAAATTATAATAAAACTTCTACAAAACAGACTATTTCATTCGTATTATTTATTAAATAAGGACTTTGATATAATTTTTCAAAAAACAGAAAATTTATCGATTAATTTATTAAACAGTTTTTCTATCAAATAGCACTCAAAATACTTAAACAAACCAACACCCGCCACTCACATAAAGAGTATGAAGCTGGCGTCAATTCGTTGCGCCTCCGCTGTAGTACGAACTGGGCCGAGACAATTCTATCCGAACAATAGACAAATAGTGTTAGAGATGATATTTATTTTAGTAGACAGTCTATTGTCCCCTATGATTTGTTTCTGTGAATTTTTTTTTCTACGCCACGGTCTACATTTCAGTAGGACGAAAGAAAAACAACTATGCGAAATAAAAAAATACTCTGAAGTAAGAAAAATATATTTTGCTTGAGAAATCTAAGATCATTCTTAACATTTGTTGAAAAAGTAAATATTAATTTTTATTTTGAACAGATTAGCAATTTAACATTGTAATCTTCTAAAATATCACGTTATTTACGAGAACGTAAGTAATATCTAATAGATTTGTCGATTTAAGAGTTAAATACTGATTTTTGATCGAAAGTCGTGGATTTAAACATTAAAAAGGATATTTTGTTTTTTTAAATGTATACATATACTTGTAGACATATACTGGATTTTGATTTTATTTTAGAAGGGCGGAATGGGTAGTGTTGTATTACACAAAGCGATCGCTTAACCCAACCAATGACAGGTCATAAGTCCTGTAAACGCCTCGACCACCATATTCTGTTTCCAAATAATTAACATCTTCGTCCCTATTGAGATACAATTAAAAAAGGATTTATTTTAAATCTGTTATAATTTGTTTTTTGTATTAAATTGAGTAATATTTTATTTAATGAATATAAATAATTAATGTATTTTCATATGTATTTTCATATTATTTTATATTTTCATATTATTTCATATTTTCATTATATATTTTCATTATATTATTATTTCATATTTTCATTATATTTTCATATTATTTCATTGTATTTTCATAGTATTTTCATATGCAGCAATGTATTTTCATATAAACCGGTTTAAATGATAAGATAAAATAAGGTGGTATAAAATAAAATGTAAAAATGTATTAAATGGTGTTTTAATTCTAGTTTTTATTTGATAAAAATCTATTGTAGGTACTCATGGCTGGTAATTTATTTGTCTCTATGCAAGACAAGGACCAAATAGGAAATTTGACGGACCCAAATGCAATTCAACAACTACATGATGTAATAAGCTATCCTCGGGACTTGTGAATTGTTGACCAAATATGTCCACAGTATACGAAACATTCTTCTGTTTAATCACATTTAGAATGTATCTTACCGGGTAGTAAAATAGTATGCACTTTCAGAGTCTAGAATTCAGAGCCCTACAAAATAAATGACCAAACGTATAACTTCAATACTCTCTACCTAGGTTTCAAGTTTAGTTTATCATGATATCATAGTGTCTTATTATTTTATTTAATGTAATATACACCATTTTGATCACGCATTTCACCCCTACGTCAACAAAAAATATGTATCACGAGTAAATGTTACACAAACTGAACGTTTAAATGTCGAAATATTAATACATTTCACATTAAAAATTTTACATTATTCATTATTAGAATATATTATACAAACTAACATCACATTTAGTTGCACCAGCATTGCATTTGTGTTCTGAAAATGAACACATGTTTTTATTTGAATTATTATAAATTGTTACCTTTTTAGAAATTCAGTGATGTAGGTTTGGTGTGGGAATAGTAAAACTAGTTTAAAAAGCAAAAAAAATACATTATAAAATCTGGGAATTCCCCCTCCCCCATTTATGTTGTATGAATATCAACATAGGGTTTATATTAAAACAATAAAGTGGTTATTTATTATAACTTGAACAATAGTGTAAAATGAATGAAAACGTATGTTTTCTAGAAGTTATATCATATTTTGCATATTTCGCCTGTCTAAGGATACATTTGATCATGCCTTGGTCAGGCGAAACATTTCATTCAAATAAAATATAATAAAATCTGTAGAAAGTAGACGTTTTCATTCGTATTCATTAATAAAGTGGTTTTTCTTCTTCGAAAAATATAATGTTCTCAGAACACAAGAAGTAATGATTGATGTAAACCGACATTATTTCAATAAATCCACAACAACTTGGATAGCAAATTGAACAGAAAAGTTGATTGCCCCCGAAATCAATATTTTTGAGTTAAATTACAACTTTCCTCATTTTCTGACAGCTCCTTGAACAAACAAGTTATCTCGAGAGTAACCTTCTAGAAATAAACATTAATTGGTACCTACTTCATAAGACGTTGATAAATGAACTGGAACGAACTTATAATTCTCGGAAATAATACTTTGGAAAAGTCTTCAACGTCGGAACTTTTAGAGTTCCACGTTTTAAAACGGTGTGTGTACTCTATCCGTCATATTAATTAGCTCTACACCTTATGTATACATCTACGGATTATCATGAACATTACATTTCATGAAGTTTATAACACTTAAATTTAATAAAAATTATTTTTGGACCTTGGGTATATCCAGTTATCTTGGTATCCTCTTTGACATACATTTACGGGACACTAATCTCAAGATGGAGACTACAAATATCTCTAAAATATCATTCCCATAAAATTTAATAAAAATTCTAGAAAATATACGTTTTTATTCATATTAAGTATTTAATAAGTTATTTAACATAATTGTTAAGGAAATAATAAATATTTCGTACATTTGATAAGGACTAAAAATGCGAAACCTAACGTTATCGAAAAATAAATTAATATTTCTTCTATATTCGCCATACTTTGTGTTGTAGATGCTTTATTTCTCTTTTTCTTTTTTCCGTACTTTGTAAATACAACAATTATATTTGAAAAAATACATATACATGTTTCGAACAACCAGTCCTTATGTCAAGTCATGTAAACAATTTTATAATATTTAAAAATATATGATATAAATGGAACCAGAAATAGAGGAAGACCGAGGAAAACGCGGCACGATCAAATAAATCAAATATTGAATGTCGGCCATGTGAGGAGTCAGAGAAATCGACGCGTGTGCATGACACGATGTATGAATGTTGAGGAAGCGAGAGAAATATGTCAGGAAAGAAAAGTGTGGCAGTCCATTCTTTCTGCCTCCCCCTTCGGGGAGACGGCGTGATGGTTAGTTAGTTAGTTAGTTAAAAATATATATCTTTATAAAATGTATCACTGAAGAAGGACTGGTTATCCAAAACATTTTTTCTGATTGTAGATCTTGTGATCTGTTTATGCAGGATATCAACTTTCTTCCCGTGATGAAGACGACCAGCCTTCTCTCCATCTCTTTGGTGGTCGTTCTGGTGGTCGACTTCCCTCTGGAGTCTCGTGCATCACGATCTTAGGAATTCTTGCTGGATCCATTCTCTTGATGTGGTCCCTCCAAAATCATCTTAGTGTTGTATATACAAAGTATATAAAAAGAAAAAGAGAAATAATAAATTAATAATTCTAGAAAACATACGTTTTTATCCATTTTAATGATTGAATATGGAGTTTTAAATCATTATTAAGAAAATATTAATAAATTTGTATTCACTTCATGAATATTATTATTATTTTTTTAAATATGTATAAACGTTTCATTTACATCACCTTTTTTACATTAAAAGCTATGAAAAATCTTATTCTTATTTTTTGTCTTAAAAATAAACAGAAAATTTTAGTTTTCGTTGTATTATGAACGTGGTTTTCCTTAAATGCGGATAAATAAAAATATGATTATCCTTTGATACGGAAGAATACAATCTCCTCATGATCCTTCCGGAAAAATTGCGTTACTTTCATAAGGATTTATGAAGCGAACAGGATAACAGTTTGATATGGTTTCGTGAGTCGGGGCAAAGAGTGGGGGAAATGATTACGTGAGTAAAAAACTGTTGAGGTCCGCCGAGTAAACAGTGTAAAAATGTGATTTTTCAACGGTATGTATACAGCAAACCATGCGTATACACCAAAATCCTAGTATAAAAAATAATGGATTTGTTATATGATGTAGTCAAAGATTTTTTTATAATATTATAAGGTATTATATTATAATAAAATCACATTTTGAATGTATACAAATACTTGTAGACGAATACTGGATTTTACCCATTGCGGGTTATCATTTTCAAGGATTAATTGTATCTCAATAGAGACGAAGATGTAAATTGGAAACAGAATTTGGTGGTCGAGGTGTTTACAGGACTTATGACCTGTCATTGGTTGAGTTGAGCGATCTAACAACAAAACATATGTTTAACAACATTCCCCCTTCCCCCCATCTTATGACCACCACAACTTTATTATTATTTTATTTATATTTATGTAATATCACTGATGAATGACTTGTATGTCCGAAACATGTTTTTTTTAAATAATGTGTGTTGTATATAAAGTATTATACAATATATAAAAATATAAGTGAAGTAATTTTGATTGTTTTTTTAACCCTTAACGTACCGTGTTCAAAACAAAACGCTTGCTCCCATGTGGTAAGTTCAGTTTACCGCTAACTTTATCTAAATATCAAGCATATGACTAGATGAATCAAAATTTAATTTATGTCATCTTGTAGGGAATTTCATTAGGAATAGATCGATATCTATAACATACATGGATTATTTGAAAAACATATCATTATTAATTTTTTTCTGGAACCATGCGATTTCTGATATGTAATGCGTCATAGCATACGACCGACTAAACATCAGGAATAAACTTGTCTACGCGCCGCGGCCGGCGGGGCGAAGATAAAGGCACCTAGGCAAAATGTATAGTACGTTCAAGACAACGAGTACGTATTAATATTTGTCCCTTTTGGTAAAGTGTTAATATTTTCACAGTTCTGATATTATTAAGTTACGTCCTGCGTTTTCATCCAGTCGGTATTATTACGTACCTATTGAAAAGGTCAAAGATATAATTTATAATACGTTCAAAACAGCGAGTAAGTATTTGTCACTTTTGATAAAGTTGTAAATATTAGCAAAACAAATTCTACCTTAACACGAATGAAGGTGAGGGCAGTCTTAGAAAATATTTTTTTTTGGGATGAAGGAAGTAATTTTTTGCTTTTTTTTTATTACGAAATATTGAGAACACTTCAATGGAGGATTACAATTTTTTTTATAATATTAGGGTCCATAGGTTTTAAGAAAATCAACTTTAAATTGGCAGTGGAAACTCAATTGACCACATGGCAACGCGACGGTTAATAAAATCAATCGCTTTCATTACATTCTAAATGTTTGTGAATTAACGGTAGCTAAAACTTTTAAAAAGTAAATATCGTGGTCCCTCTTTTCGATGTACACCTCTAGAAAAATAAAACCAGTAATTTAATATTATTGTTGCATACTTGATTATTAAGAAGTTATATAAACATTATTGTGAATCAATTTTTATGTAAGAGTATTTAAATATTACATCACAAATATGATATCAACAGCACTTGGAAAATATATATTGATGACGCAAGAGAAATATGACGTCATCAAATTGAATAAAAACATTTTCGAATGAAAACAAATTTCATTTCTTCTACTCAATTTCATAAAAGGAACATTTTCAAACGCACGTATTTTAAATCAAAATTCAGCTTTAGTAACTGGGAACACGTGACTCAAACATGTAATTTATTTAGAACAAAAGCGAAACGAACATGGCTTCTTGTGAAAAATCTTAAAATCATATACGTGTACTGCGCACTGAAAGGGATTTTCAAATTGTTAAATTTGGTTCATTAACATGAAATTAATTTCAAATAACGATTAATTTCTATCACATAATAAATTGAGATATATACTTGGAAATCAATAAGCGCCCATAAGTCTGAAAACTAAAGTCTACTCGTGTGTCTTGGCTGCGAGGACAAATGGCCTAGAAACTATCTTCCTCACTGCCAGAAACATATAAAGGATTAAATGTGTTTAGCGAGCAATGAAAAGACACATGCTGAGCGTCAGTCTCCGTAAAAATTGGTAATGAGGAGAATATACGTCAAACATAGCTAACCGATTTCGTAGAAAGAACAGCAAAGCTAAAATGGCGGTGGGCTGGGCATTTGGTGAGTTAGGATGAGCTCATGTCGTCACCTAGAATCCTGAAGTTGAGGCCTTGGAACTACAGAAGAAGCAGATGAAGACCACATATAAGATATAAAATGTTGGAATAGTTTAGAAGAGGCCTATATCCATCAGTGAAGTAAAATTGACTAAAAAGTAGAATATGTGAAGTTATTAATAAAATGTAATTGGTTTACCTCACCCACCTAGCTGAATATGATACCGTTATCCAATACATAAATGACTTTGGATTAAATAATAATTAAATAAAACGATGTTTGTTTATCTACTTCTATTTTTGTCTTTATTTCCACAGCGACCGGTTTCGCCAGGCTTGCTGGCATCGACAGACTGGAAAGACTGGACAGACAGATCAGTCTGTCGATGCCAGCGAGCCAAGCGAAACTGGTCGCTGTCGAAATAAAGACAAAAATGGAAGTAGTTAAAAACTTCGTTTTATTTAATTATTATTTAAAATGAACTTCCATCAAGAGATTTCAGTAAAATCATTTGACTTCGGATTACTAGATAGTATTTACTTATTTTCTTCTATATTCGCCATAATTTTGTGTTGCAGATGTTTAACGTTTCTTTTTTTATATACTTAGTATACAACGCTCACTTTATTAAAAAAAAAAAAAAATACCAAAAATGTTTTGGACACACAAGCCCTTTATCAGTGATATTATATATTATTTTAATATTTATATAATATCACAGATGAAGGGCTTGTGTATCTGAAACATGTTTGCTATTAATTTTTTAGTAAGTATATAAAACAAAAGAAACATTAAACATCAGCAAAACAAAGTTATGGCGAATATACCATAGATGAGATTATTTAATTATTTAATAATGGAATCCTTCAGTTCGCTTGTTAAGTTCATTAGTTATACAGAAATTAATGTCCACAATTGCAGCAATCACAGGCCATTGGACGCGGAAGGAATTAACTGCCAATAATAAGGGGAAAAAGTTGGATACCATTCGCGGGGTAGCGCGGCCCATACAGCACCCAGGCGCGTCATTAGCGATAATATCGCCCGCCTCCAGCGGCAACATACAAAAAAATGTAATTGAGCCATCAGATGAAGTGAATTAGTCATAGCAGAGACTGGCGGAGACTCCATTAAGGGTGAATGGTCCGGAAAATTGAACCCCAGCATGTGAAAGAAGGGGGTGTCCTAATGCGACATATGAATCAAGGGTGCCCGCTTTCCTCGCATTTCTCATCACTAACTCTGACTCTATGAAAGAAGACCAGAGAAAACGGTTTTAGTTTTCCTTTTCAAAAACATGTACGACTCGATAAAAAAGATCAAACGACTGGCTTCACTGTATATGTCATTTAAGTGTACGATTCAAAAATTGGTTATTTTTAATCGATTAATTAAAAACAATTTCTTATATAATATATTAAATTAAAGCATAGTGTTTTCCTCTTTCGAGTTCATTTTTCTCGAAATGTTTCAAAGGTTTAACATTAGTTCTTTTACGATCTCCCGATGGTGAAGTTGTAAAACCTTCTAAAAATTAACTAAAAAATTTAAAATACTATTTTTTATGTTTTGAAATCTTACAGTGTAACGTCGTAATTATATCTAGTCTAAAGGCAGAAACATACTATTAACACTCCACGCCACCCGATGCCACGTGATGCGTGTTGAGTCGAATCAAATTGTATTGTTTTCTATGAACAGAATCACACTACGAACACCCGACGCGACGCCATGCGCGCACACGCCACCCGATCCAGACGAGTTAGATCGACGTGTTGCCGATAGTGGGAGTAAACACGCCACGTCGCGTGTTAATTGTATGTTTCTGCCTATAGTATTATTAAATACTGTATCAAAATACTATTCCAGTAATAAAAAATAAGAAATAAACTTACACACGAGTCTATTATGAATGTAAAAAAAAATGAATTATAAAAAAACAAAAAACTTAATCGTATTAATGTTAAGAACAAAAATGTATTATTTGCAATTATTGGGTGTTTTAAGAATACCGAACAAAATATCATTAATGACATTCTTGCATCACAGTTACAAGAAATTACCATTTATTGGTATTACGAATCTTTACTTAAACTCATAGATAAAGAATTGATTGATTTCAAATATTCCTTTATCTTTATTATTACCTTTATCTTGTAGTTCCTGAAAACTTTTGCTTTAAACGTTTCTAAGGTTACTGAACTTTAAAGTTTTCCTGAAGTTTGTGGTGGAATTGTATTAAAAGTTTATGTTTAAGACTATCGTATTTTTTTACATGTCTTAGCAAATTCTTAAGTATACTCGTATTATTATTCATTCGAAATTATGTATTGATTGGCCACATTTCTCCTACCTCTCTTTCTCCCATCTATTTTATATTTCTTTCTTCATATATTATTCCTGATTCTATATTATGTAAGTTTACTCTCTCACCCTGACGAAGCTCCAGCGGGAGCGAAACTGGTTTGTGTTATCAAATAAAGTGGTGTATATACAACTTACTAAAAGTCTATAAATATTTTAATAAACAACTTATTGATAAGAAAATATTCAATGTTTCTTAAACAATGATTTAAAACTCCATATAAACCCGTTTTCCTTGAAGTTTAATTAAAAAATAATATTTTATGGGAATGACATGTTTTGACTTGCAAATAACACTTGATAATGAATTTGTAAGGCAAAACAAGTCACCGTAAAATATATAATAAAACTTTTAGAAAATGAACATTTTATTTAGTTTAAATTTATATTCTTATTCCTTTTCTACATAGGTTGGACCACATTAAAGCTATTTTTATATGACGAAAACACCAGGATAGTCAATAATTTGACTTTCCGAAAAAAAAAATTAAATCATATCTGTTTGTGGATTTTGTATTGAGATTTCTTTCGTGTTATTTCCGTTACGTTCTTTCTTCTAAGCTCTGGCCACTAAACCACATTTATTTCGCCACAGACGCGTGTTTGTTTCTGAGCGCTTCCCCCGCCCGCGCTGCGTCCGGAAGCTGTACTTAATACAGAGATTATACGAGTACCAGCCGTATGGAGCTCGCATCATACGCGCCAATACCACCATGCTTTGGCATTCCTTTGTTTGAGCATTAATGCGACGTTTGAGGGACACGTTTATGACGTCAAACGCACTGTCCGAGGTCTAGTATAAATCTCACTTTAGATAAATTAATATTAAATCAAGATACTTATTATTAAACTGGGACACGAATGACTGGATGTTCCATGGTCGGATATGCCCTGCTAGAAGGTATTATATCGTCGCGTCGTTTCAAAGGTAAAACTCACTAAGTGACATTTAATTTTTTTTTTTTGCAATTTCTGTATCAGACGTGTGACTTTATTCTTTTTTTTTTATTCTTTTTTTTTATTCTTTTTTAACTTTTATTTTTATTCTTAATAACTTTTATTCTTTAATAAATACACTTGGTGATTATTTTCTGACGTATTATTCACAAGTCTGATACAGAAATTGCAAAAAAAAAGTCACTTAATGAGTTTTACCTTTGAAACGACGATGTATTTTTTGTATGTAAGAGAACGTTTAAAATCAATGACTGTATACAATTTGTTTTTAGCTATTATGTTGATTCTCATGGCATTTGATATATAGCAAATCTATCGCCATTTTTATTGGCACGTGAATTTTACACCAGACCTAAGAGATAGTCTGAGAATCACACTGCTATCACCGGCAATCGAATCAGGAACCTTCGGTGTGGTAGTCAGAGCTCTTGTTATTCTGCCACAAAGATCGACAATTTGTCGTTTGTACATATAAAATGCCACGAAACGCCACCTTGCACGACAACAGCAAAACTTTCAGTTCGACTCCCTGGTGTTCTAGAGTGTTTCTCGTGATCTTAGCAACACAGTCACAGCAGACAGGGAGACATTCCCAAGAATGGATAGAAGATATGATACAGTATCTAATGCATATAAAAAAATATAATGGAGTAGGATTTCAAACTACTGTAAATAACAAAAATATATTTAAGATGATTTTGGCGCATGAAAGGTATATACGAATAAAGAATGGTGAAGTCAACGATTTGAATGGTACAAGTTCAAAAAAATTACCTAGAAAAAGTAAAAAGCTAAATATCGGTAAGAATGTGAGAGAATAATGTCAGCATAAAACAGTGTAGTCGTCCATCTATTCTGCCTACCCTCTCTGGGAAAAGGCGTTATAGGGATAATGAAAACAAACAACAACAAAAAAACCTTTATGTGTGGATATTCTGTGTATGATAGAGTGTCGAATGAAAATATAAGAAGTGAATGCGGTGCGAATGATGGTGTCATGAACAAAATAATGAAAGGATCATTAAGATGGTTTGGACATATGGAAAGAATGAATGAAGAAAGAATGGTAAAATAATTATATGTTAATGATGTAGATGGAACCAGAAATAGAGGAAGACCGAGGAAAACGTGGCACGATCAAATAAATCAAATATTGAATGTCGGCCATGTGAGGAGTCAGAGAAATCGAGGCGCGTGCATGACACGATGTATGAATGTTGAGGAAGCGAGAGAAATATGTCAGGAAAGAAAGGTGTGGCAGTCCATTCTTTCTGCCTACCCCTTCGGGGAGACGGCGTGATGGTTAGTTAGTTAGTTAGTTAGAAAACAAACAAAAAAAATTTTTTTTTTTTCTTTATTATTATGTATTTAGTGTGCTTCCACTTGTATTTATGTTCAACCGGTTTCAGCAGCTTGCTGCCATCTTCTGGTGGATGGATGCGCTATGGATTCTGATTCGGATTCTGGCGTTATGGATGGTTAGTTTGTTCATCACTCGATGAAAAATAATTGTTCATTATTTTTTTTATTATGTACTGTTTTAGTAGAATTTTAAGTATGGCAACACTCTTGGTTGCAATAATACCTATCTACTTTCCACCGAGCAAAGGTTGAGTGTGTTTTGACAGGACGACAGGCCCTTAGTTGGGATTATGACCCGCCGTATACGTATGGTGTTAACTGCCCCAACCCAATTCCAAGCTGCTCCCAAGAGCCCGAGTGACATTTGTTCCCCATATACATAATAAGTTTTTATGGAGGAAAACGATTTGTACAACTCACCATAAAATTTAAGAGAAGGTGTAAATGTATATAACTTCGTTGATTTTTATGCCTTTCTAACAAGGCAGGAACGAATGCATAATTCAAATAAAAAACAAATGACACAATAAATCCAGTACAACTGATAATAACCATGTTTGGCTGAAATATATATAAAATAGAGTGTCAAATGCAATTATAAAAAATAAAAGGGTCGTTAAAATGGTTAAGACACATGGAAATAATTAATGAAGGCAGAATTATGAATATACGGTGCTAGACATATAGGAAGTTCGAGGAAAACTTAACACGATCAAATCAATCAAATGTTAAATGTCGGTCAAGTGAAGAGTCTGAGAAATCGACGTGCGTGCAAGGCACTTTGTGTGAATGTAGATGAATATAGAGAAGTATGCCAAGACAGAACCCTGTGGCGGTCCATTTTTTCTCACTACCCCTACAGGAAGACGGCGTGATGGTTAGTGGTGAGTTAGTTAGTTCCATATATTATTGAAGTTGTTTACACTGCACTAGACAATATGGTTTTTAAAGTATCTGACATCTTTTAATGTATTAATTTCATATTTATTTTATAAACATTCAATAGTTTTATTTTATTTCTATCAGTATATTAAAATAGTTGGTGATTTCTTAACGTTGTGTTGTTTGCAAAAGTTTGTAATTGATCTGAGTTAGTTAAATAGCTTTTGTGATAAATTTTTCTACTGTAATAATTCGTGTTCCATATATTTGTTTTATAACTTCATTTTTCTTGTCTCCAAGGTAATACCAGCGAACTGTCATATTTTAGTGTGGTTTAATTTCGAATTATTTGCGCAACAATATTTGGAAAAAACTTTTTATTTAGAAAAAAAAGAACATCTACCAAATATATGTGTATAATCTTCCTTTCTGCATATGTAGAGTATTAGCACTTGCGAGATTTTTTTTATTATTTTTGTTATGTTACGCCAAAGAAATATAACTTCTTACGTGCGTATATAAGTAAACAAACGGTTTGTTTTTATATCAACAAAAAAAATCATAATATAAATTAAAACATATGTTTTATAGAACAGGATTAACAACCCTTAAACTATTATGCTAGTATATTTGGTGTACATAATTTTTTTCATGTTAGCAAAATGTAACAAAACCACGTCACTGATTTGAAAAGTTATAAAAATACAATTATTTAAACCCGGTACGCCTGGTTTACAATCGCAGTGTGTTTTTATTGAATGGTCGATTCTAACCCTTACCTAGTCATTACTTTTTTCTACCATTTTCTCTCCTTGGCTCGACCTTCTTTTTTTTTTTTTTTTTTTTTTTTTTTTTTTTTTCTTGTATACAACAGGTTGCTTAAACCCAATTACTGTATACGCATTATTTTTAGCTATTATGTTGATGATCCACATGACATGTGATAGGTAGCCAATCTATCGCCATTTTATTGTCACGTGAATTCTACACACCAGACCAAAGACAATGTGACAATCACACTTTGTTTTTTCATTACTTACCCTTTGGTGATCACCAATAGATGCGAAACCTTTAGCATAAATCTAACCAAGCAATGCTGGAACATACCATATACAACTAGACAATATAGGTACGTTAATAAAATAAATGTTTGTACTTTTCTTGTAGTTGTATGGAAATTACTTTTCGTAGACACATTTTTTTAAATTGGTATTTAATGCCTTCGTTGTTTGCTTTTACTTTGTGTTCTTATAAGAATATAATTGAATTAATTTTACAACAACTCAAGGCAAGTTTATTATATTTCATGGGAGTAACATGCTTGAAATAAGGAGTGAATGCAGTGTGAATAAAAGTGTTATGAACAAAATAATTAAAGTAACATTAAGATGGTTCATTCATGATACTATGAATAAATATTGAGGAAGCGAAAGAAGTACGTAAGGAAAAAACAGTGCGGCCGGCGGTCCATTCTTTCTGCCTGCCCCTTAGTTAGTTAGTTTGACATGATTCGCTAGAGCATTATATTATGTACATCTGATAAAGTCCTAGCAAGATGAAATATGTCACTTCAACAAATTAGACGATTTCATTAAAAATTCATAATTAAAGTGTTCTGTATTTTGCAAAATAATAAATATATTTTAAACTGTTAAATTAAATAATTTTGTTTTATGTAAATACCAAAATTGTATTTTATTTTACGCGACAGCTGTTTCTTCAACCTATGTTGACATCATCAGGTGCTACAATAATTTATCAAATGTCAAATTTTCGTGATTTTTCGAACCTTTATGTGTATTTGTTCCTTTGTCAATTTGAATAATTTCTTTGATATAATTTTGAAGTTCTTGCTGGATCCAGCAGATATCAAAAAAAATTATTCAAATTGACATAGGAGCAAATACACATAAAGGTTTGAAATATCGCAAAAACTTGACATTATGATGTATTTTGTAATACCTGATAATGTCAACATAGGTTGACGAAATAGCTGTTGCGTAAAATAAATTGCAATTGGGATACATAAAACAAAGTTATTTAATTTAACAGTTTAAAATGTAACTGTATCAAAGTGTTTCGGCCAAAACAATCGAAATATATAATATTTTATAACACTTAAACTGTTTAAACAATAATATTTAACAAAAGCGAGCTGAACAAAAGATGGAGAGAAAGCTGGACGTCTTCATCACAGGGCCAAATTTGATATTCTGTCTAAACAGATAGCAAGATCTACATCATGATAAAGAAGAAAGATTGATTCACTAGATTTATATTGGCTATTATTATATTTATAAAATAAAATGATTCGGATTTAATTCATTAATTTTCAAATCGCTGAAAATGAAAAATAATCACTAAACTAGAAAGAACAATTCCCGAGAAATGATCCTCTCAATTTCATATAATGTAGGTCATTCCATTAGAAAGTTGGTGTTTCAAACTTTTAGGATAGAACCAAGAAATAATTACTGGTTTCATGGGTCAAACGAACCCAAAACTTATTTTCATAATACAGACTTGTTATCTTACCACCAACCGAAATCAAGATTCAAAGGACAATTCTAAATACACATTTGTATGGAAATTTGCTATCACGGATATTGCTTTTGGGGATTTGTTATTATAAAATAGAACGAACTAAATAAATCTCATAAGAAACCGAATAATTTTACCGAAATTTCTTGATGGAGGATCATTTAAAATAATGTTTTATAATACTTCCATTTTTGGCTTTATTTCGAAAATGACCGGTTTCATCAGGCTCATTAATATGGTTTGGACACATGAAAAGAAAGAATAAAGAAAAAATGGTAAAAAAATATATGTTAACTATGTAAATGGAACTAGAAGTAGAGGAAGATCAATAAGATCAAATAACGATCAAATAAATCAAATACTGAATATCAGCCACGTGAGGAGTCAGAGAAATCGACGCGCATGACACGATGTATGAATGTTGAGAAAGTAAGAGAAATACGTTTGGAAAGAAAAGTGTGGCAGTCCATTTTTTCTACCCCTTCGGAAAGATGGCGTGATAGTTAGTTAGTTAGTTAATTAAATATTATAGAGTTTTTTTTTCATTAATAATAATAAAATTATACATATTAACATATATTATATAATATATCTTCTTCTTCAAGTGCCCTTTCGGGTCCCCCGACGTTGGTGATCACCTCGACGAACCTGTCCCTGTCCTGCGCCGCTCGGAACAGCTCCTCCACACTTCGGACGGCGGTCCACTCCCTCACGTTTCGCAGCCAGGACATTTGTCTCCTTCCGGGCCCTCGGCGCCCCTCAATTTTCAGTTGGAGAAGGTGGTACTTTATAATATATAATATATAATATTATATAATTTGGTGACATATGTGGGTCTGTGGTGAGGAGAGAGTGATTTCTTGCCTACATAAACAATGGGGTGTAAATAATTTAAAACAAATCAGCTGTCAATTGCGGCTTGTAGAATAATGCTAATAAAATATTCACGGGTGCGTCTGTCTTCGAAATTTTCATTAAAATGTATCACTTACAGCCCGAGAACAATTAAACGCGAAAGTTTTATCTCGTTGGCGGCTCTGTGACAGCAATGACAAGCACATGTCTCCGCTGACGCGGCACCAGCATCCAGCTCGTCTCTCGATATCGGAATCAATAATTAAATCTGAAATCACGCTCGCGTATTTCGTTATTAACGGTGACAAGTCAGTAATGTATTGTGGAAGCACATCAATCGTCTGGCACGTGTTGTATACAATATTCAAACGAGTGAGCTCCGAATACTTCAATAATGTTACATCAGACAAACATCATTTTTATTAAGTAACTAGCTTACCTTTCAAACTCTTCTATCCAGACATTTTTAGTGCATGACCGATCTGTATCTAACGATTTAAATATAATAAAAATATACAATTAGGAAATTGAAAAAAAACTTTGTTAATTATCCACAAAATATTAAAAAACACGACATGTTTCTGAGGATACCTCTATCTTCTACGATGAGATGTAGGTATCTTTCTTGAGGTATCCTTTTCTACATCCAAGATGGAGGTATCCTCCGAAACATGTCGTGTTATTTTAAATATTTTGTGGATAATTAACAACGTTTCTTTTTCAATTTAATAAGTCTTTTACTATTGAATCCCACAGTGTTAATGCCTTAGCTTTCAATAATTTAATAAAAAAATACTCATAATACTTTTTTACATAATATTTTTTTGTCAAATCTGATTTTGATAACTTTTGCAATATACCGTATTTTCAAAACACTTTTTGTACTTTTCACAAGCATGTTTCGGACCGCAAACGTCTTTTCTCAGCACATAAAAAGTTAATTAAATGTAAATCTTAAACACAATGTGATGGCGGCTATAGAAGAAATACAAATTGTTCATCTTAATTGAATAGAAAATTATGCGTTTTTTTTTCTTTTACTTTTAGACACAAACCTACTAGGTTGATTAGTGAATTTCTGTCTGTTCTTAAGGGTACCAGCATTATTTGAAATGTTTTTTTAGTGAAATTGCAAAAAAAAAAATATTTCTGTGGAACAACAAAAAAAAATTCATTGGTATGAATATTAAAGTGGGACATATGATTGGTTCTCTAATTCTCTAGTTCTTAATTGGATATTTATATTAGTTTTCACTTTTTATTGAAAAGTATATAATAACAGAAAAAAACTGAAACCAAGAAATTTTTATTTTCTTCTTCTTATTTTTCTCCTTTAATTTATTCCCGTACCGTTGGTTTATTCCCGTAATCAAGCTAGTCTCTGTTGGGAAATTGACTCCCAGCTATTCCTCTATCTTTTTGGCGGTCTTTCGGGGGGACGGTAGCAAACAGGAATCTGATTCTGGAGGAATCCATAGTATGGACGTCCGCATTCCAGTATCTTCTGCGTTGTCTACCTCATCTTATGATATCTTTCACTTTCTCACCCTGTATCGAAGACTCTATCCTAATATTGTCCTCAGCGTCGACAAATATGAATTTGTCACTCGCACTTTAGGTTTCGTTCTTATGGTATCCGCTCTGATCTTAATGCCATATATGTCAGTATAGGCCTAACGCAGGTTTTGTATATTTTGACCCCAATGTCAGTTCTCAATTTTTATATAAAAAAATAAACAATGAATCCATATTACAGAGAGATTACTTTTTATTCTTCCTATTACATATTTAAAAAAATCCTTTAAAGAACATTAATTTCCCAGAAATGTAATTCCTAAATACAAATACAAACAATAAAATGCATTTTGTATTCTTATACTAAATAATATAACACGAAAGAAAACAGAGTTAGATATGAGTATGTTATGGATTAATATTTTATTATTTTTTAATGTCAGTAGTACTTTAACCCGCATAAACTTCAAATGAAATTTTAAACAATTCCACTAGCAATTCCTCAGCGATCCGCTTTGTGAAATTTCAACCTTCGTTTATTACAGGGCATGCATGAATGTCATACATACCTTAGCCGAAATGTCTTGTTTGTATAATATTATAAAGGACCAAGTTTATCCTATAAGTTACATTATCCGTGCTTGGCTTATCCTGATCCTTATAAAACTAGAAGGCAGCTAGAAAGGTAACTCTTTGACTATCAAAAATATTTAGTATTTTAATTAATATAGCACTTTCCTTCTATATTTGCACATCATTTTGTGTTTTGGATTCAGATTTGAATAACTTTTTTGAAATATTGTATTATCACAACCCTTTATGCACTTTTCGTTCCTCGTGTTTCGGAACACAAACTTCCCTTATTCAGTTACTTATGTTTTCAATCGTCATTTAGTATATAAGTAACAACTCTCTTTCATTTAACTGTTAAAATTCATACACTGAAGAAGGGAAGTTTGTGTCCCGAAACATGTTTGTGAAAAGTGCAAAAAAGTGTTGTGGTAATACAATGTTTCCTAAAAGTTTTTGTAATATAGCACTTTTGATTTTGAACATTTTGCTGCCGTGACGTTAATCAAATAGTATAAATCTATCAATTAAATGATACTAATCACATATGTTATACAATAAATATCAGGTGTGACAATAAACTTTATTATTATAAAACAGTTTACTGTAACATCCGATTATGCCAACATCGCTTGGCGAAACAGCTGTCACGAGACTCTCAGTGAATTGAAAGAAATTGTGATATTATAACAATAACTTTAATTACGTTATTTCACATTATTTTACCAATATCCTATGTCATTTAGTATTTCATTAACAATATATCAAAACAATTATGAAATATGTATTTAAAATATAAATAGGAACCACAATACAGGTTTGATAGTGTAATAGGGTAAAATGATTCTTACCACGAAGTGCCATAGTCACCTTCCAAATCCCCCTTCAAATAACTAAACAGTTTAGTGAGGTATATGTAAATATGATGTACATCCTTAAATTTAATGAACGGTAAAGATTACGCATGTACAAGGATCTTAGTCACTTTTTGGATACCTCTATTGTACGATCACTTCTTCTTCTCTGAAACAAATTAGATATTTATTTAAACTTTTCGTTTCGAATTTCATTGTTTTAAATATCAAGATCTATAAGAATAATGACCGTGCACAATGATGTTCTTTTACCAATCCATGTGTATGGAAGCGAAGCATGGAACTGGCAAAAGAATGTGTGATAAATTTGCACACGATAGAGTGTCAAATGCAAATATGAGAAGTGAATAAAGTGCGAATGCAAGTGGCATGAACAAAATAATTAAAAGGGGCCGTTAAGATAGTTTTGACACATGTAAATAATGAGTGAAGACAACAGTGAAGAAGGTATATAAACGACGTGATCGGAGCTAGAAATAGAGGAATACGAACGAAAACTTGGCACGTTCACATCAATCACATATTAAATGTCAGTCACGTGAGGAGTCTAAGAAATCGACTTGCGTTCATGACTTGATGTATGAATGTAGATGAAGCGAGAAATGTATGTCAGGACAGAACAGTGGGGCGGTCCATTCGTTCTGCCAACCCCTGCGAGGAGACGGCGTGATGATTAGTTAGTTAGTAATATTGCATATAATAATAAATAAAATATAATAAATGAATAGATTGATCACATGGAATAAAGGAAAACCGAGAAAAACGTGGCAAATCAATCAAACATAAAATATCGGCCACGTGACAAGTCGTAGAAATCGACGTGCGTGTGTGTAACGATGTATGAATTCTGAGAAAGAAAGTATGTTAGGAAAAGCCGTGTGACAGTACATTTTCCCTGCCTACTTTTTCGGAGAGACGGCGTAATGGTTAGTTAGTTAGTATGTTAAAATTTAAAAAAAAAATCCAAACTTTTAATAATAGTTTTTTGCATTTTTCACAAATGCATTTCGGGGTAAAACTCCCTTCTTCAGTGTAAAAATGTTAACCTAACTTACCATTTGGAGAGACGACGTGATATGGTTATTTTGTCAGTTAGTTAGTAACATGTTACAGAAAGAATTCTATTAATTCGTACCATCGAGTTGGCATTCGTCGCGATTAGGTTCCGTCAAATAAAATCAATATTATGTGCGTTTTACTATGGGTATAAGTTTTCTAAGTTACGCTATACGTAAAATTTTATAGGGTACCGTTCAATTTAGCATCTTATTGGGGCGTACATTTTGCACTTTACTGTTCCCGCGAGTGCTCCATAAACAGGCGGCGTATCGGGATGCCGGTAGGGGCGACCAACGCTGATTAGCCCCACTGAAGCCGGCTTAGAAAGAACTGTCTTATTATACGTACACTTACAAACAGGCAACTACAAATTTCATGTTCTAAAGGTGCTTAATACAAATGAAAACTTCTATTTTCAAGAAGTTTTATTATATTTTATGTAATGTCTACTTATCAGACATTTAATAATGCCATGGACAGGCAAAACACGTCATTTACATAAAATATAATTAAACTTCTAGAAAACATATATTTTTATACTTGAAGATGCTAAATACGTTTTAGTTTTTTGTTTATGTTAATGACATTATTCGCCTGTCTTCTTCTTCTTTCGGTGCCGTGTCAGGTCATCCCAACGTTGGCGATCACTAGAGCAAAGGCATCTCTTTCCTGCGCAATTTGGATCATTCGCCTGTCTAAGACATCATTTTTAAATGTCAGATTTATCAACTTATCAGACATTTGATATTTACAAAACTCCCAGTCTCTCCATCCAGGTCAGACTGAATAGACTGAGATGGGCCGGTCACGTGCAGAGGATGCCGTCATCGCGAACCCCAAAAAGATTGCTGGAGTGGTACCCAGGTGGTAGAAGACCAATTGGATGGGGCGAAATTGTTACGAGTGTCAGATTGAAGGGTCGAAGCGGAGGACAGGAGGAGTTGGAGGCGAAGAATACTGGAGGCTAAGGCTCGATATGGGCTGTAGGGCCATCGAAGAAGAAGTTCTTAATCAAACTTAGTTTGAGTGCATTTGGATTATATGTTAATTATTTATTTAATCATGTGAGTCAAAAACAAAGCGAAATTTCAGAATTTAAAATTTCTTTATTCGAAATACAATTTGTATCTTTGTGTTAAAAATCAGTCACTTCAAATTGCTTCAACCAGTCAGTGAGGGGTAGCCCTTAAGGATTTTTCTCAGAACACCTTTCTCGGCAAAGCTAACATATTAAAAGGTCCTAATACTACAGATTAGATCAAGAACTAATGGACGTTACAAAAACATAGTCTATTTATGAAAAGGTTTACGATTATCTACGGTGTTTTTTAGGTAGTATTATAAATACATTCGTAGAAACGAAAATATCGTATATTTTGGTGAGGAATCAAAGTGTCTTATTTTATTTTAGGTACTCTTTATAAAAACAGATATTTAGAAATTAACGTTAAAGGGTATTTAATAATAGTTTCTTGAAAGTGATTGACTTATACGAATGAAACCAAATGTTTTCATAATAACTAAAAATATTGCATTCATATACCTATTTTTCGTATCAATGGCAAGTAAGACTTATATTTCGCAGGGATGGCGCTAAAATGGTTGATCTTTCATCTTTATCTTATCATTGTTGTGGAAGTTTTGGTCAACTTTTGTTGTTTCCAAGAGCGTCGGGTGTTTTAGTCATAATGAAAACACACGTCAATTTCTCCGACTCCATAATTAGAAATCTACGTGCGTGCATGACACGATGTATGACACGAATGTTGAGGAAGTAAAAGAAGTATGTCCGGAAGGAATAATCCATTATTTCTGCCTATCCTTTAGGATAGATGTCGTTATGGTTAGTTAGTTAGTTAACAACACACGTGGAGGCATCTTTATTTTATATTGCACAATATAAATTCCTTATTAAAGAAGTTTTTTGGAAATACCATAACTATCTAACTGCTAGCATGCTCGTGGATTGTTCGGACTTCGAATGTGATAATCACCTTTTACTAATTGATTTATTTGATCATGTATTTTTTCTTCATTGACTTATTTTTCCATTTCCATTTCTTTTATATATTTTTTCAACCTCTTTTCCCTCATCTATTCAATCCATATGTCTAAACCATCTAAGTGACCCTTTCTCTATTTTATTTAGGATACTAAACTAACCAACTAACCATCATCACGCTGTCTCCCCGAATGGGTGTGCAGAAAGAATGGACCGCCACACTATATATTCCTGACATTTCTCTCTACATTTTTCAACATTCATACGTCATGTCACGCACGCACGTCGATTTCTTCGATTCATTACATGGCGGACATTCAATATTTGATTTATTTGATCGTGCCACGTTTAATGATACTGCCATATTGAAACCGGTTATCGATAGATGTGGGTATTCAGGGCTTATTCGCGAGGTATAATAAGTGCAATTTAATGATAAAATACCCAAAATGAATGCCAATAATATCAAAAATGTTTGTTTGTTTCAGTCGATTCTCGTTGCTGGATAAAATATTATCTTTTGAAAAATGTTTTTTCCATAAATATTAGAAAAAATGTTTACCCAAGAGAAATCAAAGATCAATCGTCACGAATTATTTACGGAAGGATAAAATTTTCCCCTCGACTTATGTTTTTTGCGATTCAATTAAATTCGAATTCTGACGGAGCATTAACTCTGAAGTATGAAAGTATTTTTTAAACCCAAGAGCATTTAACCCGTTTCGTTGGAGAGGGAACGAGCAAAAAATAAGGGCCAACCCTTCATTTCCTTTATGGGGTTTTATAAAATCGCCGTTTTTGTTTTAATAACCCTTTTGCTGCGGCGGTGGCGGGGGATCGAGTGTATATTATCATTTGAGGTAAGCGATTAACTTTACATTGTTTACTTTGACAACGATTATTTCATCCGCTTAAATTAAATAATCGAGTACCTACTTACTTTCTATAATATATTATGTAATTTGGTTCATGATAGGAACATTAATTTAAATATTTCATAAATCGAATATGACAATAGTTCAGATCATATGTTTCATAACGGGAGCGATACCGCCTCCAGTGGGCAATGTTTGTATACAGCACTAGCTTGAAAAGAAAAAAAAATTAAATATCAGATATGTTTCGGACAACCCGGTCCTTCCTCGGTGATATTATAAAGATATTTTAAATGTTATAAAATTTCTTCTATGTTCGCCATACTTTGTGTTGTAGATGCTTTATTTATCTTTCAGTTTTTTTTAAATACTTTGTATATACAACACGTACATTAAAAATCAAAATTACAAGGACATGTTTCGGACAACCAGTCCTTCTTCAATGATACATATTATAAAGATTAATATTTAATATATTATAATAAATTTTATAATATTTTAACTATGTCACACTGAAGAATGACTGGTGAAGGGCTTTAACATGTCTTTGAATTTTTTTTAATGTACGTGTTTTATATACAAAGTTTATAAAAAAGAAAAAGAGTAATATTATAAAATTGTTTACAAATATGATCAGTTTTGACAGATATTAGATGATTATTATTTTATTTAAAAAATTGTGAATTTCAATAGATATAGATAATGTGTAACAATATGCAAATATTCAGAATAACTATTATTATTATTATTATTATTATAATACTATTGAATCGGTCTTTACACCATTACGTAAAAACGATGTTGAGGGTATAGCTATCATATTCATTTTCGTGACATGTGATAGCCAGTCTATCGTCATTTTATTGTTACGTGAATTCTGCACCAGACCAAAGACAGTGTGACAATTACACTTCTATCACCGGAAATCGAACCCGGAACCTTCGGGGTGACAGTCAAAGCACTTATCACTCGGCCACGAAGGTCGTCGTATTATGGGAGAAAGGGCGTTAAAATTATTTTCACTGTAAAGAGCTGTGATCCATAAAATACTGGGAATCTATAACTTAGAGATGACCGATAATAGGTTTAGACATAGACATAGAAGGGGTACCCACCGCTTACCCGAGGTTGTTATAGGGCGCAGCGACGCCCTTTCGTCAGCCTCGCTCATTCACTTCCTAGGCCCGTCCCCCGTCCATCCGGGACTGACATTAGTATTTTATAAGCGTAATAAATACAGTAGAACGTCGTTTATCCGGACATCAGATAACCGGAACGTCAATTATCCGGTCAAGCCGAGATGATGAAGTACAAAAAAATACGAGAATATCTTGTTCAAAAAAATTTATTCAGAATTGTAGAGTAATGTAAGCTTTTTAATGTATATGTAAAACATACATACATACTTGTTTTTGCAGTAAAAATTGTAATTTCAGAATCAATAAATGAGCTGAGGAAAAAAAATCTATTTCCACCTTATTTTACTAAAATAATTAGCGGCTCCTTGATTATCCGGAAAAATAGGTATTCGGAACAACTCCGGTCCCAATTAGTCCGGATAAAAGACGTTCATCTGTATCGAAATAGATTCAAAACAAATAACACTATCATAAGAAACTCAACGTCTTGTCCCTTTAAGGTAATAATTGTTTTATTATATTTGCGTTATTTATATGTTACAATCAAATAAATCATATCAGTTTATTTATTTAAAAGATACATATTACAAACACAATTAAAATTAAAGGCTTTTATTGAGAATTAGCAAAATATAACAGGTATTTCAGTGCCCTCCCTATGAGAGTTGTATCAAAATATGAAAACCCCAAACATCTACAAAATATCGGTTCCTACCTGTATAATTGTGATAAAGAAAAAATAATATACAATATCTGCGAAATGTTATTCTTTGAAAATTTCAATAAATTCTATGATTTTCTATAATATAATAATATACGTTCAGTAATAAGATATTTAAAAGAATAATATATAAGTATATATTAAAATAATATATTGCGATTCTTCTGTATTCGCCTTCATTGTTGTGGATTCACACTTGGGTTAATAGAAAATCATTTTGTATTTTCATAACACTGTTCTATAACGTATCACAATTTTATTATTTTATTTTACTTTTCTTTTCTTTTTCTTGACATGTTTCGAAGATACAATTTGTTTATCATCGGGAAAATATGTTATCTAGTCAATATCGTTTTCCTGGTGAAGAAAGTATTCCTTCTATTTATTTCTTCTATATACGAGTACGCCATACTTTGTGTTACTATGGTGGTTTAAATATCTTTTTATTTATTACATACTTTGTATATTATATAAAGAATCCTCGTATCAAGAGTATCCGCTCGCAATCTAGAGTTAACAATGACGTAATCTATAATTGACCTTTCATTTCCTCTTTCCCAAGTATATTGATGGATTCTCTTATGATCAAAAAAGGAGTTCGACACAAAGAGACTCCATTCTATGCACACTCCAAGCAGTCTCCTTCCATTGTCGTTTATTCTTCTATCTCCAAACCTTCCCAGGCAAATTGCATATCCACTTTTTCGAATTCCCACCCAACCATTCATATCACCTGCAATTATTAACCTTTCATTGTCTTTCTTGCACATCAATGTCTCGCTCACCTTATCCCAAAACTCATCCTTGATCGCCTCATTTTCGTTGTTGACGGGAGCATAACCAATTAACAGGAATACTCTCGTTAACCCGATCTTGAAGCGAATCCACATGAGTCTTGGACTAACACATTCATACCCTTTCATACATTCTATCATCCTTGGAGCTAGCACCGCCGCCATGCCCTGACATGCTCTGTGGTCTTTAGGTACTCCCGACCACAGAACAAGCTTATCTGCATGCTCCTTGGATCCACACTCTTTCATCATGCATTCAGTCACACATAAAATATCTAAACTCTTATTTTCTATCTCTACACACATCTCATTCATCTTTTCTTTCACACCCCCTCTAGTATTTAGCGTTCCAATGCGGCATTCCACTCTCCTCTGTTCGCCTCCGCGGGAGACGCGGCGTGATGGGTTGCGGACCTCATCGACACCTGTAGGCATATCTCCCGCACACACTTACTTCCTAAGACATTATTTCCTATATATTATATTTTTTACATAATTACTATGTATATACAACACATATATTAAAAAAATAAAATTACTTAGACATGTTTCGGACAAACGGTCCTTCTTTAGTATAGATACATTTAAAAAAATATTATAATATAAAATTGCTTACTTTTAGAACTTAAAATTGTTATTTTAAATTTTAAATTGAATCATAATATTTGTTATAACAAAAGCATAAACGTTCCAAAATAAATCTTTATAACATCTGTCAAATCATGTTAACAATTTTATAATATTTTTAAAAATGTATATTTACTGAAGAAAGACTGCTTGTCCGAAACATGTCTATGTGATTTTATTTTTTTAATATAAGTGTGGTACATACAAAGTATATAAAAAAGTAAAAGTTCAATGAAAGAATTGTGTAACAAGTCGAAAAAAATAAAACCAATAGTAGAAAAAAAAAACGAAAATTAATTCCAAATCGTGTTTTTTTTTTCTCCATTTTCAAAATATGTTTGTTTTGGATGATGATAAAGAACAAAAATTAAAACTGGGGTCGAAACCATTGAATGTTTACAAAGTTAAGTCACTGTTAAGAACCAAGCTTTGGCTTTAAACAGATTTAAGTGCCTTCGCTTAACTTTTGTTGCATTCATGTGAAAAATTCCTCTTCAGTGAATAACTTTGAACATCTTTCGCTTGTGAAATTATTCGACTGTGTCTTGGCTCGTTTTTATATTAAGTTTCGACTCGCTTCCAAAGCATACGTTTACGAAAAAAATTGAATATTTATCCACATGTTTGTATATTTTTTATTTCGTTGGTAACGCCATGAAAGTTTTTTTGCGAGGATTTAACCGATACAACTTTACCTCAACCACAATATTTCAAACCCTAATTACTCTTAAAATATGTAATGTCAAATCTTGTTGGAGAATTTTTATAAATTAAAACACTGTTTTTCCACTTTTGAGTTTATTTTTCTCGACATGTTTCGAAGGCTCACACCTTCATTTAAGCTTACACCTTCGTTAATATCGTTCTCCCGATGATGAAGGTGTAAGCCTTCGAAACATGTTAAGAAAAATAAACTCAAAAGTGGAAAAAACAGTGTTTTAGTTCATAAAAATTCATTATTATGGATTTCCACAGTGTTAACGCTTTAAGTTTATCTAAAAAAAATGTTGCTGCAAATACTTGTAAAATAAATAATTAACATAAGAATACGGTATCCATAGATCCGAAATTTTAGGTGATTCTTATTACCTTTCTGTGTACATTTTTTTTCTTCTTCTGTATGTTCATTAATTTAAGTCTACTAGAGTCTTATAGTGTTGTTAAAAAACAATATCATCGGCTGGCGAGGAAGACGCATGTGACTGAAGAGCCCGATCCTGGACCCTCACATTCTGTGGCATCTTAGGCAAGGGAAGGTTGAAGTGGAGCCGTCACCGTCTCCCAGTGGTCTCCTTTCTACTCCTGCTCCTCTCTGCAACTTCGATAAAACAATATATGCATAAAAAACCAAAAGAGGTCTGTGAAGTTCAAGATGTGGTCAGAAGCGGGCGAAAGTATTAAAGATACCGGTGCCAACATGTAAAGAGAATGAATACCATACATTTTTCTTCATAAAATACCGTAAGGAAAGCGTTTATCTGTGAAAAACGATGGAGTGATAGCTGGAGTTCAGCATCGCAGGCGGAGAATCCTGTAACAACAGAACTCTTGAGTCTTAGGGAATGAAATATATAATATAGTTAATATAAAATAGAATAAAAACGTTGTATTTAACCACGGTATGGTTATTATAATTGATACCAACAAATTTTGCTTGGACCCAAGCTTCACCAGGGCAGTATAACAACTGTTATTATACTGACCTGATGAAGCTTGGGTCGAAGCGTCCAAGTTGTTTTACTGCCCTGATGAAGTTTGGGTCCAAGCTAAACTAGTTGGCATCAATTATAATATAATAACCATACTGTGGTTAAATACAAAGTTTTATATTTACTTTATATTTTTAATAATAATATTCTTGTTTTACCAACTATGCTATCAATTTGATATATAACGTGCCGAAACCAACCTTACAAGTATACTTGTATTTTTTAGATTAATTAAGGTTAGATTTAATATAATTATAACATCCATGTAATGAAATACACTATAAATGATATGTGTAAAAACGTTAATTTCAAGTGTGTATTTTTTCTTTAAGTTTTAGCAAACAATGATAGAATGCGGATTGCACTTTTTTGCTTTAACTTCACATATTATGGCATATATATGAAACAGGTATTGTATTGCTTTCCATCATAATAAAAAATGGGGTAATATGAACCATATCCAGTATCGACACTCACAGATGTAGGTTAAAATGATACTTCCACCTTCGTATGTAACGTAGAGTTGCCTTTCGATAAAAAATATTCTCGAAATAGCAGCAATTCACCAAAGAAATACAGGGAAATAAAATAACGGGTGGAAATTGACACGTTTTAAGCAATAATATTTTACCGCCATCACGCCTGCTCATCCACAGTTTTATTCAACACGGCCATATTCAATGGAACCCAATCGTATAAACAAATGCTTATTTTATACGCATAACCACAAGCAATTTAGGTAGACTACGTTTTAGTATTATGTGTTAACCGTATTGAAATTTCAAAGTTGTAACCACATATTCAGCGTTTAGGTTTATAATACAATCATTCTTTGTTTTTCTTTGTCTCAAAAGGGTACCTTGAATGTACAAGTATTTTCACAAATATTAAAGGTTTTTTGGTTATTTTCACATTGGTAAATACATGTTTGTTGAGTGTATATGTATAGGTCTTGAACAACAATATATAACTCTTATTCCGTATATTCCGTTATGCTGGAGAGGGTTCAGAAAAAAAAATTCTGAGGTATCTCTACATGAGGAAGTATGGTAGTTATCCGTGGCTCTATCCCACGGCATTTCTTTTAGGAATGCTTGGAAACAATTATTTACAGCTTCGAAGAGATGGGCATCTCATTGCCCATTTCTTTAAATTAATTAGGGGATATTGCGAGAACTCGGCCATGCTAGAGGGTGTTGGTTTTTTTGTCCCTGATAGATTTCTCTGACAGCGACAGCACAGATTGTTTTACCTACCGGCCACCAGAACCAATCTGCCTCTTTAGTCTGCTGAACGCGGTCTCCTCGGAGATCGACATCTTTCATATTAGTGAAGGTACGTTCAGGAGACAAATACTATTGAATTTAGAAATTATCTTGTCTTTCTTATGTCGAACCATCTCTAATGCGTTCCTGGTACTATGTTGTATTTTTATAATATTTTACCTGTACTCAATAGATGCCTTAAACATGTTCCTGTTTGTAATGTCTTTTGAGTTAATAAACTGATTTGATTTGATTTGATTATGTTTTAAATGTAAAACAAATTGACTCTAGTAATTAATAAGCTACTTATCTGGATGAGTTTAATCTGTGAAATTTGGAATTTTGCTTAGTGATACTCAACCAGTTACTTTCGGTGTGCCTCAAGGTATGCACTCGGACCATTGCTGTTTCCCGTATACATCGACCCGCTGTGCAGACTTGTAACTGGAGAGGAAACTACGGTATTTTCAGATGACAAGGTAATCCATTTTGAGGCGAACATCTGGGAAGAAGCATTCAGGAAGGAAACTAAAGGACTCAAAGCTATGAAATACTGGCTGGACAATAATATTTTGACTTTAAATACAAACAGAACGACGAACCTAACTTCAACTATTGACAATAGACGACAACCATTGGAAGATAAATAATCTCATCATATCACTCTCAAGAATAATAACTGCTAATGGCTGCCGCTGGCTAAAGTTACATATACCAAAAACTTTTCTAAAGCAATAGACAAATTGAACATATACCTATACACCTTTGCAAAATAGTAAAAATACACTCGATAATATGCTTATCGAATTTGCATGATTCGACTATATTTTAAAGTATTATAAAAAACATATCTATAAAAAAAAATTGTCTCTTACAGTTTTAAAAAATATGAGATTCCCCCATACTTGACATTTACATTTTTTTATTTTTTGTCATTAATTTTCTGGGAGCTATAATTACATATTAATTCAAGTATTCTGAGTTAACATTATGAAAAAAAAAATATTTAAGTATTCTGGGTAGTGATATTATTACCACGTTTCCATTTTATTGCTTTCCTTATTACATTAGTATATGTATTAAATTGGGGTCGAATCCTATCGTTTGATTAGTATGGACGACGAAAAATAAAAGACCATTAAATGAAACCCAAATACGGATCCTAAACTTAAACCTATAAGAAATCCTTTCAAACAAATTGAAAAATTAATATTCAATTCTCGAAAAAAAAACTAAGATTTTGAACCATAAAAAAGCTCCGTAATGTTTAGGTAAAAGTCGGTAAATCATAAAAAGTATAAAACCAATTGAAGGTAAGATGAAAAAATTGTATAAAGGGTATTTTACTCTGGAGAGATACACTTAAATCGAGGAATATTTTTTAAAAAATACTTGGTTTCAAGGAATTTTTTTTATTACTAAAATATAAGTTTCCAAATATGATTTTAGATTTAAAAATTATCAAATTTGATACACCTCTGATTGGTTGGCCGTTTTGTTCTCCATAAAGTAAATTTCAATATTTCAAAATGAAAAGATGACGAAAGTAAACGTCAAAAAATAGAGCACTACGACATCACACAAATTTTCCAATTTTTTTTTTTTTTTTATAAATAAACTATGCATAAATAAATAAATATTAGTAATTTAAAAACAAAATCTGATTTTAAATAATATTTAAATAAAAATGTAAAATGGCTCATTTTATAATATTTATTAAAACAAAATAACTTTATTCTTCAATTTCATCATTACAAAAAAAAAATTTGTTTCGATATATCTTCCAATATAAATTTAATAAATTTACACAAGATGGATCAACAAATGAAATAACATTGTGTTGAATTGTTTTTGTGTGTTTTGTTTTCACCCTGTTATAGGGTGTGCGATTTAGGAGTTGCCTTTATTTACTTCTCGCTGATACGACCAGCCTCCTACGAGGTTCCTTACGGGGATGCATAATAAAGTAAACAGTCCTTTCTGACCTTCCTACATCCCTTTCTGAATAAATAAATCATCTCGAGGCTCGGAAATCCCCAAAACGGACATATTGTTGTTTAGATTTAAAGGGCCGGGCCATTTACTCGCGTGATAAATCAGACAGTCATATGGTTTTGTAAGATTTCTCCTACTTTATCCTAGAGGAGATTTGGCATATGAATAATAACGCCACATCTCAAGAATATATTGCCGGACACTTTCAAATGGAATAATTGATTATCATTCCCGCTATTTGATCAAGACGGATTTTGTGCGAACAAAACAATTTATAATATTTTTATTTTTTGATATATCCATTTCAATGTTTCTAAAAAAATTTAATAAATGTAATTACAATTCGTATTTATACAACACTTTATTTTTTTAAGACATGTTGTGGTACGTACGATGAACCATCAGCCTCTTTTAACGAGAGCCGGTGGCCTATCATGAATTGGGCACGTAAATCGAGCCGGAGAGACCAGGCCAATCTTGTTATCTATATAATAACATGAATCAAAATACCCCGTACGCATGAAGACCGACCGGAGCAAGGTTTCTAGTATGTGTAATAATTGTAATTGATAATATTCTAGCTGATCATGCTAGGCTGGGTGAATTAAACTACTAGCAACAAGAGACGTAGGATTCAGGAGCTTGGAAGAAAATCATCAAAGAGGCTAAAACTCTCCAAAGCTATACGAGTATTGACATAAGAAGTAAGCAAGCAAGGTGGTGGTCTAGGGGATAGAACGCTTGGCTCCTGATCCAGTGAAATGTTTCTCCCTCGGTTAGCACAGAGAGCATGGTTTTTATCCTCTGGGTGGTAATCGTGAGATTCCTTTCGTGTTATCATTATTCGACCAAAGGACGGGTGTAAATAAAACCGCAGACACGCGGACATATGATGCACATGTGTGACCGATGCGGGATGCTTGATGTGTAAATATATTGTCAATATCGTACCTGACGAGCACCTTTATATCCTACTACTGCACGAAGGCTGAACCATTTCTGGTCCAGCGGGATGCAGACGGATTTCCGGGTCTCCTACATTTTGGCGGGATCGAGGCACAGGCGACGCAAAGTAAGATGTCGGCCTACCCGCAAAGCTGACTGTAGAGAAGTGAGCAGGCTTCTAGCCTCGGAGTATAGAGTACAAAAAACAGTGTTACCAACCGGGAAGGCGGCGGTTGCTCACACGGCGGAAACAGGAGAAGTTGGAAATAAATTTCGAAGAGGTACTTAACCGCAGAGAATTGGGGCGAATACAGTGGCCGAAGAAATCGTAATGGTAGGTAACATTACACCAGGGGACATCGGTTCAAGCCTGGACACGACCTTCCTTCTTGATAATAATGAACTATTTGCAGCTCACATTGAAGATTGTAAAATAAATTCTAATATCATTGATATAAATCTTTGGTGTAGTCTTTTTTTTTTAAAGTAAGACATGTTTCGGTTTTGACCCAACCTACTTTTTTTGTACAAATTTAATTAGGTAACGTCAAAGGTACATCGTAGAAGATTGGGTCACGACCGAAACATGTCTGTTTAAAGAAAAATAAAGTAAATTTTCATAGTAGGCACTCACTTTGTGGTAAAAAAAATGTATTTGACAAACTGTCGTTAAGTACAAAGTGTTTTATTATTTTATATCAATAGGTTTGAAAAATAAAGTGTTATCAAAATACGAATTGTCATCATATTTACCATTAAGTTTAATCATAAGTATATTAGTTGATGTCAGTTGTTATACAATATTTGTGCGCATGGCATGATGTTTGAACGATGAGGAAGCGATTTGAGGAGTATGTCAGAAAAGAAAAGTATGGCAGTCCATTTTTTCTCCCTACCACTTCGGGAAGACGGTGGGATCTTTGGATATTTAGTTAGTTTATTATATATAAGTTCACTTCGTTCAATTATTGTAATTCACTTGTTCGAATCTAGTTTAACTCTTCTTATCATTTACACTGGTGATAATATGAAAGGGGCCTTATTCTATTGTTTTTACGTGTTTTATTTAAGTACTGTAGTAGCTGTTTGTTATTATAAATTAATGAATAAATAAGTAACGTTTTGGTACAAATAAAAATATAATCAATTTCCTCAGAGCTCTCTCAGTCACCTTGATTTGTTGTCGAATAAATTCGTTTCTAAATCTGTCCCTCAAGGTTATTCCAAGCATGGTTCTTTCCATGGCGCGTTGGGCGACCTTGAAAATAAAAAAAATTATTTGGTAAAAATACTATCTTTCGATGCACTTTTCAAGCCTCAGACAATGTTGTAATCTTTATAAAACCACGTACGAATTTTATTTAAAAAGGCATACTCGTACATCAATAGATAAAATTTATTTGGCGTACAATGTGTCCCCTCCTTTCAACAGGCAGATATTGCCCTATCACTTTTTACCACATAATGTACGGTTTTTCTCTGTATTTCACGTTTTATGTTCTTGCCTGGATGTATTAGCATGCACGCGGCGTGATCGGTACACTCAGCCAGGCCCTGTGACTTTTGATGCACGAATGAGCAAAAGAGCGCTATCGTTGTTCCTGTATACGCACGCTTTTGAGCTTTTATTGCCTAAGCAGGTAAGCGAAGATTCAAATCTTTTATATCGAACCTGAAATTTAGAAGCTTCGTCATAACTCGGAGTATGAGAAGTTTTATAATTTATTTTTAGAATGTATTTTTTTTGTAATACGAATGAAACTTCTCTTTTCTAGAAATTTTATTATATTTTATGGAAGTGAAATGTTGTGCCTAACGTATTTTCAAATATCATCAACAGTCATGAAATATTTTTTTGTTTTCTATGAAAATATATTTCATTCATCAACATTCATTCCCACAAAATATATTTAATTTTATGGGAATGGCTGTTGATGAAAGGAATAATAAATGATTAAAATATAATATATATAAAAAAAATATATAAATAAAAATGAAAAATATATATATTTTATTTAATTATATTAAAAGTTCTAGAAAACATATCTTATATATTAATTAATTATAGAATATGGATTTTCTTCAATATTCGCCATTACTGTGTGTTGTAGATGTATAATGTTTCTTTTTTTAAATACTTAGTATACAACGCTCACTTAATTAAAAAAAATTAAATACCTAACATATTTTGGACACACAAGCTCGTCATCAGTGATATTATATAAATATAAATATTACAAATATTATTTTATTTGCGGAAAAAAATTATAATATTTTAAATATAAATATTTATATAATATCCCTAATGAAGGGCTTGTGTGTCCGAAACATGTTTGGTATTTAAATTTTTTTTAATAAAGTGATTTAACGCATACTAAATATATAAAAAAGAAACATATAATATGGAGTTTAACATAGTTATTCAAGAAACTATTATATAAAAACTATTTATTTCATTTACTTTACTTTAATTTGTTCTTTTGAATCTTGGATATATTCATATCTCTTGATATCTTCTTCGACCGATGTTTCGGAGATCATTGCAGTGTTTATTTTCAAGATAATAAATACTTACTTATTTCCTACGGCCATACAACTATTTTTAAAAGTTTTAGCCTCCTAGATAATTTTATTCGAAGCTTCTCGATCCTGCGCATTTTGCTTCTAGAAGTACATTTCGCCTAACCTAGTCAGATCAGCCAGAACATTATCCATTTTGCGCTATCTCGGCTTTCCTAAGGGTGAACCTCTGGATGGTCTTGACGTGTACTTGTTGACGTGGTCTTGATTGCTTCGATATCTCCGGCTCAGCATATATCCCAAAAACAATCTAGGCGACCAGCTCTCACGGTACTCGTAATGAAGGTCTACTGGGTTATCGTACGGATTCCAAGTTCCCTCTGCAATACCAAACCTGGATTACAGGATCAGAGCCTTCAAGGGCAATATATACTACCCTGCATGTATAAAGCCTGATATGTTTATACCTTGGCATCCATCAACTGTAGCAAACAACCGACTAGCCGCCACCTAAAAAAGTACACTTGGTGTGTGTTCCCATATCCAGGCTAAATGCATCTTTTCCTGGACAGGCAATTTAAAACGCCCCGAATCTGTCTGTTTGTGCCAAGCCGCAATACATATGGTTGAGGGTAAACTTGGTTTCACGGCAAGTCGTTCCACTTACCTACTATCATATATAAATACGTGTCAAAAACATACGCGTGGACATACAAGTATATACATAAAGACGTATGTGTGGTAGAACGATATACAACAGAATCTCGTATATCGTTCTACCTTCTACTCGAAGGAATGTAAAGTGGAATAAGGTATTATGAACAAAATTATGAAAAAATCGCTGCGTTGGTTCGGACATATGGAGCGCATGGATGGAAAAATAATGGTTAAGAAAGTATACGTTTATGATGTAAATAGAGTACGGAGTCGAGGCAGACCGAGGAAAACATGACATGACCAAACATCATTACAGCGTGAGCCAAATCGATGTAAAGGGTATAGCTATCATATTGATTCTCAGGACATATAGCTAAATTATCGCTATTTATTGTCACGTGAATTCTACATAAGACCATGGCTGTCATATTCTGGTTATGTCAAATACCTTATAAATAAACCAAACTAAAAAATTTAAAAATTATTTAAAAATAAACACATCGGATACTAACAAGCTCCGATTATATAGCGCGGGTGTTTCCTTCGCTCTCACACAGGTTAAAGCGAGATAAGTATACATACCAGCCACACATATATTACTACCCTGAAAATGGAGACGACAATGATCTCCGAAATGTCGGTCGAGAAAGAAGAGTTTTTAGAACGGATTTTCCCGAGATCCTAAAGAACATAATTACATAAAATGATATTATAATATATTTACATAACAAGTATATAGTACTATAATATTCGTTTTGTCGATTAAAGAATGAAAAAAAAAACAGTGGTGAAAATTCAATCCAGAACTTTAAAATACAAAATAAACCATTAATGTGTGTTTTTCAAATGCGGTTGTTATATTTTAACAAACTTCGTTGTAATTTTACATGAGTTACTAGCGTATAGCAACTTTCGAGTTTTCCAACTAGTTCCTACCACATACCTATTGTCGTAAAATCCGCCATGCATTTTCAGATAATTCTATGCAGTGGAGAAAACTCTGATACAACGTAAATCGAATTCGCTATGCATCAGTACCGTAACGACAGAATTTTTTAGTTTCTTACGTATCAGTGAAGGTTGGGCTATTCGTTTAAGAATAGAATTCTCACAGCGTTTTGTTTTAATAAATTAAGGGAATATATGATAAGCATCTCTTATATTTTTCTTTCCATTGTGGTGGAAGGTTTAGCCGACATAATGTCATTTCCATGGGCGCCGGGTATTGTATCATAGAAACACCATAAGTGGAAGCACCTTCCTTGCCTTATGCTAAAAATAATCTTTTAATACAAAATTAGGAAATGCTTTTCTTTAAACCATGATCATCCTATACATGAGCATTATAAAAACTGTATTGGCATATGGAAGTGAACCATTGACGGTGACAGAGAAGTCAACTGAAGCACTGGACAGATTTGAAAGGAGAGTTCTCCTTCAAATTTGTAGTTCCGTGAAGGTTGGAAAAGAGTGGTGCCTAATCATTTCTATTCTACTTCTTCTCATCATACTAGGCATTTTTCTACTTCTCATCATACTAGGCATTTCATAAATAGTAAAACATTTATGAAATGCCTAGTATCTCAACACACATAATACCCTTCATATTGAGTTAAGCTGGACACGTACGAAGAATGCTAAATGTGCGAGTACCTTGGAAAACAATGAATGTTCATCCGGGTGTTCATATATCGTGTCATGCATGCTCGTTGATTTCTTCATCTTCTCACGTGCCTGACGTTTAATATGTGATTGATTTGATCGTGCTCTGTCGTAGTTGGGCTCCCTGTTTTAATTTCTCCCTTCACGTCACTTGCATATATATTTTTAACAATTATTTCTTCATTTATTCTTTCCGTATGTTAAAACCATCTCAATAACCCTTTATTTGATGAATTTGGACAAGCCAAAAGTCATGTATAATGAACATATTATCCCGAAATCAGTAACCGTCGATGGGTTGGATCTAGATGTGGTACAAAAATACACATATCTTAGCTAAATCATTTAATTAGGTAGAAACAATTTCGAGAAAGAAGCCGACCGAAGAATTCAATTGGGTTGGGCGGCCTTTGGAAAATTACGTCATGTTCTCACCTCTAAAATACCACAATGCCTCAAGATTTAAGTCTTCAACCAGTGTGTCTTGCCAGTCATGACGTACGGAGCCGAGACATGGACACTGACAAAAGGTATAGCCTACAGATTCAACGTCACCCAACGCGCCATGGAAAGAGCCATGCTTTGAATAACCTTGAGGGACAGATTTAGAAACGAATTTATTCGTCAACAAACCAAGATGACTGAGGTGGCTCTGAGGATGAGCGGGCTGAAGTGGCGATCGGTTGGCCATATCTGTTTGAGAACCGACGGCCGATAGGGGAGACGAGTTCTGGAGTGGAGACTGCGTACAGGATTTTGCAGAGTTGGACGTACCCCTGCCCGCTGGACCGACGATCTGAAGAGGATTGCTGGACATGGATGGATGGGATAGGGTGCGGTGGCGTTCTTTAGAAGAAACCTGCATTCACCAGTGGATGACATACGGCTGATAATGATGATGATGATTCATTTGACAGTCTATCTGTACAGATTTACTCACTTTTGTCTCAGATATTTAATTTCTATAGCATGTATTTTATAATTTTGTATGATGCACGAAATTTGCGGTGTGACATTATTAAATACAAATAATAATACATTTTTGAAAATAACGGTAAAATTGAGGGGAGAAAAAATATTATTAAATTAATTTTATATTTCTTCTTTATATATTGAATTGTTTTATGATTTTATGTTTAGTGTATTTTGTAACCCAGACGAAGCTCCGGCGGGAGCGAGACCGGTTGATAGTTTTAAAGAAAAAAGTGGTTTAGATACAAAATATAAAAGTTTATTATTATTACATTTATTCTGCGTTCATCCTTCTTTTGTCAGTAGCAACAATTGCTCATCTTTATATAATTAGTATATTTTTATTTATCCCACATTTTGACTAGTTTTCATTACTGGGGTTTTGGGTCCCCGTTTCGCCGTAGGATATAATAAAAGTGAAGATAAATATTAAAGACACTAAAATCGGGTATTTACTTTCTGTTTATTGCTTTAATAAATCTCATGACGCCAGTGGGCCCTGGTCCTGGGGTGTGGGAACATTCAGCGACGTGTTAAGTCTCCGAGGAGCGAGGCTGTGGTCTCTATGAGATTTTCTGTCCAACGTAAACCTTAAGAAGGAATTGGATATCTTTTCATGACAAAAGATAATCTGAATATATTTTGAAAAAAAAAGATTAATAAACACTACAGAATTATCTGTGTTTGCATAATATATTATACAATATATATAATATTCACTCTAAAGTTGATACATGTTATAATATTACTCGGAAGTATAAAAATGATTATTAAAAAAATATACATAAGTAGGTAATTCTTATCATATTCATAAAATAAGTAATTAAAAATTTGTATTCATTGTTTCTTGAACAATGATGTAACTATCCATATTAAAATTATCATATATTTTCATTTGATTGAAGCACAAAAATCAATAAAAATGTAATTCGTTAATGGCGGTAGCCTTTCACATTGCGTTAATAAGGATATTCTGCTTAATGCTTAATCCAATATTAATAGATGGCGCTGGTGTAGATTGAACTAAAAGTGTGAAATGTGGTGTTACATTGTAGGATATATACATCTTCCAAAAATTTGTCAGACATGGTTGTCGTAAGAAGGGTGAAATGGGGAATGTTGTATTACATAAAGCGTGCGCTTAACCCAACCAATGACAGGTCATAAGTCCTGTAAACGCCTCGACTACCATGTTCTATTTCCAATTTGCATCTTCGTCTCTATTGAGATACAATTAATCCTTAAAATGATAACCCGCAATGGGTAAAATTCAGTATTCGTATACGAGTACATTCAAAATGTAATAAAAATATACTTCAAATTTGTTATATGATAGTAAAATAAATTAAAACGTCCGTGTTCTGTATATATTTATTAAGAATCTTCTTCTTCCTGTGCCGTGTCAGGTCCCCCCAACGTTGGTGTTGGTGATCACTGCAGCCAAGGCATCTTTGTCCTGCGCCACTTGGAACAGGTTCTGAACTCCGCTCACTCCTGTTCACTCCTTTATATTACGCAGCCAAGATACCTGCCTTCTACCAAATCCCCGACGCGACGTCCATCTATTTTACCCATTAATATCTGGTGGTATTTTTCTCCCCTTAGCACACCACCCAAATTGAATAAGAATGACCTTCTCAAAATACTAAATTCCTAAAAAAACGTTTATATTAATTTTAATTGATTGATATGGATATTACAACATTGTTCAAACACAATAAATATAAACTGTTAAATTATAAATGTTGTGTTATGTATCACATTTTTAAACAGCTGTTGCAAAAAATAAAAATGAAAGAGTGTGATTATTTAATAGTTTATAATGTTGAAATATCATAGTGTTTTGGCCAAAATAATGGATAGTTAATATGATAATAATTATATTTTTTTCAACGTAACCATACTCTGTGCATAAAAACATTTTATCGATCATTTTATTAAAAGATTTACACACTAAGTAATTTTTTTTTTATAATAGAAGTACGATTTTTATGTTTATATTAAGGTTTTAATTTGATAAAATTACAACATTTCTTATACTTTATGTATGAAATATTTAAAACTGAATTTATCAAAATATGTAATATTTTGTACAAACAACTTTAACCTTTATATACCACATGTATTTTATTACATTTAATGTATTATTTTATACGCAGTAAAACTAAGAGAGCTAAATATTATAATTAAAGATTTTTAATCATTCATTGTTCTTTCAAAACGATGTTATGAGTTGCTGCTAATTAGGCTAGAATAATGGATGTTCATTAATGTTGTTTTGTCGGGGAGTAGGAACCGTAATACGGTACTTAAATAGCGCCTTTTGAGCGTCCAAATAATTCACTATCCCGGTTGGATGTTTTCTTTTCTCGAGCACAAAATGCATCAACAGAGCTTTCTCCTGTCCGTGCTGCATAATCTGACCACAAACACTTAATGGCTCCATTTTATCTGTCGTCTGGCGAATAAAATCCGTCCTCCGGGGAGCTTTGAGGCCCGCTCTGTCTGGCAGCTCAGCATTAAAAGACACACCATAATCACAAGCTTCAAACATTAATGCAAATACAATGCTTATGTTTTGAGCTGTTTAAAAAACAATAGAAGATAATGCCTGCTTCAGCTGTTAGGCGGTAATCCTAGTGGCGTTACTGCTTTTGTTCTCTTAATAGTTCTAGACATACCTAATACGTATATAAAATTATCTTGTTGTATTCACACGTAAACATTTAAAAAGATTATAATCAGAAATTTTTTACTGGAGCATGAAGTCGTTGTATGCGAGTATAAAGTGACGAAAAAATGTACTTTCAAATTTACAATCTCATAGGTTTAATGTCTAACAACCCATGTTTTATTTTCATTATAATTTTTTTAAAGCCAAAAATTACAAATGATAAAATAAGGTATATTAAAAGTGTAAAATTTAATAACATTTTGAAAATTTTAATTTTAAAATCAAACCAAATCACTTATTTCAACCAATTCAATTTCTTATAATAATAAATTTTATGGGAATTACAACATTTATTTTTTCGCATTCTTAGCAGATTTTTGAAAAACTTCAAAAGGCGTTATACTTCATCATTACGATATTATGTATTAAAATTTTACATAGCTAACCAAAAATCAAAAAACTAGATTAGTTAGAAATTTTAGAAATCAATAGGCTCAAATACGACACCCCTGACCAAGTTGTCCTTAATGACCAATTACTGTTTGCTTGCATACCTTTGTTATACCCAATATAAACAAATTAAAAATGTTCCTGGAATCGATAACTGCCAAAAAATTGTTTTGCAGCTATAATGGATGGAGGAAACCGAATAAGGCGACGCCAACCTAATGAACCAAGATATATAATATATAATATTTAAATTAAGTAATAATAAAAACAAAAGTACAAATACTCTTAATAATAATAATACCAAAACCAATTAAATTCAGTAAATTTTATATAATTATATTAAGATCGTTTTTGCGTAGAAACATGTTGAAACACCTGATATGTATGTATACTATAAATGACTCAGTTTGCAATAGTGTCACCAGTCTGTTGATGCAAGCGAGCCTGGTGAAACCGGTTGCTGTCGAAATAAAGACAAAAGTGGAAGTAGTTAAAAACTTCGTTTAATTTCATTATTATTTAAAACGAACTTCCATCAAGAGATTTCAGTAAAATCATTCGATTATCATAATAATATTTGGGACTGATTAAGCTTAAGATTAAGCTGACAACGTTATAAAAAAAAACATATTTAAATAGAAACCGTCATGCAATCATCGCAGTAAAATAAGTACCTAGTAAAATCGAAAAAAGCACAATATCTATTATGAAAATGTAAAATTTTATCTTTGGAATGGACTACCCCGGTAGCGTTTCCCTATTCCACTTGGCCGCTTCTTTATCATGGCGAACAACTGCTTTAATATTCATCAGTATAACAAAGTCAATCGTCCGTGGTACTCCGGTGAAAGCTTCGAGCAGTAATTTCGAACTCTCTCCGACTCATGCATTTGTGACCAATTTAAATTAGACAATTGCATTCCACTTTATTGTTGGATGACTCGTCGCCTTAATGGGACACAGGATAATTGAGAGCAATTCATTTATTTCTTATTGTTTAATGAAGTTCAAACAAGTTTATTTTAGAAAAGATAAAAAATAATAATGAATCCTGACATCCTCAGTCCAATGCCTATCTATATACAACTGAAAAGGTTATATCAATCTTATATTGATTATTTTTTATTGTTTAATTGTTTTATTAGAACATGTGTTATGTACATGCGTACTATTTCAAGTAAATAAAATAAAAAAATAAAATAAAAATATCCCTAGAAAAATGTCACAGTAAGCTTTTATGAAGAGACTTTTCTTTATTGATTTTTAATAGAGCATCAAAAATTCATATCCAGAGAGATTGCAAAATATAGATATAGATAGATTGAATAAAATAAAGTTTTTTTTATTTATTTATCACTGTTAAATTTACAACTCCGTTATAATTTCACGAATTTTTTATTGTACACTTTTTGAGAATGTCGCGACAGCTGTTTCTAGAAACCGATGTTGGCATTTGTGTTTAAAAAAAGAGCAAGAAAGACAGAACAGTGTGGCGGTCCATTTTCTCTGCCTATCCCTATGAGGAAACGGCGTGATGGTTTGTTGTTGTTGTTGTATAAAAAGATTCTGCCTGCGTATCTAAATAGAACTTATTCAAGACACAATCTGGTGCGTTATAAATTTGAACTGGGTGTTGTTGATATATTAAAATATAAGGGTCATATCAGGAGTGAATCTAGATAAATAAAAAACTAAAAAAAATGTTTACGTACTTCCTAATTCCATACAAGTTTAGGAGGGTAAGAGTTTTTACTTCTTTAATGATTTGAAATGCCTTTTTTTTTCAAGCTCCTCGATTAGCAATTCAATTCACCCAACCTAGTGAGATCAGCCAGAATATCATTCATTAGGCACTGTCTAGTCCATTCTTGAGGTCATGCTTTGGATGGTCTTTACGCCTACAGGATATTTTGTCTCTCCGGCTCAGCATATGTACTCAATCCACTCTAACGGTGCTCGTTATAAGTGGCTACTGAGTCATCTTACGGATATTTAGATCGCATTTATGCCTCAAAATTTCCGCAGCAACATCAGTCAAGGTCCCAGGTTAATTCTTACAATTCTATTCTTAAACCAAGATATTATTTGTGGTTCTTCCAGATTTCTTATCCACGACTCAAAACTACCTATCACAACTGCCTTTATGATGGTGTTATTGATACGCAGCTTGGTATTTCTAGATAGAAGGCGTGTTCACGTAGGCCTTTTGAATTCTCTTTCAACTCCGCGTGCATATCGTTGACTTCCATCAAAACATTCCGTACCGAGATAACTGATCTCTCTAACTTGATCAATTTTATCTACCTCTATCCAAATATCTCTCATTATTAAGGCTATGCCGTTATTCTTTCTGGATACACTTCCACTTGGTTCTAGGGGCATTAACTTGTAAAGCAATTTTGGCTGCTGTATTATTTAACTTTGAGAAAAATTATATTATATTATAATATCTGTACTATCATCAGTCAGCACCAAATCGTCTGCATATCCAAAGGCATTGTGGTTGCGACCAAGAGTAGTGCCCAGTTCCATTTGTTGAACACTCCTTACGACTTTCGATAAACATGTTTATATTTCCCATTTTAAACTCTTTGATAATGCCCTCGCAATGAGAAACATGTCATTCCCATAAAATATAACAAACATCTACAAAATATAGGATTTCATTCGTATTGACTATTTTGAGCAGTTAATTTGGAATCCGGTTGCACAACACCCAATACATTCACTAGGCGTGAAAAAGCCCTGCCAGCGACCGGATCGTGGTGTCGAATTCCTCCGTCCGACACTGCGTAACTTCTCCGTTTTTATTTCATGGCATTCATTTTTTTTCCATTTCATCCCTTTGTGTTTTTACTGGATTGGCTTCAGTGTATGTAAATTGGATTTATGTTCAATTTGTTGGCGATTTGAATTGCAAATTGAATTTGTTACGTATTAGCCGTGGATGGACTCGAAGTATGAGACTGTTGAAAAAGAACTCTATCGAAACAGGAGCGATTACTAACTGCGATAAGATTCGTTTTTTTAATGCATATATTTTACCATTTTTTTTTCTTTTATAGTAAGAAGGTTTTTTTTTAAATAAAAAAGGTTACAGGTTTATATCAATTGTATAAGAATTTATTTTACAATTTCAATATGACCAAAAAATATATCATTATCATGAAGAAGGAATCGGGTCAAGTCCAGGCTCGAACCCATGTCCCCTGGATCAGAAGCCAAGCGTTTTGTCAACTTGACCACCACCCGATTCACATATTCCCGTAGGTATTAAAGTATAACATCATATTTTGATGTCAATAAATTATAATAAACTACTTTTTTTATAAATTTCTATTTGATTGCCGCGACAGCTATTTCGCCAAATAAAAATTTGTTATCATCAGATGTAGCAAATAAAAAAATAAGTTATTCTTCAATTTCATCAAAATTTGTTAACGATTTTTTTATTAATTAAGTCGGTGCGTCAAGAAAATAGCTGTAACTCCGAAAATATTCAGAATTTCAGAAAATCACCTTAGGGTTATATTTTTAAATGTCGAAACTTTAAAAATATACAAAAAAATAAACATAGATTTGTTGAATTTTCTACACTAGAATACCCCCTATTTTCATTTATTTATATTCAGCACTCCTCATTAATAAACAAAACATATTGCAGGGGAGGATATAATAAAAACAAAAAAAAGAAACATTAAAAAAAATGGTGAAAAAATACATTTATTTAGTGATTTGGATAAAATCGCAGACAAAAGCAGTCACGAACGATGAAATGCTGAAGCAAATGAAGAAAGAAAAATAAATTATCATGCCTATGAAGCGTAGGAAGCTGGAATACTTTTAACACGTTATAAGAAACGATAAACACAAAGTGCTGCAACTGATTATCCAAGGTAAAATTAATGAAAATAATAGTGTCGCAAGAAGAAAAAAATCCCGGCAAAAAACTTTGAATTAGTTGCAGCACAACAGCCCTATTTAGAGGTGCTCAATCTTCAATAGGAGAGGAACAAGAAGAAGAAGAAGTAATAATCTAGTCTTATTACTAAACCATTTACTTTATAATGAAAATATATTATAATATAAAAATAGATATTAAAAAAAAACACCTCCTGTACTTCTCTTTTTCTTTTTTTTATATATTTTTTTATATTTAAAAAAAAATTACATAGACATGTTTCGGACAACCATATACATGTTTAAAATATTATAAAATTGTTAATATGATCTGACAGATGTTATAAAATTTATTTATTTATGTAAACAAAATTATTATATATGTATACACCCGTTTACTCCTTACTCATTTATAATTTCGTCTCGCTTGAATCAATAATACAAATCAACTGTAATTTATGTCATCACTATATCGCTACATTCCTACAAATTCATAATTGAATTTTAAATGCAGAAAATATAGTTATATTCGTGAAAAAAAATCGCCTTTTTAATTTTTTTTTTCTTATTCTTTTTCTGCTTTATTTAGGACTGTGTCCTGTTATTTCTCGGAGCCTGTTCCTGGGATACAGATGTCTAACTGTCACTGCCATCTTTTAGGTGGTCTTCCTGCCGGTCGACTTCCTGTTGGTACTTTATTTGCGGCTATATTGATCACTCTTTCAGAATATGCTCTTTCCACATGATCTCTCCAGTAGCATCTTCTATATTGCAGATTTTTCTTATTTCAGAATTTTTTATTCTGTCTCAGAGTGTCGTTCCCGCAACGGATCGGAGAGTCTAGTCTTTTGAAATTGTAATGGATTAAAAGTTTTTTGTATACATCATTAAAAACTTAAATCATTTGGCTCTCTAAACATGTAGGTATACGCCTCGAATATTCCTCGCATTTGCTTACGGTATTTCTATATTCAAAACGTCTAAACCAAAATTATTATATTTAAAATATGTATATTTATAATATGCATCACTGAAGAAGGACTGGTTGTCATATGTCATTTTATTTTTTTAACATAAGTGTTGAATACACAAAGTATATAAAAAAAGAGAAATAAAGCATCATAACAACACAAAGTATGGCGAATACAGAAGGAACTTCCTGTATAGTCTTCCTTTTTTTCACAGACATTATTAAAACCAAAATAATATTATTATGAACTCGGAAGATAATTTTTTTAAAAAAGTGTTGCCCTACAAAATGAAACAGTGGAAGCCATTCCAGGTGCGCCCTGTAATTTTAATTTTGATATCGTCCCGTTAATCCGGGATGCTGCGCAATTTAAAATTTCTATCGTGAACCCTAACACGGCAGACTTGTACTGGCTGTCTTAATAGCAATCAGAATTAAAACACCAAGGAAGGTCTTACTCTGGAAGGAGGGAGACTTAATTAAATATTTGTTAAAGCAATGAAGTTCTACTTTCAAATTCATTGTATTATTTTCAGGCATTTTAAATTCACGAGCTTAAGAACGATTTTCAGATGTTTTTTCTGGTGTTAATAAAATTATTGAATAATTAAAGATGAATTTCATTGCAAATAGTACGTTTTAATTATTGTTTCATGAAAATGTTGTATAACTCCGTACACGTGCAGCCAGTTTTTGTAGATTTTGAAATTTTAATGCTGACTACATATTATGGCAAAAATATTTACATATACGGATTAATTGTATCTCAATAGAGACGAAGATGTAAATTGTTTTACTGGGAACAGAATGTGGTGGCCGAGGCGCTTACAGGACTTATGACCTGTCATTGGTTGGGTTGAGCGATCGCTTTATGTTTAACAACATTCCCCATTCCGCCCTTCATATGACCACCACATCTGACAATTTGTCGAATGAGCAGATGATATCTGATGTGGTGGTCATAAGAAGGGCGGAATAGGGAATGTTGTTAAACATAAAGCGATCGATCAACCCAACCAATGACAGGTCATAAGTCCTGTAAGCGCCTCGGCCACCACATTATGTTCCCAGAAAAACAATTTAAATCTTCGTCTCTATTGAGATACAATTAATCCTCATACAAAATAATTTATCCGCAATGAGTAAAATCCAGTATTTTTCTCCAAGAATTTGTATACATTCAAAATGTTATATTTACATATTACTAAAACTTAAAATTTTTCCACGAAATCCATTAGATATTTTCCATTTATACATGTTATAAAATGTCGAACACAACATGTTAAAAATATACGTGTCACACGCATTTGTTTATGGGGTAAAATAAAACTAGACGTTGGCAGATTTATCTTTGCAATTTTAGATTTTTGACAACTGTCATTTTGTGGTTATCTATGGTTGCGTCTATAATATATGGTGCAATACATAAAAACCCTAGAACGTTACAAATTTGCAAAACGCAAGACATTTTAATAATGAAAACAATAATATTGAAGGTAAGCGATAACAACATTTTTTAAATTCATATTTTGACTGTGACCATAACCTCAAAACAATACATTAAGAGCAATGATGTTTTCATATATATCAATGGCAATAACCTCAACATTATTTTTGCATCCATTACATTAGTATCAATGATATTTTTTTTTAATTCGTAATTGTATTTTAACTTAAAAAGAAATGCATTGGACGTCAAAAGAATATATCCCAAACACAATTTAATTTTAGATACACCGTTATTGGAAATTTAGTGAAATTAAAAGGAATCGCAGAGTGGTGTTATACACATATCATAAAACTGAAGAAAAATGATTTATTATTGAAGATCACAATGTTCTAAAAGCTATAAAAGGTAAATATGCTATTATTTTACTCAATCAAAAGTAGTGTTTTTGCTTTCATATAAAATCTAAAGAGTTGCCCAATTATTGTTATTTCTTAGATATATTTATGTAAGGAAACAATAGCTTTCATAATACGAGAAAGACTCAGTTAACGCAATAATAACTGTTAAAGAATAAGAATATAAACATAAGAAAAAAGTTTTAATTTAAAATAATATTTTTTATCCAATTTTCGTTAGTAATAGTAGCATAAAAGAAACTATTTTCTACTATATTAGTATTTTGACTATTTGTTTGATTTTACAATTATTTAATTAAATTCGCTTTAACACGTTTAACTATTCGCCTAGTATTTCAAATTACGTTATTTTATTTAATAAATTACAATAACACCTTTATATTCATTAATATACTGATTTGTGGGACTTATTTAACCATTTTAAATTACTTTCTTCTAAAATGCGAAAACAATTACATTTGGAGAAAGAGGTACGAAACTTCTTCCTAACTATGTTTAGACTAACTAAACTTATCTTAACTATCTTAAGAATGACAACGTCTGTTTTTTAGCTATTTTATAGGAATGACACAATAGAGCGAAACATACCATTTCCATAAAGTAAAAACAAAATATCTAGAAAACAGAGTTTATCATAAGTGTTTATTTTCTATGTTAAATATATTTTTAGATCTTAAAATAAATTTATATAAATAAGGTGCTTGTGATTCTGTTTAATAATCAACTATTTAATTAACATTTTTTTAGAATTTTAATGCTCAAATATTTCAAAGCTTCATGTAAAAATTATAAATTCAACAAAAAAATTCATCATTTTATAGAAGTTTCAATGTGTTTATTCAACTATAAAAATAATGGATCGTTTTATTGTGTTACTTTTGTAGGTTTTATTCTATTGTTATCATTTAAAGGCCATAATTTTTTTTTGTTTTTCACGTTCTACTTTTCCTACCCCCATTTTATTTTCATAAAAGTTGCCTCGGTTATTGATCTTAAGTGTAATCAGGTCCCGGTGGAACTGATATACAAAAACACTTTACTTAAGCTAATTTTAGACTGTTATTGTTATTAATTTAAGAATTATTAAGAAAAAACTTTATAGTTTTACTTGCAAAAGAATATTCAATTTTAATCGAAAGAATATAGTTTACATGTACATACTTCTTTAAAAGAATTAATAAATTGTTCGTCGAACATGCGTACGTAAAGTGGCAAGAGCTCTGACTGCCATACCAAAAGTCCCGATTCGATTCCCTGCAATGGCAGTGTGATTGTCACACTGTCTTTGGTTTGGTGTAGAATTCACGTGACAATAAAATGGCGATAGATTAGCTATCTATCACATGTCATGAGAATTAATATAGTAACTAAAAACAGATTATAAAAAGTAACTATCATATCTAAATGTT